>OY101434.1:5793248-6217460 GCA_956483605.1 Tuberolachnus salignus
CTATAAATAACGAACAGTAAAACATAGAGAAAAGGTTTTTTTTTATTTAAATCAATATTCAATCCCATTTTTAAAAATGATATCTCCAAGATGGCGGCCGTCAGCATTGATACACTGTTGTAGACGATCTCTGAAGCTCTCATATGATTTTCGGCACATTTCGACTGGTATGGCCTCGACTTCCACGTGGAGTGGTCTTTCATGTAGCTGCCGTAGGTTATTTGTAGCCCAGTATCGAACATTTTGTTTATTTACAGTTCCAGAAAGATGAAAATGGGCCTCATCGCTACAAAAAAAAAGTTGATATCGGAGGAATTTGCAGAAGAATTTGCTGACAGAGATTTTTACTGTTGCCGTAGTCAGTAGAATTTAACTCTTGGACAAGCATTAATTTATAGGAATGGAATAATAAATCTTTGTGAAGAATTCTCCTCAAAGAACGGTCTGAGATTCCCAAAGCTACAGCGTGTTTCCGGACTGAGCGTCTCGGTGACTGCTCAATTGACTCTCTAACCGACTGCACATTTTCGGGGGTTCTTACCGTTCTGGGTGCTCCGTGTCCAAGTCTACTTAGAGTACTTGCAGTTTCTTCCAAATGCCGTATCCACAATTTGATAGTGTTAGCAGAAGTAACAGACTCAGCACGTGGAATGCCGAAGTGTATACGAAAAGTCCTTTGTGTAGCGATTACAGAATGGTTAGTTTCGTAATACGCACGCACGACGAAACCACGATGTACACCTGGCCAGTCCATGATTACGAATAAGAACGGCATTACCGTACAATTCAAAATATACCAATTATTAAGGCCTGCTCTTATCTTATCACAGGCTAATGACCTCATTAAACTCGTCAGTCGGCTCTGCCGCACCCTGTATATATATATATCAATGTGGTGTTGGCGCAATTTACCGCCCTTAACATTTTACCGCCCGTGGCCCGAGTCCAAGCTCTTTGCTAAACACGTCTCCGGTTAGAGTAGACTATTATTGCAGTCGATCGCCCTGTATACACGCGTTAAAGTCGTGTTTTTAATCACGTTAAAACGTCGCGCGACCCGTCGGCGTAACCTAAACGACAACGGCGACGATAATAATAATAATAATATATAATATCGTATAAACAACACGATATAATATTATATACTATTATAACGGCGCAGAGTATAATAATATACGGCTCGAGTTGTAATAGTGTAGATATATATACGAATATATCAGCTCTCAAATCGAATTTGGACGTATCTCCCGCAACCTCGGCTCTCGGGGCCGGGCGTTATATATACGTAATATAGCGTACGCGATATATATATATTACGTATTATAACGCACGCGCGCATTTATTTAGTATAATCTAATAACGACCGTAATCTTTATAAACGTACACGGTCAAAAGGACGACGTTAACTCGATAAGTTACAAAACACCCTCCCCGGCGCGCGTATATTTATATAGAACGTACATGTATAATATAATCTGATTAGCGAGACAAAACACTATATATTATATACTGTTCCGTCACCCCGTTTTTCCGCGCGTTTGTACCGTATTACAATAATAGTAACAATTAAATATAGCGCAATTGCGAAACGATTTTAAAAATCTGAAACGAAAAACAATCATAAAAAACCCAATTTCATTTTATTTTCAATCAAATAAAAACATTGAGCGTATAACGATGTAACGAATATGTATTGGTTGTTTTTTAAGCGTTTAAAGTGGCGATTTTACCGGAAATCGTACGAATCTCGGCGTTTCAAATCGTATACAGTGGCGCCGCCCGAACGATTTTTGAATGTTGTGGAGGCTGAACAAAATAACTTTTAAACGCTTAAAAACAACGACGTCATTTAAAACTCTAAAAATGATTTTAGAGATACTTATTTTTTTTTTCTTTAGCAGATTACTGAAATAAATACCTATATTAAACTAAATATATAAAAACGGTTCTACTAGAATAATACAACTTTTTTTATTTTAAAATGTTAAACGTTTTATTCTCGTAAATAATTTGACAAAGTTGAAAAATTGTTCCTACCGATGAAAAGTAAACTTATTTATGAATTCAAACATATATTAGTATTTAAAATCGGACTACTGTAAGTACCAACATTTTTGTCAGGCGTATAGCTACTTTACGATCATAAATAAAGTAAAATTTTTGGTACTCATTCCACTTAAATGAGGTATCTCGGACAGTTGATTGGTGGAAAACTCATATCACGAACATGGTCTCATTAAGAGGTAAAAAATAATTTTAAATTTTGAAAAATTGGAGAAAATTTGGTAAACCTAAAGGAACAGAGGCCTTATATCGTTTATCGGTATTGTATACAATGTCAACAATTATCCTCTATTGGACTATTTCATGTTTTGCTCCAATATTCAACATAAAAACGATAGGGGATTACTTAAACTTATATATTTTATTAGTGGGGGCAGAGTTCTTAGAGAATTTTTCTCGTGGGGGCTATAGCCCGCATTGCCTCCGATGTTCCAGCGCCTCTGGTCGTATACACGATTAACCGGACTTGGCTCAGAATCGTTTTTCGTTAGATATGAATTTTAAAATATAAAATAAACGCCTGTCTATAACCTTCACAGCTTCCCACCTCGAACGCCTGATCAACTGCAGTGTTCTATCCACGCGCTGCCTTACAGAATATATTCGGCGTGTTTTTTACAGTTTTTACTCTTTATGATTTGGAAAAATCAAAGAGAGGCGATTGGGAGGTTCGAGTACCCCCCCACACCCATATTATATGTATATATACACGTAATACAAGTTCTACGAGTATATAAATATTTTTTCTTTCGCTCGTCAACTTGACTAAATTCTCGGGGCTCGCACGATAATAATAATATGTCGTGCACGCGCGTGTTCGTCGGCGTCATCGGTTCGCGTTTATAATCGAACGGAACCGCGGACGACGCGCGCGGGAGTCGAGTCGTCGCCGTCGGCAGTAGCGGCGGCGCGGGGGCCGTGCGGTCGGCAGTACACAGTGACGGGGCCCGGGGGGGGGGAGGTGGAGACGTTCGAGGGCGTGTATCGATTACGATGTAATACACTTTGCTTCTTTTAAAAGGGCTTTAATGAAAAAAAAAAATATATATATATATACCGTCAATGTCGATTTGTCGCCGCCGCCCCGTCCTCCCAGCAGCCGCCCAGCGGAAGACGGCGTCCCGCGTTATTTGTTTAACGTGTATTATATTATACGCACGCGCGATCGTCGTGTGTGTGCGTGCGCGTGAACGCTTCCAAAGTTTTCCCGTCCCGTCCGGCGGAATCGAAAACTAAACGCGATAAACATAACGCGCGCGTGACACGGCCGCCGCCGCCGACGACGACGACGACGACGTGTAAACGGTGTTGTTGTTGTTGTTGGACCCGGGCGCGGGGCACCCCGCGGGCCGCGCGAGGAGGGGTTGGGTGGCTACCGAGCGAAACGCGACGCCGCCGTGCGACATCGTACATTACGACCTCACCCCCCCATGCTGAAATATTGTTATTATTAATATTAGCGGTGAGCCGATATGCCTTTTGTTTTCCAATATCTCACCCGATATTTGAAATACCGCGAGCCGATATCGACCGATATGTAGTTCGGTTGAAAACCCCATGTTTTTAAATGATTTTTTTTTCATATTCCAGAGTTTTCACGGTCGCCCCGAGTCTGGATAATTTTACAATTTTAAAAATGTTTTCGTGTCTGGGATTTTTCCATTTTTACTGGTATGTATTTCTAAAAATTCGTATTGTCGTTTTTAAAATTCAAATTCGTTACTACGGGGTAGTAAACTTATCCCGTATATATAATCGTACGCGCGAACAGCGTTTGGGAATAGGGGGGGGGACAAGGGTCGAGACAAACCCTCCTAAAATGTATACTTTTATTTTTATTCGACAAACATTTAAAAAAATATATATGTTACCGTAGATAACATGTTTACGGGGGGAAGCAGAGTGCGCAGCAGCCTCCCCGGCGACTATAATAAAGAGTACTAAGTGAGATAGTTTTGGTTTTACACCGGAGTGTAGCGATAAAAACATTTTTAAGTGACAGTATTATTTAGTTATTAGTAATTTGTTGGCCGTATTCGAGTTCCCTAGTTGCGTGCACTAAGTAAAAATTCATAATCTGCCTCCTCAGCCCTGGAAGTTGGGACTTTGGACGCACCCATGACGCCAATTACGTTTAAAATCTATTAACAAAGACTATTAAAAACTAGGCAAACAATAAATCCTAACCTATACGCGAACTGCAGACAAACTATAAACATAACATAATGTAATAATCTTACAAAAGAAAACCTTCGCGGATAGAGAGAAATTGATTAAAGATAATATTATTAATATGAGAAAAAGATCGTTTACACTTTGATTTCACAACACGTATTATGTGCAAGTTATATGAGATTATGTAACGATCGTGTCTATTCAACTAATTTATGGATGTGTTAAAAAAATAAAAACCATTATAGTTTGCCCGACGGGAAGAATTTTTAATTTATAAATAGTCACCAATCGAAATTATTAACTAAATAAAAACCGCGTGTTAATTATAAATAAAATTAATAAAATAAAAACTTTATTAATGTTATCGTTGTAATATTTATGTGCCCGTTTAATTTGAAACGGATATAAAATTATTATTTAATACCGTTTAATTAAAACCAAACAGTGTTATAATATATAATATAGGAATAATAATATTTTCCCGATCACATAATACATTATTATTATTATTATTATATACCTATTACGTTGTTTGTACGGTGAAAATTGAATATCGTTAATATTGTTATAAACAAAATGATACCCGCGTTCATTTCGGTGCCAACTATTATTTTATCCGTCCCCCTCATCGTACAATAACAGAGGTAAAATGTTTAAAATCGAATTAACAGAACATATCCGCCCATTAAACGTGACACGGCGTATTTAACGTCATTAAGCGTTATTAAATTAAACGCGGATTATACTTTCGTTCGATAGTTTAGCTTAATCCTGTTGTCGAGAACAATAATATTATTTGAATATTTATTTGAATAATATCGCGCAATCCATATTTAAACGCTATGACGCGCGCGCGTGACGACGGCGGTAAACTTAAAATTATATCTAGGCATCTCCTAAAATATTTGTCAAATTTTCGACAAACCGAATTTTTAATTTTAATAAGAAATTAATCATTAATTACAATTGCGCGAAAATTAACGATGAACCGTCAACTATCGTATAAATATTTGAATACATATTTTTAGTGAATTATTATAACGCTCTATTACGCTTGACTTTTGTATTTTTAATCACTTACGATGAAGTTCGTATCAAATTTTCAAACATTTCCGTTAGGACAAAACAATTTGATAAATAAAAATAGGAAAATAGTACGCATCATTATTAGAAATAATAATTATGATAAAACATTTTTTTTTTTTTAATGTACGCACCGTACTTGTGCTTGTGTTTTAAAAGTGATACGAAATGATAATTTTAAAAAAAATGAGCATAGGTTCTCCGGCGGTCATGGGCTTTTGAGATTTGAAAATGAAAAAAATAATAATTTTCAAAATTAATGGGTATATAGATTCCACTGTCTATGTGAATTTGTGTTGTGAAAGTAACAAAAAACAATAATTAAAAACAAAAAAAAAATGGGCATGATTCCATGGTGCCCTTAGGCTTTTGTGTTTTACAAATGACAAAAAATAATATTTGAAAAGAGTGAACATATGTCGCCGGTATCCTCACACGTAAGGTTACGATTTCCATTAAAATTTTAACTTAAAAATGCTTATATTAAAATACTACTACGTTACTATCAACTTTTCTTATTTTGAGTACTAAATACAAGTTGCGATGAATCTCGTTTAAAATATTAGAAAATTTTAAATGCTTTTAAATAACAATAGCCCAAAATCAAGCCTGTGTATTTTACTATCTTAACCTGTTACAATTTAATAATTTGTATTCTTTAATGGCTCTAAAAACTAATATGACCAATGATATGAAACGATGATTTCGCGATGATCAACATCACGGGAGTTTTTATAAGAATTATAGTTTTTCCGAACTAGAAGGTATAGACATATTTCTTAATCGACTAACACTTTCACAGTGTAAAATGTCTATCGTTTAATAGTATAATACTATTATAATATTACCATTTACAAAACGAATGGAATTTAGACATATTATGTGCGATTTGTAAAATACGTTTTGGCGTCTGTAATACGCGTGTTTACAGTCGAATTTAACAAAACGAAAACACGGGCATATTGTTCATGTTTCACGCATTCGGTAGGCATTTTATATAAAATAATATTGTACGGTTTGTGTAAGTAGAATGTCAGTGAATGTCGAAAATCCGCGGCAGCTGTTTATACAAATTTTACAACCGGACGGAATCAGTCGAAAGACGATTGCACGGGAATCGAAAAATCAAGCGCCAATAAGGGACAGGCGAAACGTTTCGAATACTGAAAGTACCGTCTGGGCGTAAAATCCGCGTATTTTAAGGCGTCTGGGTATTATATTGTATGTGTGTGTGTGCAATTTTAGGAGCACTTTGACCGGTGGAAATTGTATATATATATATATATATATATATATATATATATATATATAGATTCTTCGCTCCAACCGGAAATAGAAAGAATGAATAAAACCAAAAAAATAATACCTACAATGTGATTTTGCCGGTCGATGTAAAGCGGTGGTTTCCAACATTTGTTATTCTACGCCCCCTTTATAGATTTTCCAAACTCTTACGCCCATCTATCCCGATAAATTGAAACAATTTTTTTTTTTTGGTATACTTTGCAAATAAACTATAAAATATTATATCTTTTTCTTCTTTTTTATTGATTATAATAATTATAAAATATAAATAATAAAAATAAATAATTTTTCGTTTCCCCTCAGTTTATGCAAAATAAAAATAATGTGATAGATACAAATTATATTCCGTGATGAGTGTTTGCATCTCCCCATTAATGTGTTCACCCTCCCCCACTAGGGGGGCGAGCCCCTCAGGTTGAGAAACACTGATATAAACGTATCGACACCGTGGTACACGCAGCATATATTATGTACGGCGGCGGCGGCGGCGGGCCGTATAAACGAGTGACACGTACGCGCGTTATACGGTGTTGTATATTATTTACGACACGAGTATTATTACGGGCCGAGGTATATGAGAGAGGTACTTTGGGCCAAACTTCACGGCCCGATAAAAAGGTAAATTTACATGGCGATAACGTCCCCGGGTATTGTTGTTGTTATTATTATTATTATTATTATTATTATATCGGATATTTTATCGCCGCCGCCGCCGGGAGCGCGGGACAAATTGATTGGATACACGTCCCGGGCGGCGCGGGACGGACGGCCGGCGGCGGGAGGTACCTATACGCGTATTATTGCCGTATATACGTATAATATTATAACTATACTACCCCCGTTGCCCCCCGCCGTATAAATATCTAATATAATAAATTTAATAATATGGACTCGGGACGTTTTAAGTCCGGAGATGTGTATATATATCGAATGTGTGTGTGTGTGGGCGCGCGCGCGCGCCCGTCTCCGCATAGCGGCCGACGTTATGTTCGCGTATAGATCCCAAGCGGGTTGTTCGGCAGCTCGTGTTTCCGACCCGTCCGAGTGCTTTTCGCCGCGCCGCCGTCTCCGCTCCGGTTATAAACGCCCTCTCCTTATGTGCGTATAACGCCACTCCCGCCCCAGCCTTGTCTCGGCCCTCCCCGCTGACCGTTATAATATTACCGGCGCGCAGTGGGTCCAAAAACATTTTCGTCTTCCGATCGCCTCCGTTTTTGCCATGGCGGCGTACCGGTAAACCGATACCGGAGGCCGCCGGACCCCTGTCCGAATTTATGACGGCACGCGGCAGTGGCGGCGCCAGGATTCGTTTCCAGGTAGGGCCAATAGGAGGCCCGAAAATCGGACCGTATTAAAACGACGAGTTTTCAGCCCACCTTCTCCTCCTCCTGCTGCTACAGAATAAAAACAACAATTAACCAAAGCTACATTACTGTTTTTAGTTCAAAATAATTCGTTATTTTACACTGCAAAAAAAATGATAACGTTTATCTTTTCACGTGTTTCGACAAAATTATAATTAATTATTTCATCTATAATGACGAACGATTACAATTTTTTTTATTTTAGATTATGCGACATGAGCAAAGTCCACCCCCAGCGGGTCGCCACTGCCAGTCGTTAATGTTTAATAAGATTGTTGAAATTAAAATAGAAAAAAAATTAATATTATTATAAGATGACGTTTAACGTTTGCCGTTTCTATCTAATGGACAATATGTGAATAGAAATATGTGTTTTCGTACTTTTACTAGTAGTGGGGCTCCAATATAATAGACTTGCCTATTTAACGACGACAATATTTACTATATGATTTTACGGAGGGATATTTCGGTATTTTCATTCTATAATTTTTTATTTTTTTTTTAAAAATATAATATAATAAATAATAGATATATTATTTTTAAGTTTGAAAATTATGAAAATATTTTCCGGGAAATAGATATTAAAAGAAAAGCCCCTTCTCCGTGAAAGCATAGTAAATGTCATGGTCATTAATTCTATTAAGTCAATTAGAACTTCTGAGTACTTTTATAACTATACGAAAACGCATTTTTTGCTATATTATCCGTTAGATAAACAGAGACAGCAAATGTTACTGTGACAAATCTCCAGATAACAGAGATAATATTACTATAGTGATAACTAACATATTATTACATAATAAATTAATGAATAAATAAATAATAATAAATACGCACATTGCAGTAATATGCATCTATATATATTTATTTATTTTAAACATTTTGTGGCAAACATAGACTTTGTTTGCCAGACTCTCCCACAAATTGAACCACAAGAAATATTGTTTAATAAATCATTCGAGAATTTAAGAGAAGAAATTCAAATAGATAATTGAGTAACTACGTTAAAGCGTATAACGTTTTTTTTAAGTTACGATTAATATTTAATTCTAAGCGTTCTATTTTAGACTTTGTAGAAAGTTTTGTTGCAAATTTTTGTATACTTGCAATATCACAAAAATCGTCAAGAAATGATATCGTACGTATAGGTATATACAAATTGTCCTTACGCGCTCACAGTAGTGTCAAAACTGGAATTAATTTTAGGGAGGACGGGGAATTTATATGAATTTCCGAAAATGTTCTCCACTGGCAGTTGGTTCAATAAATATTACTAAATACAGGTGATGTGTACGGCAATACAAGGAAATGTTTGAAAATGAAATATTCAAATTAGGCGATACATTATTAATCTCCCCGAACCCCCGAATTTGCAACACTCCATGTGGTATTGCGTGGTATAATTTAGACAAGAAAACTGTGAACTTTTTTTTTTATTAATTCTTGTGAAACTCTGATTAAGCGTCTAGTATTCTAGTATTCGGTTATTATTTTTTTAAAATTTAATGTTGCAACGTTTATCAGCGGTTCCTCTATACAAATTTCTCCGAGGGCCGTGGGCCAGTGGCGTACCCAGGATTTTTAAATGGAAGGGTAGCTAAATTTATAGTAAATAGAAATAATATAATAGTGCAAGCAAAATATTTGTTCGTGGGTTTTTTTGCAAAATACATAATAATATTATTATTTTATTATAGACTACACCTATAATTGAGAATAGTTTGTATTTGTATATTACGCAGATAATGGTAAGGGCTAAAAAACTCCCCATAAGCCCCATCCCCTAGCAGAGTAATCCACCGTTTCCGGCCACTGACGGCCTTTCACAGTGAGGTAACTGGATAAAAAACTAAGGGCAGCAAATAATTTATTCATCAAAATCAAAACTATTTGAACTATTAAACATTATTGTAAGAAAAAATGTATCGCAACCTATCGCAAAACGCACGATTGATTTTCGGTTTAGAGTAAAACCCAATCCGGTGACGATCTCATAAACAAACTATTGGTAGCACTAAATTAATGTCTCTGAATTTTACATAATTTCAATAAATGTTCGGTTCGGGTTTTTGTACAATCACTACATAAAATAATTAATTAAAAAATACCATTGGTCACAAATTGTATTTTTTTGTGCGCCGCATTAAGCAAAATAATTTATATATTAAAATCAAAGCCATGAGGGACACTGTAAGTATATTTTTATTCTATGTATACAAAATAATCAAAGACTAATTTAATGACTTAATAACATAATTAAACAAAACCTAAAATAATAAACGAAAGAATACACCATTATTTTAATAAGTTTATTTTCTTATTTTTGTAACCCAGATAATTAATACAATTTCCGTGTTGCGGAGTTATAAAAATAGAATCGGACGATGAGTTTAATTTTGAACCTACCCACATGGACGAATTAATTGTAGAATTCGAAAGACGATTTGGAGATGTTGAACTCGTGCGTCTTCAAATAAATTTGTTTAATAATCAATGATGTCATTTGTTTTATGACTGTTGAAATTGAGAAGCAAGAGATGGTTCAATTCAATTAGAAATAATTTAAGTTTCAAACAGATTAATTTTTATCTACAAAAGAGATTGACGTGTGACTTTGGAAAAAATTATTTATTTGTTTTATTTGTTTAATTATTTTTAATGATCTTTTTTTTTTCCGGTTTTTTTTTTGCTTTGTTTTCTTTGCTCTGTAGTCACATTAAACAAGCTGTAAAAATGATACAAAATAAATGTTAATTGTAAATAATTATTTTGAATGAACTATTTTTACTTTGCTCTCTATGCTCTGGCCCGCATAGATTTTCAAGTTCTAAAAACTGTACGCTTCCGGTATCTTCGTGGTTGCCCCCATCCATTGTATATATATATATATATATATATATATATATATATATATATATATATATATATATATATATATATATAATATTATAAACTGTCGATTTTGGTAAGCACTGACCGTCCAAGAAACGTATACACTGCGAACTGTACGGTTACACGCGCGCACGCGTGTATCTGTACACGGGGAAACACAAAGACCATTTCGTCTGATGCTCGGCAAGTAACTTTAAATGGATGTTATGGAATTAATACAAATGATAATAACGGCGCAGCACCCGCCGCCGCCGCCGCCGCCGCTTGTACGGCCATTCCACGTCAACCCCGATCATCGGTTCCCGCCGCTATTTATATTGTTTTTATTGCTCCCCGAGCCGTTTTCCGTCCGCTTTTATCGCCGTTATAATAATATAATACTGTATATTCTCCCTACAACGAGCTTCGTATTATTATTGTTATTATTATTATTATTATCATTATTATATTCCTCTTCTTCCGCGTTGTCGTCGTCGCACGACCGGAAGCCAATATCGACTGCCGACCGGATGTGTATACATACGTACGTACAATATATATATATATATATATATGTATTATATATTATATCCGATACCACTGAGACGACTTACAACAAATGATATTCTCTCCTGAGTGCCATATCCGTTGCGCGTCGCCATCGCCCACACCGTGCGCCGCCGTCCCAATAAAGCCCCGGTAAAACGCTACCCCACTTGTTGACTTTTATTGTTCTTATTTTAAAATAATTATACAATCGTAATGAGATTAATTTTTTTATACAGCCGATTGTCGCGATGTTCCGGCGCCAAGGACGTTGGCGGTTACCGTGAGAAACCACGATAAATCGCATATTTTATTGTGTTTCCGTAATATTATTATTTTTCCTTTTATGTTAAATATATTGTAGGATAGTTTATCATACGGGCTGACCCGCCCACCCCACCAGAAAAATTAAAAAAACCGGGACGGGTGTATACTACACGGTTAAGTGTATTTTAGGGGGGGCTGTGGTACGACGTCTGACCCCCGGGCGAGCGATCGGAAAAAAAATCGAATAATTTGACAGCGCCAAAATGTTTAGCCGCGTGGCCCGTACATAGTCTAATTCGCCTGGTAAAAAACCTTTCGGTATTATTATGGTTTTCGCGGCGGCGGCGGTGCCCGGTTAGCCGGCGATTCGTTTTAATTTCTTTTGGCGTTTTTTTTTCCTATCGTCATTGTATAATACTATTTCCAACGCTACGCTATTGTTACAGAAACCCCCCCTCCCCCCGTAAATGTAAACGACGAATTAATGTCGGAATTAAAAAAATGTATTGCTCGAACATCATAGAACCCGTATGTATAATACGAACGGTATAATTTATTTCTATCGTCGTTTCCGACAATTCGAAATCGAAACAATTTATCATAAATAGTGGTGAGTAGCGGGTTTTTTTTTTTCAAAACCGATATTTGACCTGATATTTCTGGAGAAGAAACGTCATTAATATTTTCTCTGGAATATAAAAAACGTTTTTAAAAAAATAACATGCCAGTTAATTTCAATATCGGCTCATGGTTTTCTATTTAAAATATCGGTAACAAATATCGGAAAAAAGTCACGTCGGCTCATTCACTAATAATATTATACTTTATAGCCATATATATATTAAATTATTTGTTTTTTTGTAAGATATTTATAAATGTAAACCCCTCCCCCCCTCCTAAATAAAACTGTTTCACGAGTACGCCACCATAAAATCAATACGTGCAATTATGTAATGAAACGTAAAAATGAGTTATGAGTGAAAAAATTAAGAGGACGTGATACTCGCATGTGCTTTTTCCGTCATACAAACGCATCACACAGCAAATTTACGTTCAGTGAACCGATTTTGTCGACAATTCAACGATAAATTAAATTTTATATTATTATCGTAAAATGTATTTAATCAGGGCCGTATTTAATATTTTGGCACCCTCGGGCATACATTTATGTCGCCCTGCTTTAATTATCAATATTACACATATTTCATCTCAATATTCTTTAATATTTCCTGCCATTCTCCTCCCCGGCGACAAATAATGATACAACTAGTGATTCATACAATTTTTCTGAAATTCAAAGTACAAAAATATTATTAAATAAAATGTCCGTATTCTTATAATATTTTACATTAAATTCTTTATTGCTTATATATTTTTCCGTCCCCGGGTATGTGTCCTCTCCCGCTAAATACGGACATGTATATAATGTGTTTGCATCATTTAACAAAGGGCCAAATAATCGGTAAAAACCAGGAGCAAACACAGCGGGGTTTTGGGATTTAATCCCCCGAAACATTAGATAATTTTTTTAAAAATACCAAATTTAATAGTTATTTCAACGTTTCCCGTGAGGCTTACAAATCAAATAGACTTATATATATATACGTATATATGAGTACCTAAAGAGTAATAAAGTATGATATTTATGAACATTTTACAATTTTTACAAAAACCTATCCGTTGACATGAACTCGTGCGTTCGCCCATGATAAAACGTTTTACCACTGACATTTTTAAATGTCGCGGGCACGTCAGGAGTTTTTGATTTTTAAAATAAAATTTTATATTTTAATAATTTCCTTTTGCGTTTGTCTCGGCCGTTGTATATTTCCCGTGAGAAACGGAATATAAAACAGCATACTATACGATTTAACTAGATTAATTTTGGTTTTTTTTTCTAAACAGTTCGTGTGAGGAAAAAAAGAACGCATTCCACGCGCACGATAATATTCGTATAAAAATAATTGCGAAAAGGTTTTCGAAATACACATATACATAGAAGAGGTATCCTAACTTATATATATATATACAAACGAGAGGGCACGGCCAAGTTTTAGCCGCACGGTTTCGACCTATACCCGCGTAACGGTATATTGAACCTCGCGGCAGAGTCTAAATTGAATTTACAAAACGGGTGGGAGGGCAGACGGACGGGGCACGTAGACCGTATTAAATAAATCTTTTCGCCCGCCGCAAAATGTTAATTTTCTCGAAAACGGTTTTCGTTTTTCCACACGATGGAAATCGACGACACCGCCGTCGCCGTCGTAGTCGCATAAGTGACCAACCGGGCCGGCCGGGCGGACGGGGGGGGGGAAACAAACTGCAACTTTTGCGCGGGATTTAACAGCGCGCGAAAGATAAAACGCGAGAGAAAAGCCATTATTGAATTTCTGGTGAGAGGGTGTCCGTGCGGTCGAAAGGGTTTTAAGAGTTACAACTCGAAAGTCGCTTCGACCTCACATTTGTCTAAATTAACTATCGCCCTGCCCGCCGCGGCTTTCCGAGTTCGGACGGCGGTACGTTATTTTTGGACCGAAAACTTTCTGCAGGCCATCTGACCACCACCGCCGCCGTCACCACCCTCGAAATGGATATCTGAACGACTTTTGACTGCCTCTCTTGTTTTGTGTTCGTATATACATATATATATATATATATAAGTGTGTGTGCGTGTACGCGCTAAAGATTCGCTGAACGTTTGCCAGCCCTCCGCCCGGGGCGCGCGCGCCTCGCCCGACCGACCACTTAACTCTGCCGGGGGCGCGCGGCGCTAATGTCGCGCCACGGCGCTCCATTTGAATTATATCTCGGTCCGCGTTTACAAACTTTCGTCTTTATTAGAAACGACATACTTTATAGTTTCGCACGTATAATGTATACGCCGCACACACGCGGGCCATTACGTAAAATTATTATCGTATACGGTTTTTTGGCGCAAAACCGTCCGAGATTAAAACGTTTAAATCATATATTATTATTATACCTCGTAACGCGTCGTTCGACACTGCAGTAAAACAACCGTAAACGAACAAACGCGACGGCGACGGTGACGACATCGACGGTCCCGATTATTAAAAAAAATAAAATAATAATAATAAAAAAACTTCCCCGCAGACTTGGCAACGCACTACGCACTGCGGCCGTATAGTAGTGATATATTATCGGTAGGAAAAAAATAAAATAAAACCGTGTCCGTCAGCCGCGGCGGAACAAAAGATATCGTCATATATAAGGTTTTTTCATTTTTTTTTTTTTTTCTATAAGGTTTTCGTATTTTTCTCTCTCTTTCCACCCGCACAACGTACACACGTACACATACCGCGCGGTTATTATGACCAAGCGTCTTTGGACCGTTGTTGCTCGACGTCCTTGGTGTCCCCGCATTGTATACATAAACGATTAACTCCGATGAATGCCGCGACGCCCGCGCGCGGTCCGTAGTAAAAACGGACTCATTCACAAATTACCCCTTTTCCTCATTCATCACGCGGCCGCGATGATATACTATAATAATATATATATATATATACTTTTTTTTTTATATTATTACACTCTATCGTGTCTCTACGCGGTCAATGGAATTTAATGAACCCGCGGGCACGCCGTTTATTTATTTTTATTATATCGCCCGATTTCGTTATACGACGTAATGCGTAACGACAACGAAAAAAAAGCGATTATAAGATAAAAAAAAAATAAATAAATACCATCGCGCGGCTTGTAAAAATCCGTATTATATAGGCCGACGATCGAATATAATATTACGGCCGGAAGAATAATGACTATTTGAAATAATAAATAATACACGTCTGTAAATAATAAGGCGTACACAGTTATAGTAATAATTCGATAACCGGCTGACCGTGTGCGAATGACGATTCGAGTGATTTCCTAAAAAAAATTGGGCTCACAAAATCTTATACGAGTTTATATTATCTTTTATTCGCCCGTAAACAACAGTTTTTAATTTGTAAAAATATAATCCCGTTCACGATCCGCAGTAATATTATTATCACTACACGACTGTACATAGATAACAAAAGAACGGATAGGACACGCCCAGTGGTGAACGCAGTTGGGGGTTTTGGGGGTCAAAACCATAAAAAAATTAGTTTTAGACACGAATAAAAGTCGTACACAATATATTATATACTAAAATAAATAATATTAAAACTGTTATTAATATTTTATTATTCTAAATTGTAATCACTTATCCGTATATCAATAACAATAATGTTGTAAATATTTGTCCACGTATAATATTAAAAAGCTATCACGTAATTTTACCCATAATATAATATCAATAATTGTATAATTTATAAAATTATATAACAAATCATAGTTAGGATTTATATTCGGTTAATCTCTGCCTACGGATCTGGGAAAAGAATTTCGCATGTATAATTAGGAGCCCATCGTAATAACGTTAATTTTCCTATTTTCCGACCGTTCTCCTTAGATACCAAAAGCCAGAGATAAAACCATTTTTTTAAAAATGTAAAATTAACTATTTTTGATATACTAAAATCAACGTCCGTCCTTGTTCTACCCTTCCACTCCTACCGACAATTCCGATAGCACCGATTTAACATTTTTTTTTTTTTTTTTAAATTGTTTACCGAAATTGGTGTCGACGGGCGGGTGTTCGGAATTATACGAAATTTCGTATTCGTTTTATTTAATAATAATTCGTGTTACAATTCAATTATACATAGGTACCGACCGTAATACTAATACGGTCGTAAAACGACAATCGGAAACGAAATCGCCCAAAAGTTTTCCGCTCCTCTCGTTCTTATAATTGTGTTTCTGGAAACGAGAAACACACAAATACAATGTAAATATATATCGCGCCACTCACTATATATATATATAGAGATTTGAATACATTTTCGTGCGTATAATAAAGTTTGTCGGCCACGCGCGTGTAAATTGCGACCGTGAATTGTCGTAAAATAACAAATGTCCTCGTCCGCCTAAAGTATAAACGTAATTTAATTTCCCCAATGTGTATATGCGCGTATACACACACACACACACGTAATTAACGTGTATGAAAATTACGATAAATCGTATAATGTACACACGCCGGAGTTCCGGAGTTAACGTTTCGCTAAAAGTCAAATATATATACTATTTATAATTGATTCAGCAAACGAATATATGGCGATTACATAACGCGCGTACATATACTGTTTAGGGGGCCTAGATATATGTCCCGGATGGCAAATTTCTACAAATTTGTTTACCACATTTTTAATTTTAATTTTTGAATTATATTAAAACTTTCGAAATTGAAATTGTCTGTACGATATATATATATATATATATATATACATATATATATATATATATATATATATATATATATATATATGTACAATTATGCTGTATAACGTTTAAATAATTAATGTACAGTTCTTACGGCGGTAATAATTTACCGAATTACACAAGTGACAGATTTTAATAAAAATTAAATTTCAGTCGTTTTTTTTATTGTTTTTGTAACTATAATGTCGTTTAGGCCAATACGACAATAGTGTATTGACCAATTACTATTACAAAATATTTATGGCACATCGTTTGTCCAAACGTTTTAATTTGTCTAAATTGTTTAATTCGATAAAACGAAATTTTAATTTGTTGTTTTTTGTGGGTTAATATATTGTTTCACATGGTATATAAAAAAAAAAAAAAAAATTATTGTTTGACGTAACATAATAAATAATAACTATAGTAATAGATTTTGTAAACTCGTCAATGTAATTAAAAAAAATTTAAATCCACTGGGCGAGCATTAAATCCGTTATACGCTTCCGGACGAGGGCGGGCGAATATAAAACTGAGGGGCGAACTGCGCGCGGGAGACGGACAGCGGAATAGACAGACAACCGTTTTGCGGGTTATTCGGGGGGTAAACATTTTGCCGACAGACTTATCCGCAATAGGCGAGAGGAGAGATGGATGGATGGGGGGGGAACTCGGGCACCGAAACCATACACGAGTATACGTATATTATTATAAGAGTATACCGTCATCGGTCCGAGTTTTCCGTATATATAAAACAGAAATATACACCCGCGACCGCCTCCCAACTGTTTTATATCGATGTTTTTAAGAATCGTCCGGGCCGAACGGCATTATTGTTTTACAAACATCCGATCGTATAAATATATGTACGCGCGCCGAACACGGGATGCCCGGGATGGGGTGGAGGATGAGGCGGTGGTTTTTTTCTTTCTTTTTCTTCTCGGCTCTTTTTCCCGCCCCGCGGCAATAAACTGATGCGAACATTTTTCCAAATCTCTTTCCGAGGCGCTGGCGGACGGGCGGGCGGGCGGGATAAAGTCGGTCGCTGGAGACGCCGGCGGAAACCGAGGGCGAAGAAAACCGCGGCTGTGGTAGGGAAACGACAGTCGCGACCGTATATACGTTTATATATATTTATATATATATATAAGGTTGTTTTTCACGCGGTGTGAAAACCGAGGACGCTTTTTAAAATGGAGTCATTTATCTCTTCGCAGACGTCCCGATAACGACCCAACAACAACCCGACGCCGCCATCTTGGCACTAAGTTCATATACATATCAACCGCGCGCGTAATACGATACTGATATCGGATTATGCCGCGGAGAAAAGTTTTTTTTTTTATTTTTTTTATTTTTATTTTTTTTTTCTCTCCGGGACAGTTTAGAGACGCACGTGAACGGGCGGCGGCAGACAAATAAGTGTAAAGAAAAACGCCGACAACAACAACAACAATACGATACACAGAGCCGTTTAGGCTGCAATATAAGATTCGATGGGCCGATAAGTGGCCCGGAGCCGGGCGCCCGTTTAAAGCGACACGATTCCTTACCGATTCCCCTTGAATATAATAAAATATATTTCGATAATATATATGTATTATGTATCGGTACATCCATGTGGGGGGTTCCCGCGATCAAAAATTTACACACGACTAGTACCCGTAATCGGCAATAATAATAATAATAATAATAATAATAATAATAAATAATTTAGAAGTTTAGAACGGCAAAATTATAGATACCAACACACCATTTTATTATATTCGTCATTTCTTTCATTTGGCAGTATAAAAAAAAAAAAAAATCAATCACGACGTAACCAATATTATTACAAATATAACGTACTTGTACCTGTTAAAACCACTATTGGCTCCAGTGGCGTGCTATTGGGGGGGGTGTAAAGGAGTTATACCCCCCTATATTGGCATAATATACAACATGTATGACTATTTATTTAGTAATTTAATCGTGAAATGTATACATTTCAGCATTGTTATAAGGAATATTAGTATTAGCTTGATTTGTTAAATAAAAATTGTCATATTCGGAACCTGTTGTATAATTCACATTGTCGTGTTTGGATAAAAGAATATTCGATCATAATTGTTCGCGTATCCGGGTATTTATATCCTCTCCTATTGAACATTTCTGGGGTCCGGTACCCGACTCGAAAATCACCGCGCGACTTTGTCGGCAGTCTAATAAAAATCGAATAAAACGGAAAAATAACCAATTTATTAATAGGAAAAAGATTAAAGAAAAATAAATTGTATGTTTGTTTTTTTTTCTCGCAATGGTATAAAAAAATAATAAAAAGACATTTTGATATTAATGAAAAAAGAGCGCTCGGACAAACGAGGGAATTCATAAAAAGAGGACGTCCTGTCACCCCGAGTGTACTACCCAAATAATAATAAACCCGGGATCCAACTGGAGTAGATTGTCGATCGCAGGACCCGACTCTGACGGGACGCGCCACTAATTTAGTCGGTTTTATATAATACATATATTGGTGAATACAAGACACGCGTGTATTATAATTATTTATATTGCGCCCGTATAAAATATTATATTATTATAATGCGAAACAAACGCCTATATATTGGTCGTTATGTTTTTTTAATTTTTTTTTTTTTTTACGGCGCGTAACGCCGTTAGCCGACGATTTCGCCGACCGTCGTCGTCGTCGGGGGCCGTTAAAAACGTTTTTTTTTTTTTTTAATAGGTCCGGTGGTTTTAATTTTTTTTTTTACAACAGCCGAGTTCTGCAGGTATATATCATATATAGGCGGGTAACAGGTATCGCGGTATATTATATTATTATTTTATACGGGTGTACCGACGACGATAAAAACGGAGGAGAAACGTCTGTCGCGTCTGTCCGTAGACGATTCGGCACCGATTGTTATTGTTCGCCTCGAGGAGAATACTGGCGGCGGGTCTCGACCCGATAATATTATTATTTATATCCCGACGGAGTATATATACAGGGCGTGTGATTTTTATTATTTTGCAAATTATACTCTTCGAATATTATTATGTAAGTTAAAAAAATAAACATTCCGCGATATTATTTCCCGCGAAATCCGAAGCGGACGTGCCCGTGCGTTCATTTTGGCGATATAAAGCGTCAAAATCGATGTATCTAGTACGTACGGAGACTTTTTTTTTTTATTAAACTCGCGATAATATTCCAAGGGTTAACGTTAGGTACATTCGAAGGTACGAAAAAGACGACAAATTGTCGTCGCACGCCGCCGAGTACGCGGCGGTACGTTTGAGGGACGGTACAACTATTATACCAAACATTCTGTATGGTGTCGGTTTGTGCGTGCGCGTAAAGACGGCATATATTATTATTATTATGTCGGTGGTGATTTTTAAGTTTTCGCGTCACCTGTCCCCCGTACGCGTAGGCCACCTAACAAAAAATCGTAAGAATACACGCCCCGCGGCGGACGACGTTCGAATCGGGTTCACCGCACTTCCTCCCCGGTTCGTTTGTGCGTTGAAATTCCGACACGCCCGTGTGACAAAAAAAAAAAAAAAAAGGAACGTATAATATTATTTATTATAATGCGCGGTCCGGGGGTGGGGACATTTACGTTTTTCTCCATCTACATAAAATGAAACTATAGCAAAAAAAAAAAAAAAATAATAATAAAATAAAAACGGAATACGCGCGTTCGATTTTAAGCGCGCGCGGTGTTTTTCTTCTTATACAATAATAATTTCGATTTTTTTTTTCTCTTTGTTTTCCCCCCCCACCCTTCCCGTTCCGACGATGGCGACGACGACGACGACGACGACGGTGTACATAATTTATTAAAGAGGGTATTAAACCGGAACGGAGAGGCGACACGTGCGCTTGACGGCCGCGAATTCTCCGATAATCCAATCATTGACTAATAGTGCGATTATATAATTTCCGACAACACGGCGGCGGTGTAATTGTCGATACATAGCCGCCGCCGCTGCCGCCGAGTTTAATTGAAAACACGCGCGTTGTCAATCAAAACGAGCCCCGGGACCCGCGCCGTTTGCGTGTGACTGACGCGGCCAAATGGCGTTATAAGTCGCGGCGTCAACGTTCCGGTCGGCCGGCCGGCCCGCCGAACCGTTTGGCCGATATTCGTTTGGCGAAATTACGCGCGGTACCGCTGTCCGAAATATATATAAAATATCGCTTGTTAATCTGTCCGCTTACGCGTACAATACAATAAGTGTATAGAGCGGATTCGTATTGAACGTTTACTTATAATAACGCGAATGTCGTTATTGTAAGCAAAACGTATCACGAAAACGCACGCTTGATTTTCGTTTCAGAGTAAAACCCAATCCGGGAACGATATCATAAACAAATCGTTGGTACCGCTGAATTAATGTCACTGAATTTTAAACCGTCTTAATAAATTTCCGGGTCGACTGTTTGTGTACAATCACCATATAAAATAATATTATATTTGTTTGGACGTTTTGATCCTTTTTACCAAATAAATATCGTTACCTAATTGAAATATATTGCAGTAAATCTTAATTATTAACACACAATAATATACATTTTATAAAATATAACATATAGATATATACAAAATTAACTAATCGTTTGATGGAATCTGTAAATATATTCCATTCTCTTCAGCTGTGTGTATTATTTCCCCCCATAAATTTAAAAATCTATCGTCAGATCATATGGTTTCAAAAGTGGTAATTACACCGTTAATCACGTGATTAGATGCACCAAGAAATGATGTTTTGTTATCTAAAGTATTACTTAAAACATTTATAATATCTTTTTCAGTATAAAAATTACAACTAAATATTCGTACATTTGTATTGAATTCAAAATGACTGAAACAATAGATCGGGAAAAACTTATATATTAGTTTAAAAAAAAATCGACTATAGCTGTATAATTATTCAACATGCGAGATCATTTCGTCTATCTGTGTATTAATAGTTGTTTAAGCCAATAATATTTAAAATACAAAATTCTTCTTTACAGCCAAACTAGTTAATATAATTGACTAACTCTGGTGGGGAACATATTTTTCTTATTATGAAGATTATATGCAATTTTATAGTAATTACTTAAAATATAGTAACCTACCTATAATGAAAACGGTTGTGTTTTAAACCGGTAATTTATTTTTAAATTTAATTATACGGCCAATATGGTTTGTAGGTGTAGTAGAATAGGAAGAGAGACATAGACCTACCGAGTTTGTAAACTAGTTTTTTATTCCTGGGGGAGGGGGGAGGGTTGTATCGAATAGGCTAATATAGGTTAATTGAAACAATAACATTATTATCTTAAAATTATAGAACACTATGTTACACGAATACTATATTATGTTTATGGAAACATCGGTAATTCGTTAGTATACTGTATAGTGTAGAACACTAGTCTGAAACACCACAATGCGTCACAGTAAAATTTGCCGTTTCCGTCTATCATCTAATGTGGACGATATAGTAAAAATGTATTTCGTTAATTTCAAATGTTATAACAGACTCGATAATTGACTCGAAATAAAAATTATTTCGCCAAATTAACTGACGACGACATATTTAATATGTTTTCACCGAGAGATTTTTTTTTTTTCTCTTACGGTTCGGGTAGTTGAAAAACGAATCGGTCCGCGGCGAATCAAACGTACCCGATGCGCAATATAATATAAAAATTGTCAAGTTCTCGAGGTATGAAAATCAAAATTTTCTCGTGCGCGTATAATTATATTATATTATTATAATATTTAAAACTGTTTACTGCGGACGCGGTGTATACATATACACTGATTTTCGTCAGTACCTATGTCATAACCGGTTATTGTAATTGTATATATTTTAAAACGATATTATCCGGCGATATAATAATATTACACGTTAGGTACCCCGACCATTATTATTATTATTATTATTATTATATTATACGGACGTTCCGCAGAGGGTCGCGTCCATCGTAGTGGACGCAGTGGCCGGTAGTGGCCGGCGGCGGCGGCGGTGTTCTGTAACGCAGCGGTTTGCTATTATTATTATTACTATTATTGTTATACTCGAATTTCGCTTACGGAATTCGGATCGTATCCGCCGGTCGGAGAATCACAGAGTCATATACCACCCGGTGGGTTTTTATAACTCTCCTCTATATTATATTCACGCCGTTTTTATGAAAGAGAGACGCGTTGTATATTAATAATAACACGTATATAGGTTTTTCGTACTATATAATATATATATATATATATATATATATATATATATACGAGTTTAGGACGACCCGGTGAATAGAAGGACACAGTGTACCTTTCTTTACACAATAATAATGGAAATACGTCGGGGCTCGTTCGACTGTAGACTCGCTGGCACCAGAGATTGTCCGGCCGCCGCCGCCGCCGCCGCCGTCGCTGCAGGTGAATCGAAAACGATCCGGTTTTCTTCCCGGTTTATAAAATATCGTTTAAATCGTCAAATATCCCTCGTCGTAATTCATCGCACAAACTCATGAATGAACGAGAATTCGACCGCGCCTTCTATACATAAATAATATTATTACGAAGAGGCGTGTTCAATACTAACCCGCGATAAAATTATAACTGATCGTATTGTCCACCGGTTACACCGAAATTAACTACAGATAATTTCCAGTATTTCGTGCACAGCAATTGCACAGCAAAGTCGTTTATTCTTCAATCAGTCGCCATTCACAGGGCATGGTAAACTCGGTGGCGGACTGGCCCGGGACTCGACTTAATGATTATAATAAAAACCGATATGACAATAATTATGTAGATAAATTGTACATTCAAATATTAAACTATTTATCATTTACTATATATCTATTAAAAGCAATTTAGGTTTTGAGGAAAGAGCCCTCAATATCGTCCGCACCCCGGACATTTTTGTCTCAGCCCGCCACTGACGCCACTGGGTAAACTAAATAGGCATAGTTGACATTAATGTGGTTTTTTTTCTATACAACTTCTTAGATCAATTTGTTAAGTTTAATATATCATTAATACATAGGTTTTATTATATATGTAGCTAATAGGTCGAACATTTACACAAATATTATTATTTTAAGTGTTCACGATGAATACTTTCTGTGCATAGCCCACTCAGTCTATCTTCATCTGCCGTTGATCGAAGTTCCGTTCTAACACGTCTTAAAGTACTGAAAGCTAAAGTTAAAGTTGAGTACTTAACGTTCTGCTGTAAGACTTGTTGCTGGTATAAATATTTCCAAAGCAATTGGAAATAAACTCGACAAAAATGTACAATTACTATATTTAACGAATCAATAATGTTAACGTCTTGGCAGTCCCATCTTTGCTGAAAATTGTAACCATCTTTTTGCTTCAGCAAAATTTTATAGAAATCGCTTTTAAACCAATCGGGAAAAATAGAGGTGATTCGTGTCCATCAAAAAAGTCCTAATTAGTTAATGGCGCGTACGTGTTCAAAGTTAGACGCAGGGATTTCGATTTCATCGATGGTTCCAGTAAGCATTGCCGTCAAAAGTTAACTTTATCAATTCAAAAGTTTCCGTACTGCATATTATAATACATATAAAAATGCGACAGCCCTCTGTTCACAGCAGGACCAGTGGCGTATTTATAGCTTTTTGCCGCCTCTAGGGTGATTTTTTTTTTACCGCTCCCTCCGGTACAATATGCCGAAATTGCCGCCCTATAGGATTCAGCGTAATGTACACTTACAGAGTATTACACTTATTAGCCCGACGTTCAGTATGCCCCCAATCTGGACGGTATCATATTTTGTTTTTATTTCGTTTTTTACGTTTTATACACGATCGTTTATTTAACTATATACTTGTTAGAAATAACACCGGATAGATATATTATATTATATTATTATATGGGTTCGTCATTGAAATACGGTTTTAGTGTCACAATTTTTTTTTTCTGTTTTATTACACAGGCCATTATTATATTTTGGACATTCTTGCAGGTATATATATGTGCGAAAAATGTTTTAAATTTCAATTAAAATAATATATAATGACGGGAAAAGTGTATTAAAAAATGTTTTCGAGCGTATGCGTTATAAATATATTATTATACAATGAGACGTTACTAAAAAATAAAAAAAAAACCACACAAGTGACATATTCACATAATACGCATAGTATTATATTATGTACAGAAACGACGAAAATAATTATTATTTTGTTTGTAATACATATAGCGCCGTATATAATTCGTACAGTTTGGATATAATAATAAAATAAAAAGAAAAACGAGCAATATAAATAAATGTTTGTATACTTTTTATCTCAAAAACAAGCTATATAGGAGGTGCCCGTGAGATTTTTTTTGGTGAGTAAGGAGGAGGGCTCAAGCTCAAATTGATTTATTTTTTCGTCGATTACCGTGTTTCCTCGGTTATGCGAAATATGAAATTAAATACAAAATATATTGTTTAAAAAAAAAAAACAATTTCACTTAATATACATAATTCGATTTCCCTATATATATATATATATATATATATATATATATATATATATATATGTATATACATACTATACACGGTAAAATATTTCCTCCCCCCGTAAAAAAGAGGTGGCATATAGCATATCATAATTTCTCTCGTATTATATTATTTTTATTATTATTATTATCATTATTATTATGATGAGAGTGTGTGATTTTCGCCTCGACGGCCGTCTAATGACTCGGGACTATTTTTTTTATTTTTTATTTCTTACTCTTCTCCTTTTTTTTTTTTTTTCTTCTTATATCCGACCGTTATGGTAATAACAATAATTCCTGACCGTGCGGCGGCGGACGACGAGAGAGTCGAATAAATACGAAATTAATGATGCTCCGGCGGTGCTACCGCGTATATTATATTATACAGTCGGTCTCTTTCTCACCTGTATACGTATATATATATATATATATTTACACATACCGAAGACATTATTATAAAAATATATAGTATAATACTATAAGGTATATATATATATATATATACGCGCGTGTATTTTTTTTTTTTTTCATTCATAAGCCGGAAACCGAGATGAATGAAGCCCCCCCGGCACGACGGAGCGAGTTTTCCACACTCCCGCGCAGCGCCGCAGCCGCATTAAAAATATACACGCGCACGCACGCGGTGTAACGATAATACACACGCGAACGCGTACAACATAAAGGTTCTTCCCGCCGTGAATAAATCGCTTTACCGACATATTATACCGATTATTATACGTTCGGAATAGTATTTTTTTTTCTTCTCCTTCTACATATTGTATATATATATTATAATATACGCCTGCAAAAGGATACACGCCGGGACCTTTAATCCGATTATCGAATAACGCTATATGTATACGTACCCCCGGTACGCGCACTTGACTTCGGGTCCGACCCGGCCCACTCCCCGTATTTTAATAATAGTAACGATAATAATACCTATATATAATATGCAGGTGAATAAACGCAATTTTTAGAAGGCCGTCGAAATACGTATACGTAAATATATATAGGCATAATACAATAATATTATAGCGTTGTGGAAACGACACGGTCTCGCCGAGTCCGATATGGTATATTATTTGGTTACCCCAATTGTTATCAAACGTTACCGGCGAATACCGCGCGATCCGGACGGAATATTTTATAATCTCCCGTATCACACTGCCCCAGAGTCTACCGAGCAAATTAAACAAAAAAAAACGGTATAGGACACCGTTCGTAGAGGCGGGCCTGATGGCGTATTAAGGATTTACGGGCCCCGGGGCAGTTTTTTTTTTTCTTTTGCGATGCCCCTATACCGAAAACCCATCCGATGAAGTATCGACATTTTATATTTAGACGATTTATTATAGGTTAATTTATGTCTTATCGATTTCACGCTATTGCTCGAGTAGTTTTATAGTTGCCTCTTTGTAGCTATTATTATTACCATCATCATCGCGATCAATATTTCTAACCGATCCCTCCGTCGCTTCGACCTTTAGGACGGCATAAGACTGTTTAATGTTTCTTCGGTAACTGTGGATTTTAAATGTGCCTTTAATACACAGAAAAATCTTTTCTACTACTAAATATTGTTCCGACTACTTTATTTCACCTGTACGTTGTATATGGTTAAGTTTTGGTGAACATTTTGTTGTAATATTCTGGCGCCCCTCAAATCCCAGCAGTCGCCCCTGATTTTCTCAAGAAGGTATAATGAATCATATATTAGGACTATATACACGAAATATACGATTTTAAGGCGGATTAGAAAATAATTAATCCCTCCCTTATATATTATTTACATATATATTTTTTACAGTATACGTATAGAACTATAACTATACGTATTTCGTACAGTTATAACTTGTTGTATTTAAATTGTAACCCAAACGGATATACATAAGTTTAAAGTTCGGTTATTTCCATTTTTATATTGCAGTTTTACCTATTACGCGATTATATTACATTCAGGCGAATTGAATGTGTAATCGACGAAAATTTTCGAAAACCTTTTGTTCGGGCAGATGAATTTTTGATTTTGCCCAGCTCTTCTAGTGACACGCACTACGAATTGATTATATTATTTTTAAACAAACTCGATAAAACGAATTAATAATTAATATATAGATATAGTGTATAGTATATAGTATAATATACAATACATAAAAAACAATATATGATTAAAGGATAAATTAATATATTATAACGAAACGCTGATGGAATTGCCTTCAATTCCCCTATTTATATCGCATCGTATGCGTATAGCTGTGTGTTTCGTCACGACAAATAAATTACAATAAAGTGTTTTAAATGTATATATATATATTTTTTTTTCTGTCATTCCGTTCGTTATGATTACTATTCGAAATCCCTCGGAAAAAAAAAACTCGGACGACGCAATCCCGCAATGATCCGTAATTTCAATTTTTCATTATTTCGTCGTTTTTATATTCACTGCAAAAAAAAAAAAAAAAAAAACAAAACAAAAATATATTGTTTTACAATTCAATTAATGTAATTCGAAGCCACTTTTTTCAGACCCCCTGCCCCGCCATCGCTGTATAATATAATCCCTCGTCGTCGTTAGCTTCTATGAATATAAATTAAAACTACAAATTGAATCGTGATTGAACCCTCGATCGACTGGTAAACAAAACGCAATGGAAAAAAAACAAAATATATCAATACATAATATTTATATATATATATATATATATATATATATATATATATATATATATATATATATATATATTTATAATATCGAATTATATATACGTATATAATATGTATATAGGTACGTATAAATTATTTATATTTTTCCATAAAACTGCACGTATATTTTTGGAACGTTACCAGATTATATGAAGAGATTTTGGGACCATTAAAGTGTAATGGAAAGCCCCGTGCGTGTGTGCGAGTGCCGGCGGCGGCGGCGCTCAGGTTTATGAATTATTAAAACCGAAATATCCCTACCCCGCTCTCATACACACGCGTCTCACTCGCTCTCTCTCTGTCTCTGCCAACACCGCCCTCCCACCGACGTTACCGGTAACTCATTTAGAGATGCTAACAGATTTTGAAATTATATATGAGTAATTTTGTTTTACAAATGGTCTCCGGTCGGAATCCATTACCCGGAGGATCAACGGGCCGTAATTGGAATGACCCGTGTCGTAGATTTAGGACGAAGGAGATTGCGTGAGCGGGCGCGCTATTAGACGCCTTCGCATTAATAATATTGCGCCGGGAAAACGCGAAATTAAAATATTATTAATTCGCGCGGTCCGCGGGCGCGGGGGCCTACGGTGCCGCATACGGAAACCTCCGCGCTGCGCTTATACACGACTCCGGCGCGCGCCAAAACGATATTACTCTAATTTCTACTCAAATATTTTACACGCGATATATAATTTTTTTTTTTCATTAAACGAAAGCTCGGGAGTATAAATCAACTGGGGATAAAGACGACTTGTATTATTCTAAATAAAACAAAAAAAAATAATAAAAAAACGCGTATAATATAATTATAAAATTTTCCTTTTCGATTAATTATTTATACTCGATAACGATGTGTATCGTCGGTTACGCGAAGAATACTACTGGGGAAAAAAAAAAAAAAAAAAAAGTGTCACGGCGACAATAACGTATAATTGGGTAGTGGTGGTGGCGAACACATTTGCCCGTTTAGCCTACGGGATTTTTCACATCATAAAACAAAATGACCTCACCAATAACGCGCACCGTCTAGAATTACATTCCTGGCTACGTTCGAAATCTAAAATAAATTACCGTCGTTTGAAAAGCCACCGGCCGAAAGATCAACCCGCGCATGCGTGATCACTCTATTAAAAGTTCGCTCGTCCGGAATGCAAAACGCCCAACTTTTAAGTAATTTTACGGCGGCGGTTGAGACTTTTAAAAATGTTTATACGCGCCCCGGTTATGATATACGACGACGACGACGACGACGACCCGTAAACGTGGTCGCGGCCTGCGATGTCGCCCCGCGTCGCATGTCGGCGGTTACCGTTTACCTCTTAAACGTAATATATGCGCATCATACCTCGGTCGTATTATAATATAGCCGCTCCTCTATAGCTCCGTATTATAATATAATATAATGCCGTCATATACGTGCCGTTATATGTATTTTTTTTTCTTCAGTTTTCTTCCGCTATACCTACGTATGGCTTACGCAGCCGTTTGTTTTTTTTTTTTTCGGACCCGCAATATCGGCGCGGCCGTTTGCGACGAAAATATAAATAAACAAATAAATAATAAAAGCCCCGCGCGTTGTAAATAATAATTTTTTAGAACCCGCGCATTATGTACGCGTATATTATATATTTTATATACAATATAATAATATAGTATATATTATATACATACCACCATATATATATATATACACGTACGCGCTGAGAGCCGGATATGGCGACGAAGCCCCGCGGAATGGCACATAGAAGACACCTGGAACCATTGTATATATAATGCCATTGTGTGCGGTATATATACACCGAGCGCAACTATTATTATTATTATTATTATTATACGGCGACTCTCATCTCTGACTCCGGGAACCGCATCGTACATAAATATATATATATATATATATATATATATACATACACTATATGTGTATATTTATATATTTAATATTTATAATATATATAACTAGACTTGTTTTGTATATATACGTATTATAATAATATTTATAATACAATATCCGGCATATACGTACACGTTGTGTATACGGCGGAAATCGAGATTTTTATCATATAATAAACCCACCCCCATAAGAAAATAAACCTTTAAATTTACACTCGTTTATGTAATATTATTACTATTACATAAATATAATATTTTATACCTGGGACCGAGTGATTTCCCCATCCCCGTCCCCCTTCCCATTTCCGGACGACATTTCTGTACCGGAAAAACGAATCGGTGCGAACGAGAAGATCGTTTGCCCCGTCTGGGGGAAAAAACGGAAATAATATTTACGCAACACGGTTTTCCATTAGTTTCTGGTAGTTTTGCGCAGTTCGAAACAAATCGTACAGACTCGACGTTCTCACCGATTACCCCGTTTTACCCTCATACGTTCCGGCAATTGTACTCAGCTATTTACAACCGTTTTACATTTCAACGTTAGGTTAGGTTTGGCCAACGTCCACATATTATCCAAATGTGAACATTGGCCCCTCATAAATTTAATTGTTTTTATTATTATTCGAGTATAGTTGTGATTTGAAATTTCTATCGTAAATTAAATTGAAATTTATATTAAAACGCGTTTTACGCGGAGGCCCAGCGTTGCGTTTAAAAAAAAACGTTTAACGACGACGATAAAATATCATATTCGACGTGCGTTTCGTCTCTCTCGATATATCGTACTACAATCGATTAAAAAACCGGCTTATCGTGTATTTTATTTTCGTCGTCGTCGTCGTCGGCGGCGGCGGCGGACGACTAAAACGTATATAATAATATAATTTCGTATTTCTATAATTTTAGCGGTTTTATACGGGTCGAGTATATTATGATGTACACGCGCGGTGTCTGAAATTACACAACAAGGCGCACAAAAAGAACGGTGTACGAAACGACGGCCGAGAGTCGCTTGTTTTCGCGCGAATAAAATGCTAAAACAAAACTTTTCATCTGCAGATTAACTTTGCGGTCCTTTTTAGCGTCTCCGCGGAAGAGTTTCGTTGTGCGTGTATATATACCTACGCCAACGACCCGACCGAAATTAATCACATACCTACGTATATATATATATATATATATATATAGTATTATTATTATTATTATTATAATTAGCAAACTCGACGCGAAACGAAAAGTTTATAGAATAATAAAAATAAACGTATACGGTGAGAGAGAGAAACGAAGGTATAATAAAAAAAAAATAATAGTAATAACCGGCAACGGGCAAAAGCGAACGACACGCGGCGCGCGGGTACGGGGAAAAAAAATTACGGTTTCGTCTGCGCGACAGGACGTGCGCGATAATATTCCGAAGAGCGTCGCGATACTATTATTGTAATAATACCGCGGGCGGGTCCCTTTTCTATCAGATTACTACTCGAAGATTAATACAATAAAGCCGGCAAGGTTATTAGGATTGGGATACGCGCACAGGGGAATTTAATTTTTATTTCTATTAATATAAAATATAATCTCATTGCAGCTAGCGAAAAACCATTCCTAGTCGAGTTCAGTAAACATGTTTTCATAGATTTGTTGTAGCCACTTATCGGCAAAATCGATCATTTCCGCGGCAAAGAAACGCCTTTTTCACACCTTGGGAAATACAAAAATATTCCATGTCACTCGGATTTTCGCATATTTTCTGAAATAATAAATATTTACCGTACTCGACTGTTGTTGTATTCGTTTATATTTTATTTTTACCACGCGTGTAGTATATGAACGAGTTGTACAGTGTAGGAACTCGACATGGTTTTATAAATGGAATCCGAGTTCAACCTGGAAATATGAAATATACGCTATCGAAAATTGTATTTCGGTAGAACAAGTGAACAAACAAAACAAATTAATTTTATGCGAAACCGTTTAAGTCGTACCCGGGGTGTAGGGGATTCCTATAAGTTGTTCGTGTTAAAATGCTTGTCGAACAAAACGACGTGCTTGTCAAACAAAGGTAACATGAAATGGTGTAACGGCAGTTGTCACAATCCCTTGGTTTGATCAAATAAATAAAATTACAAATTACAACTCTATTTTTTATTTAATATTTGGATTTTAAACGAATTAAATTGTTATTTATTTAGAAAACGTTTTAAATATTACAATAACGCATACAAATAATAATAGTTGAGTGCGGTAAATAATTGATTTCAGTAGGTACACAAAGTGGTCTACCGCATCGCGCAAAAAAATTATACGATGTCAAATTTGAGTGACCGTTTCATGAAAAAGTACCCAAAAAGTCATTTCCTTTTCATAAAACGGACAAATTTTTGTGAAAATATCGATTTCACTAAGTGTCTACAACGTATATATATATTAAAATTGAATATTGTATTTACAAAATAAACTACAAATGCCCGTGGTTTTCGTCTCAAATTGTTGTGTACTTTAATGAAGGCAAAAAAGTTTTATTCACATAAATTGGAAGATATAAAATAATACCGTAATTAATAGGTTTTTCATCAAAATGTACACTTTAAACACTTGTAAAAAAAACTACTGCATTACGCTTCTGACTACTAAGTACAACTTTTGATGAATCTCGTGTAAAACTTTCAAATATTTCTGCTCGGTTAAAAAATAAAAATTGGTTCCTCACATGTGCTCAAAAATTTGATACAAAGTTCGTATTAATTACATTTTTTGACCGTTTAAAATCTCGAAATTCGAAAGCACATTGTTTTTCTAACAAGCGTTTGAAGTTCAGATTTTGATGAAAATCGTATAAACCATTATAACATTATAATTTATTAACATTAATTAATTAATTTTAACATTATTATTTGGCACTTTGTTATTTTCCAGTTTATGCAAATACAACTTTTTCGGCTATTTTTATGCATTTATATTTGGACTCGTTTCGTAAATTATTTACATATTTTTGCTGACAAAATGCGCCTCTTATTAAGCCCCGGAATTCAGATGTATTTGTTTGAACGTTACCTTTTGTGTAACAAAAATAGAAAAGATATTCAATTTTTTCAACGTATTTAATTCTAAATTTTAGCCCTAAAAAACGGCCTTTCAAAAAAAAAAGCCGACTCACATTTTCCCCACTTCCTTTCCAACAGCTTTTTTGTTATTTATAATTATTATTGAAAACATTGAATAGCTTTAATGTATTTTCGTTATACAAAAGATAACATTCAAACAAATACATCCGAATTCCGGGGCATAAATAAGAGGTGTAAGAATTTTACCAATTTGCGGAACCACGGTTGTGGGGGTGAGAGGGGGAAACTCTGGTTCCGCAATTATTTTATAAAAATATAAAAATCTGTATCACAATACAATATTACAGATACTCTGCGCGAGGAGGACTGGAGTTTGTACTATGGTGTGTTTTTTTTATTATTTTATTTATGCAATAAATATATATATATATATATATATGTACTTACGCGCCAAGGGGTAAAAAGCGGCGAATAAAAATGTTGCGTACGGTACATTACAAGGGTATAAATGGCGCGCGCGTGTGTCCGAGCATCGACGGTCGGGGCGTGTGGTGGGGAGGGGTGTAAGTCCTTTTGAATTCCGAAATTGATTCGATAAGAATCTGTGCGGACCCGTTACCATGACTACTGCGTCGACTTATGAAATGGACAGTTTTTCGACCGAATGTACCTTTATCCCTGTCTCCCTCTCCCCCCGTATTACTATACTTACACCGGGCCCCCTTGCAGCAAACTGCCCTTTCTCTCTCTTCCTCTCTCTCCCTCTTTTTATATATAATTCAATTGAGAAATCTGTTTCTACACACACACACACACACACATAATACTGCAACACTATACACGTATACATATAACCGTCGAAAAAGACACGAAATTCTCTCATCCCTCCACCCCCCCCCCACGTTCTTCCACTTCCGTTCTATGTCCGTAATATATAAAATCGAAAGTCGATATTGCATGATAGTCTTTTCGACAAAAACCTTTACGGTATTATATACGGACGAATATATATATATGTAACACTACAAACTCGCTTGTGTTATTACTTATTACTTATTAAATACGACAATTTCAAATAAAATAACATAATATCGGAGAGATTTTTCTTTCTTCTTCTTTCTTGTGTGTATTGTCGAATAATAATAATTGTATAATCAGTGTACACGTCAATATATTATTATTAACTATAAGTAATATGTATGCTAATATATATATATATATAAATCAACATACTTTGCACCACGGGTAGGACCACGTTAGGTGTAGGTGGGCACTCCAGACTGTAGGATATTTATCGATGTTGATTATTTGATAACGATTCGGCGATTTTCTCGGACTATTTTTCGTTAAGTCGATTTCTGTTTAGTGTAAACTTTATTTTAAACATATTTTGAAGTTCTTACCACCCCTACTCCTTATATCTTAAACAAATATTAACTTTTGATTTTCAACACAGATTGGAAAAAATAATATTTGTCTAAACATTTTGCATTATGCAATTGAGCACTAGTATTGGATTTAAAACGTTAATGAATTACAACAGTTTATAATTTAAACCGGTAGTGTAGGAAATCATACAAATTATAATAGATCACAATAAAAGTATTACCTTGTATAGGGTAGTTTAATTTATGTCTGTACGCAGCGATAAATCATTGCAAACGAAAAATGATTCTGAACGAAATTCGGTTGAACGTATTCTGATAAATTTAAAATTGTATTAATTTGTAACTGCAAAATAAATTACAATTGTTCCTGTTCCTAATGAATTTCAACATAAAATACAAATTTGTTATCTACTTAGAACAAGAAAATTTCATACCCCAATTTCGAAAATCCCAATTAGTAAATAACTAGTATTCAATTTTGATGCTGGTGCATAAGTACAAAAACGACTCATTAAGTTAATAAAAAAAAAAAATATTGCTAAATTATAATGAATACTCTTGGTGAAGACTGAAAATGAATATTTTTGTGTTAAAATTGTATTAAATATTAATATATTTACTGGAAATTATTTTTTCAACTTCCGACACACTTCTAATTACAATTTGTTTTTTTTTTTTGTCGGCATATTACAAATTATTGAAAGTCAATCCCACCCCTCACCCATAAATAATCTATTTTTATACCCTCGTGTTACGTTTTGTGTATATAAATCAAACAGATAACCACACACATTTCGTCAAAATCCGCGTTTTTAAATTATCGTAATATCTTTAGAGTAGAAACCCAAGACAACAAAGTTCCCACATCATATAATACACGATTTTAAGATTTGTAAGTATTCTGGGCCAGTGGTGTAACTGAGGGCCCGCAGATCACGCGTTGCCTGGGGACACACGATAATTTGGGACCTTGTGTAATACTCCCAAAAGTAAATTAAACTGTAAGTAAAAAAAAATATTGAAGAATTAACTTTTTTCAAACTAAATTAATTTTAATCTATGTGTGTAATTATTGTAGTGTGTACGTCGATTATATTTTAGAGGCCTATTTTTTATTTTTGTATTACGCCACTGCTCTGGACCAATTTTACGTTTACGTTGATTATCCACGTTAAAATTCAACTTGGCTTTTCGTGTCAGCGGATTTGGATTTTCTATTTATCGTAATATTTATTTATTTTGTGCCTGACGTGTGTCGGTTAAAACGTCGCAGAGTTCGTTTAGAAATGTATTTTATGCGTGTATATTATTCACAGCAAATATACCGTTTTACATCGTGTAAAATATACCTATATACCAGAGCCTGTCTGGAAATGGTATTTTTTCTGCTTAACAGTTTTCAAATTAATTATTATTGTTATTATTATTATTATCATCGTATTACCTAACCTACAACAGTACTCGTAAACCAAATCGTACGACAAGTATACTGTATGATAATATACAAAATATACACATATATACATTTTGTAACTTTAGAAAGAAGTATAAAGACAATTTGTTTAGGAAATAATCAGTTCTACAATACTTTAAAATTAAGATTTAAGAAAGTATACGCCCAAAAACATAATTTTTCATAAATCTTTGAGCCTAAATCGCGTCATGTTAATTATATCGATACAATCAGGTTCGAATTATGCGGACCCTATTATTAGTTATATTGGAACAAATTTCCGGCTGGCGCTCTCTAAAATGTTCAACTTCAAAAATAACGGGCACCCTAACATATAAATATATATATATATACATTTTCAGAACGGAAAACGAGTTGTGAAAATGTAAATCTATAATATATATTGAACGATTTTTCCTCACATATATTAATACACTTACTGTTGATAAATAAAATCAAATTCATGTATACGAGTGACCGACACCGAAAACGCCCAGTCGATATGGATTTATTTTTGATAAATTCAGTTTATTCAATTATATATAGATATACAAATATTCGTTGAATAAAACAACACGTCACATAATGACGTCACTTTTTGTAGTTTCTTTTTTAAATAAACATATATTTCACATAATTATTTTTCGTTTAAAGATTATTAATTATTATACATGATTTTTCATTATTAACTTATATAAGGTTTAGTGGTAAATTAAGTATAACCGGCAAGTACATAATATAATGCGATGTATATAAGTGCAAACGATTATTCCAAACGTACCTTTTCGCTAAATAAATATTATTAACAACCATTAAATATAATAAAAATATATGTACAAATAATGTATTTAAGGATAAATATATATTAATATTCACATTATAATTACATAAATTATTAAAACTTTTTACGCCAATCATGTAATTGTAATAATAATAATAATATTATACAACAGACACAAGCCTTAAAAAAACAATAAAACCGGTTATACACGATAAAACACCGCTAGAGTGTATTGTATAATATACTTAGGTATTATAAATACATAATATATAATATTAAAAAATAATGTTACTTATTAGTTATTATACAGTTCTGAATGTAATACGATCGATCCAACTGTAGGAAGAAAAAAAAGCTAAGGCCGTACCTAATTCTAAATAACAATAATAATAATAATAATAATAATAATAATAATAGTAATAATGGACGACAAAGCGTTTTTAATTTGTTCGTGCGGTTGGCAACACTATTAAATATATAGGCTCGTGATGGGCAGGGGGTTGGGGGTTAAATAAATAAATAAATAAATAAAGAACAAAACGGACAAACAAAAAATCAAAAGTCTCACGTATATACGCAATGTCGTTATTATACATCGAGGAATAATATTATAATAATAATATTTTTCTTAATTTTTTTTCTCTAATATAATAATTAAATATTATTTATCCACATGACCTAAATTTATGAGATGACTAGACGTTTCGCGGATAGATTTATAATATTATTAAACTATTGCGTATAAAACATATTTTATATTATAGTGGAAATGTACAACAAATATTTAATACAATAATAATAATAATAATGATATTAATATTATTATTATTATGTGATGCACACGCTCGTCACGACCGGCTTATTCGTGAGTCTTTAGGTCCAATGTGCCAGGGTGGCCGACGCCTGGCCACGCCTGATGCTATATACCGCCACCGCCGCCTCCGCCGCCACCGCCGCCGCCGCCTCCGCCGCCGCCGCCGCCACCACCGCCGCCGCCTCCACCGCCGTAGTGCGCGGCCAATTCTCTTTTGAGCCGTTTGGCCGCACTATCGTCACGCATGTCTTCGTCCTCGTCGCTCTCGTCGGCCGCTTCTTCTTGCTTCCTCTTGGCCGTGGCCATCTCGGCCGCGTGCTTTTTCCTCCATTTGGTTCTCCGGTTCTGGAACCAAACCTGAAAAACGGCAAACAACCACGAGTGTTAAAGAAGAAAAAAAAACCAACAACACGTCACTGTCGCGGACTGCCGACTTATTATAATGTTATATGTACTCGGTCTACGTTATATTATGACGAGTCTTGGACGGTTTTCGTATAGGTTATCCCCCCCCCACCATCGTACCTCGTGTGGTTTTTTCCGATTCCGTCGTACGCATATAAACATTTTTATTTTATCCCGCAAACTTTGAGCGTAATACACGCGGCGGCGGCGGCGGCGGCGGCGTGAAGACGAAAAGCGAGCGGTAATTATTATATATTATATACACGCGCGCACACACGATATCGCACGCACCCTTATTATATCGTTTTCCACATAATTAAAAGAGTTAAGACCGCGGCCATTATTTCGCGGGCTTGGCCGCGACGGCGGCGGCAGAGGGGTTTTTACACCGGGTACACGCGCGCACACACACACACAGTACACCTGTAAAATAATATATATATATATAAATACACGCGTATATAATGAGCAGCGCTACGCTACAGCGGCGGCGGCGGCGGCGGCGATGGCGGCGAGAGAACGCGAAGGGCTAAAACTTTATATTATATCGCTGTATGCGATTTTAATTATAAAGTTAAACCATTTGCGGGCGAGTGGGACGGTAGGTGGAGAGACTGGAAACGGCCCGTAATTAAGACCGTCCGGGGGCCGTTTGTGCCGGTGTATTTGCAAATTACGCGGTATTTAGGCGTCCATGTATTCGCCATTAATCAACCCCCGGGCTTTTGCAAAGGTCGTTAGACGGTCTTGTTTTTAATAACCGCATTAAGACGACGCCATCTGGACCGCGCGCGCTCGCCCGCCTCCCACCCGTGTTCCGCCGCCAGCCGCTCGTCGGCCTCCCCTCATAACACTCCTCCTCCCTCCACCATCTCCCCTTATCCGGCTGCTTTCGTGCTCACGCTCTCTGTGGGGGGGGGCGCACGTATACTCTCCTCCCCGGCATCCTCACCCCGCCGCCATACGTATCTACGTTACAGCAATAATCTCAGCGTCACATCTTGCAACGTCTTGCGAACGCCGCCGCCACTGCTTCCCGTCTTTCCCGCGCGCGCGTGTTCGATAATACTACTAATTGCGGGGGGAGGGGGGGAGGGCGGTTTGCTTTACAAGCTGACGAGATCAAAACCGCTTCACGGGGAACCACGTCCGCGTCCTGGCAGGCCGGGCGCGGGGCGGTAACAGCAGTGGAGTAATTCTCACAGTGTTGCCAACCTCATTACAGCAGCGGTGGCGGCTTATGTTTCTCCGATCACACCCGTCCGCTTAAACGCAATTTAGACGTAACGCGCATCATAATAATATTATTATTGGATCGTCGATACCCGTTAACTTATCGTTTTATTCGCAAACTCTCAATTCTTTTCTATATAAATACGTTTTCAAGTTTTAAACGATGTAAACGAATATATAATACGCTCTGCTGCTATATAATATTATTTGTCGGTCGTTTCGTTTTACCTTATCGTTTCTCCTTGGAACGTGCTTTTTATTGTATAATATTCACGTGGCGGCGGAGCGGTAAAAATAAAAAATAAATATACCGGCACTAGGGTTCGTTCCGTTTACCTAGTGATAACGCGGTTTTTGAACGAGTTGATCTGATTAAACAGCTTGGTGATAAAAAAAATAAAAAAATAAAATAAAAAAAAAACTGTAGTAAAAAAGAAAAAGCGGCCGGTAAAACGAATTTTAAGGCAGGCTTTAATTTAACGTTTTTCTCTTTTACTTTTTTTTTTTACGTTCCATTCAAATTAATTAACGACGTCGAGCACAAGGTATTAAAGGAAATTAAATCGGATGAAAATTAAAAGCGGCTCTCGGAAGTGAATATTAAACCGCATAATCTGCGACCCGGTATTAATAATAATAATAATAATAATAATAATGATAAAAAAATAAAAAAAAAAACACGCCGAAAACTGCTCTTTTTATATACGCCAGCAATGGAGACGATATATTTTTTTTACGCGGTGTACGTGCCCTCACCTCAACACATTCGCAATCATTTTTTTTGTTTTTTCTGCATCCCGTGTTTTTTTTTTTATTATCATCATTTTATACATTTAAAACAGGCGGGCCAAGTGCTCTCCAGGGCGTTTGTCATTTGAATAAAAAGCGCCGCGCGCGCAATGTGCGGTTAAAAACTTTTTTTTAACCTGCACCCCCGACGGTATTAATTTACATTTTGTCCCGTTAACCCTCCGCCGCCGTCGTCGTATAACAACGGGTTATGTCATTAAAAAAATAATCTACCCCCGGACAAATTAAATAAGACCGGAAAGGGATGCGTATCTATACTATTGCAGCTCGTATATTATACATGAATATATGACGCTTATAAATAAATATGTATTTTATATTACGATAAAATTGGCTGAAAAAAACGACGTGCCCCGCGCATTTGAAACTCGTGGTTTTTACGATTATATAATAATAATAACTCGCCAATATCCGAAAGATAATATATATATAATATACTATATATTATTAATAAAAAGATCCATGTCTGGGTGCAAATCCGACAGTCGAGGTCTCAACGTTTACGTACACGGAAGCGGATTAATGGGTTCAACGTGTTGTGCATCCGAAGCCGAATTTCCTAATTGCGACCCCTAAAAAGGGTGGTCGACACAGCGTTTTTGGTATTTTCGGTACGAAAATCGTATTATTTGTCTTGATTTATGGGCGATATGGTGATACGGACGAAGTGAAACACTTTAAATTGAATTTATTTTTCAGAATTTCCGTTCAAAACACGCTTAAGGGATTTATTTTCCGTCTGGGCTGCGTTGGACTTGGATTTTCGATCGTGTAACCGGAAACCGCAAATACAAATACAAGTTAATACAAATAAAAAAAAAACTTATAATATGTGCCATATTCAATCCCTGTGTAACGAGTTATAGAACTATAATTTTTCAAATTAGGTTCATTAAAAACTTAGTCGCTTGGAGTACGCATCAAGATAATCCGATATCTCTAAACATGGCCCAATTTATGGTCAAAATTACTGTAATTATTCGTTTGTCAGTTTGATGGCCAAAAACGAAGCAGGGCCCTATCCTTAATTTTTTGTTTTATATATAAAAAAAAGTCGGGACAATGCCCACTACCGCACAAATCGTTCAGCAAATAGTTTTTCCTATATAGAGCATCGTTTTCTAGTAAATAAAAACAGGGGGCGCAAATTTCAACCGTATTTTGACACTTTTTAGGTGAATTATTATTATTTTTTTGTCAACCATTAGTGGCGCTAATTTTACGCTGCGCCCCGGGTGACATAATTTGTAGATTTGTGGCGCTGTATATTGCGATTGTGAATGCCCGCGGCCGCGAAACATCGCGCGTAATCGACCGCGATAAGTCGCGGGTAAATTGTCCGTGTAAATATCGTTATCATTACGGCGGTGTCCACCGGCGGCGTTACGTTGCGTTACGCGCGGTAACGAAACGAACGTAGTTACACGCGAGTTATACGACGCCGTTTTTGTTGTATACGGCCGGCAAATTGCGCGTGTATAAGGCCGCCGCCGCCGCCGCCGCGTTGCGATTATGTATATAATTCGGTCGGAGAGGTGGGCCGAATAATAATAATGGAAACGTTAATTAACCGAATCAAAACCGTCCCACGGACACGATATTATTATTATTATTATTATTGTTATTATTGTTATTATTGTTATTCGTGTGTATATACACGGAATACGCCGTTTACGGATTAATAATAATTAGTCGATTTAGCGCGAAACCGCGGCGCCGCCGTTTCGGCGACGACGGAACGGGCCCGGCGTTTTAATTGGACCGATGATAGGGACGCGACGATCCCGGCGGGCCCCCCGGCCCGATTGTTATATATTTTTTATGTACGCCGGCGGGTATTTTACGTACCGTGTATATAAACGTGTCCGCGCATAATAATCACGCGGTGTCGTATTTTCAGCAACACGGAAATACGTATTATTATTGGAGCGCGCAGACATTTCGGGCGCAACGAATCAAATTTTAATCACAGAAAATAGCGTTACGCGCAATGGCGTAACACAAAAATGTTGTCTCCCACTCCCCCTGCAAAAATAAAAAATGGGCCCCTAAAATATATCTTCATAAAAATATTTGTTTTTTTCTTCTTAGAGTTCAATTTACATTAGGGTATCTTACACAAGGGCTCCAAATTATAGTGCCCCCTCTTCCGCGACGCGTGGTCTTTGGGCCCTCAGTGTTACGCCACTGGCTACGCGTTAATTATAATAATAATAAGACACAACTCTCATTAATTGGTTTAAACTAATTCGACGAGCAATAATTGTGGCGGGATGGGGCTAGCTATTTTATGTTATCGGGAACTAAATTCAAGGGCCCCTAACGAAAAGGCCCCCGTAAACGTACCAATCGCTTGGCTTGCATTTTATTTTCCATTTTTTTTTCCATTTACATTATCGTATTAATTAATAAATATTATATTTACATAATAATACACAAATTTTTCAGATGTAATATTATAGACAATGTATACGATGTGCATAAAAAAAAAAAAAACAAATCAATGTATTTAATTAATAAAATTATTTCAATACTTCACTTTATCGATAACACCATTATAAAGTTAATTAATTTAATTAGGTTTATAAATGTTCTTGTGCCGTTGAATATCTAAAATAATTCTTTACACGTTTTAGTTTTGCCAACACTATGTCCACTCCGACTTGAGCGATTGAAAAATATAAATAAAAATGTATATGTAAAATAAATAAGATCCGGCGTGATCTCGAAAATCGACATCCGTGTTATGGGAATGTTGATATGGAAATCCCCCCGGGTTGTCTTATGCGTCTGAGATTTTGCCGTCGTCATTGATCATTATTTCAGGGGCCCCGCTATTAACTACGGACAGGGAGGGGCCCACCGGGAAAATCCAGATTTCCGCCATTGTAACGTTAATCAAGGAAACGGTGGCCGCCACCCGTTGTCATATATAATATTTTGTTTCGGTCACAGATAATAATATATCGGCGCGAAAATAAAAAAAAACCACAGAATAGAATAATTTATAATAATAATATTATTATACAACGCCGTATACTATAGTTTAGTGAAATAAATATATATTGATATACACGGGGTACGAGGACGACAGCAGTATAAGGGGGTGGGGGGTGAGCGATAAATCATCACCGAGGTATAATCTGATCGTGTCGCGGGGTCCGATCGCTTTTTCGCCGATTCCCGTCATGGAAAAAACGCGAGCATACATGTAGTTGATGTATGCGCGTCAACCGAAAAACTCGCGGACTTCGACGAAAAACGGACGAACCCGCCCCTCCCCTCCCCTTGCGTGCATCATCGCCCGACGGATTTATATTTCGGCCGGGAATAAAACGAGCGATATTTTTTTTTTTTTTTTAATCCCGCATTTATACGTATTAATCCCGCACTCGTCATCCAAACGATACGCTAATTCCACTGCATAACTGTAATGTAATATATTATTATACATTTTTTTTTTCTGAATCCGGTACACAAAAAATAAATTAATAAAATACGACCAGCCACGACGATCGAACATCGTTTAAATACGCGCGTTTACGTCGGCCGTTTTACGACATATAAAATATATTTTTTTACGAAAAACGACAATGTTTAGGGCGCACATAATAATATAATATAATATACAAGGAGATTATTATTTTAAATAAACGTGTATAGGGTTCCGTGTGGATTTTTTTCTTCTTCTGTTTTCCGTTTTTCTGCCGGACGGAAAAAAATATATTATAATTATCGTATAGGGCGTATAGAGCGACGTTTTGTAATTTTGTTTTTCCCACTGCGCCCTGAAAACGGCGCATAATCGCCGTCGCGGTTTCCCGGAGCGATGTTATCGCTGCGCCCACCGCCGCCGTCCCGTAATACACGCGTGCGAGCCCGACAAATTTATTCAAATGTTATTCGGGCCCCCCCGAACCGTAATCGCCGAACATGATCGCGAGTATTTATATATATATAGCGCGCGCGAATTCGAATCGCTCGCGATTTTCGGACACGCGTCATTACGCCCTACGCCCCGGCGTACTCGTTTGCGCGTACATAACTCGAACTATGAGTTATATGAGTTATATATATATATATATATATGTGTGGCCGCCGCCGCAGATGGTATCGAACACGTTGCGCGGCGTTGGCTCGCGAGCGGTCGCCGGCGACGGCCGCCCGGTACATTATTATGCTAATTTCGGGATTTCTGCATACGCGCACGTAATATTATTATTATCATCATACGACGGTCGTGTTTGTATTATATATATATATATAAAAGCATATGTATACGCAGTGTGGGCGGGCTAGAAATCCCTAGAATTATGTTTTAATTAATCGAGTGTTAGACAAGTTAATGCCGAACCGACGCCGCCGCTGCACGCGCGTTTAACGACGTACGGCCAATATTATATATGTATATACACGGAGCAGGGAGACATTCTTTCTCTCCGTCTATATGTATATGTATGTGTATTTGTATTTAATATATACACGTTATTATATCCTGCGCCGCGTTGGGACACCCTGACCGCGTCGTGTATATATATTGTTATTGTTATTATACGGTGTGCGCGCCGCACGCTCAAGGGTAACGCGTGTCGTCCTTATCGCGCGACGCCCGCGTCGACCGCAACTACATAATAATATATAATAATATGTACCGTGTACAATATCGATAATATTATTATTATTATTAACGTCCGACACGGTGCGACACGCGTTTTATAAAACTACAAGTTCGTTCAAATATTTACGTAATTTAGTATATTCGACGGATAAACATGTTGGCTAGGTCCGGGCGGTTAGGGTGGGTAGAGTTACTAGAAGACGAAAGCGTCTCGCGACTACAACGCAGAACAACACGTATGTTGTTTCTGTGTACGTCATATATAATTACCGAGTGGAATACGTTTTCCCGTCGTATCATGACACGTTCGCTATATTTTCCGGTTTTTAAATCGACGATGACGCTATTATACAAATGTTACTACTGGCATTACGTGCGTCTGCACCTACCATTGCACACGATCGTCGTAAAAGTCGGCAAAACGAATGTCGAACCTAACTCGCGATAAAAAAAATTGAAGTCGACGGGCAAGACGAAAATGAAATACTTATAAAATAACTATAATAGAGGTGCACTTAAATTTTGCGCCGATTACATTAACATTTCAGAGGTGTACGTACACCGTGAGACACGCGTAATTTTATATAAGCCCCGCGAATCCTCTGTGCGGCTCTGCCGCCAGGCCTACGGCTGGCTACCCCCCTTTGAACGGCGCCCCCCATCCCCACTCCTATTAATCCGTTGGCGGTTTCTGCGGGGGGTCGCCGATTAAACACGAACGCGCCGCGTGTTGTATGGATATCCGTCGAAATACGTTTTCGCGCGGGCGTGTGTGCGTATATATCGATGACGACGATATAAAATATGGGCGGTATATTTATCGTCGTTAAACCGTGTCTAACAAAACATTATAATGCACAGTTTCCCTTTCCCCTCCAACCGTATACATTATACACGCTTTAAACCCTCTCCCGTCGCGGCGTTTTGTTATTTATGTCCTTACGTTATTTTTTTTTTTTTTATTCTTTCCTAAATTGATTACATCGCGAAAACCGATGACCGCCGCCACCGCCTCCGTTCGAGTTAGTAAACGCGTAAGCATATAATAATTGGTTTATCGAGTCAAACCCTTATTCGAGCGGTGGCGGCGGCGCGCGCGAAGGGGTGCGCGCAAAAGTGTATAAATATATATATATATGTATAGAACCGAACGCGCGCGTTCACGGACGGTTAACCCCGAGGAACCCATCGGCCGCGGCCGCGTACCCATATGGCGTTTTCTCAACGGCTAATCCGATTTGGCCGACTAATGCGTACTGTATATATATCGTTTACATACGTGTGCGTGTTTTGGGTTTTGCTTACGCGCACGCACATATTATTATTATAAATATACAAATATTATTATTATATATATATACAATATTATTATAAACTCGTGCTCGCATGAAAACCGAAACGAAAACGTATATATAATAACGAACCCGTTATCGTTGACTGGCCGTGGTGGCCGACACGCCCTCGGCGGGGATATTATTATCGAATCGGTAACCTAATAACGTACAGAAAAAAAAAAATCGAATTTATTTTTAAACGCGCGAGTCATCGTTGAAATCTCGTCCAGACGATTTATATTCCGGTATGATTTAATATATATATTAGAGTGGTCCAGAGGCGAGAAGTGAGAACCCGAATTCAGCCCGAAAAAATGGGAGATTATCGCGGTAAATTTATATTACCGCGATAACAATTGGGTGCACAAAATTGTTTATTTGACGATTTTTTCCAGATTTCAATCGGTTAAAAAAAAAATTTTAAAAAATGAAGACAATATAATATAATTTTCATTTTTTAAATCAACGTAATAAAGGACTATACTAGGAAATATAGTGTTTTAAAGGTTTAGACATAGTGGCTTTTACATGTATGTTCTATCGAGTCCATAAAATCTACGGTCCATAATACGATTCGAGCTGTCTAGAAAATTCCCATTTCCATACCCGCCCCCGGGGCAGACCAGAATTTTTTTTTTTTTGCTCTTCACCAGATATTATTTGTTAGGCCGAGTAGAAAAAAAAATGTTTGCCCTCAAATGTTCACGTCTTTATAATACCATCGAGGTTTCTCGAACGTTAAATGTATCAAAATATATAGTTGTTATTTTTACGAGTCTCTAAATAGTCATTTCTGAAACGACAAAACAAAAAATTGACGCTTATTTATTATAGCTCGTAGAAAATTAAATCGTTGGCGACATTTCAAGGGTGATGAAAAATGAAGAAAATCCCGGTCCTCCCTATAATATATAGATTATATACGTATTATGTGATTCGCGAGCATATATTTTATACAAAATGCATATATATATATATATATATATATATATATATATATATACGTATATACGGAGCCGCCGAACAGTCTTAAGCCTTCGGGCAAACGCCATTAGGCGGGATAAGTCCAACGTCTCTCGGGAACCGCGTGAATCATTTTAACCTCAAATTATACTTAATGCGATACCGAACCGCGCAAACACCGGCGACCGCGGTATCTTAAGAACGCGCCCGTCTATGCACATATAATACAAATACAAATACAAATACAATGGCCTCGCAATAATTATTATATAATTTTACACCCTGCGCGTATTATATCTAATGTGAAGTTTATATTTATATATATATATATATATATATATATATATATATATATATATATAGATAGAAAATGTCGATTTGCGGGTAACGATAATTAAATCTGCAATACCGACGTGGCGGCGACAGCGGATTTTATTAATAGAAAGCGGCGGGGCCGTCATATAATAATCAGACTTGTAAAATATTTTAATAAGAGTATATACGTATTTAAATAATTATTTTATCCGAATACATTTGCGGTTTACTTGATATAATTTTTACAATTGTTTTTCGTATATTTAATCGAGATGCGACGCGTTACACCATCGCCGAAAGTTATACATGGATACGTCATTTTCACCCGATAGGTACAATATTATTATACAAAACAGAATATTAACAACTCTACCCATTGGATAATGTGTAAGAAAAAAAAGTATTTTAAATACCTTTATCAACAAAATATCGGTTTTTGTACTCGAAATACTTTTAAAAAGTATCTTTTACAAGTCTGTATACGATATTGTATATTTTCTGTATAGTTTTAGTCGAGAAATATCGTTATTAAAAACTGTATATTTTGATGGTAGAAAAAAGAAGGTCGTCGAATTTAAATTTCCTCGCCCCCCCTACCTCGGTTTTATGGTAACTTGTATAATTTTTATTGGGAATTACGTCATACTTTTTTTTTCTATTTTTGTATTACCCGGGTACCGATTTCGGAGTTCCCAACCTAACCAAACATGGACGAATACAAATATCGTATACGATAAAATAGTATTAAAATATTTTTGTTCGTAAACCGACGGAGGCGGCGATCTGAAAATCGTTTAATATTCGTTTGACGTTCGCCGGGACCACGGGAAAACAACGGGAAAATTAACGGGGCCCCGGACAAACGAGATGATTATAACAACGACGAAAACGTTCTATATAGCCGCGAAAGAGCGGAGGGTTGAGGGCCTTCAAAAACAACGCCGAGTATCGTAAATACTATAAAAAAAAACCTGAGGGGGAGAGTTAGGGGAGGAAAAAGCCGTTCTTCTAATAATAAACCGTATAAACAAGCTATAACAATATTATTATACCTCTGTAACAACGTCATAATATTTTTAGTAGGTATAATATCAAGGAAAATTGAATATTTTATACGGTATAACCATATATATGTATAGTAGCACGAATCACTTATATATATTATATATATATAAAAACCTTAGGTATTGAGGATTATTATGCGTCGAGTATTTTACGCGTGGCGATAATAAAATTAAACGTTTGCGGACGTGAACGCAATAGATATTTTTTGTGTAGGTATAACACGAGAGACGGATTAAAACCATAGAACCTTTAAAGAAATTGATCGATAGAAATGGCAATGAGAGAGAGAGAGAGAGAGTAAGAAGTCCGGTGCTCCGAAATTCGTTCAAATTTTTTACATACGTTTCAACGTACGTTGAAGCCAAACGTAAGTGCGAGAGAAACAGATGACAAATGTATGTTTTTTTTTCTCATGACAATTCTGAATTTTAATCGTTTTAATTATGTAATTATTACCGATATCATTGTTTTACTATGTAATCCAACGAATATAAATAATACTAAACGGTCTTTGGTAAAACGTGGTGAATCGTTCGTCCGGATCTTGCAGGCTTTGCGATTTTACGGAAATTCCTGATTATGTAGTGGTAATATGATACTTATCTCCTATAGATATAGTTTATCGGTTTTATTTATTTTTTCAATACTTTATTTACTCGTCAATAACATCATTACAGCATATATTATAACATTGCAGAATATGATATTAAAATGTATAATACAGTTTTATCTCCGGTTCGGGGTCGAGTTTTTATATTATGTATATTAAGTTACAATGTCCCGCGTAACGTTTGGTTTAATAAAAAAAAAAAAAAAAAAAGCACACGAGGTTGTGTAATATAATAATACTATTGTATACGTACGTTTCAATTACCTACGTAATATTACGATTACGACTTTCGGTTTACGGGATACGGCATAATAACAATATTTTTAAATGCGGTCTTATGTATAAATATTATGTAAATTTTATCGTTATGCGGGATGTCCCGATAGAGCGCAAAAAAATACAGGGTGCTGCTACTAGTATATTTTGTCATCGTATCGTCGTAATATTATTATTATTGCGTATAAAATATTATGTAAGACGGCTGGGGAAAAAAAAAAGCAAAAAAAATAAAATAAAACGCTATAAACAATATATTATATATTATGTTTACCGATAGTATAATAATAATATAATATTATGGAAATGTTCTGCAAAACGGAAGAAAAAATAAAGTCACATAAAAACCGTGTATTTATATATATATATATATATATATATATATTTACATAAACGGTATATACGTTATCGCTATCGGTTTATAGCGTAAATTCGCTATTGTAAATGCATAAACGCGCGGTGTAAACACGAATCTAATATACGGTGCCGGCGGTCGGGAGGGAACTGGGTGGGACGGTGTGGGTAGATTCTTGAGTACATTTTAAGGGACGTCGGAGGCGCGAGTCGCGAAAACGGAAGCGTAAGCGGGAAGATGGTGGGGGGGGGACGATGCGTGTTTTGACTAACGCGAAACGCTGTTTGCACGACACGGCGCGCCTCTCCGTCGTATATTTATAATACACACGCGACCGGGACACGTGCACTTTTTATATAGAGATTAATAACGGCGGCGGCGGCGGCGGCGGCAGCGTTACAAGCAGCGGTTACACGCCGATCGGATGGGGCGGGCGGACGGACGCGCGCACTAATGAAGCGTCGTCATCGAGTGTCGGATGTTTGCGGCGTCGGCGGCGGGCATGCGAATTCGAACGGCGGCATAACGGGTGACGCGTCGGCCAGAGGGTGTTTTGCCGCCCCCACGTCGACGTGATTTATGGCATCACCGCCGCCGTCGACGGACAGAACGCGCGCCGCGCGTTAGAGCCGTGGCGGCGGGAAAAATGAAGCGGATCGTTAGCGCTTCTTCGCGGGGCAATTAAAAGCGCCCCGGCAGCGGCCGCCGCCGTGTCGGTTACCGTGGTAACGGTTGTTTGAGGAAGAGACAAGTGCGCTTATATATTACGTACGCGAGCGCGGGATAAACGGGGCGGCGGCTGCGGGTGCACAACAAACCCGAAACCCCGTCACTATAATTGGAGGATTACACAGATAATTGAATCGCCCTCAACGCGCGGTGACAGCGTGCGCGGGTATATACAACGATGCGCAAACGCGTGTATATATACGCATATTTATATATATATATATATCCCTTGACGGATCCGGGTGTGCGGGACGACGACGCCTTTCAATAAAAATGTAAATTCGTATTATAATAATATAATTTTTAATAAAAAAAAAAAAACCCCTTTATACATCGTATTATAAATATTATATAAAACGAGCGGTGAGAGACGGTTTTTTTTCGGGGGGGGGGGGGTGAGAGATACGCGATTCAACCGCCTCACGCAACGCTTAAGCCCCCCGTCCGCGCGCCGTCGAAATTATAATAATAATTCGTTATGTTACAATACGTCGTCGGTATCGTGTAAATATAAAATATTAATTTTATTATCGTTATTATTATATATATATATATATATATATATACAAATATATACAAACGCGCGGTTACCAGTAGCGCCGAACGCCACTGTTGTACGCGTCGCCGAACCGTGGAATTATTATAATACATTACGTTTACGGGGTTTAGATCTCTAGTGGTGATTGAGAGGGGGGTAGAATAGGAAAAGAAAATACGACAAACGAATTTATATTTTTTTTTATGCTTCGGCAAAGTGCAGATTATTATTACAAACATTTTTATAACCAAACAGTTTTCAATATCCGACGACGATCGATCGGTTTTAAAAATTAATATTTATTAATTTGTTTGCCTCATTCGTCGCTCGTAAATACGTAAAGAAATTTGTATATTCATGGAATATATTACGCGAAGCTATAATGGTACTATTATGGTGGATATCTAATAACTAAGCCGGGATAATCTAAAAATATTAACGAATTCGAGTGGCCATGTCGAACCTTCGAAGTCAAGTTACACAAAGATAACGTTAAAAGTTACTGTTGTAAGCTCACTTAAGACTACAACTTTAAATTATTAACGTATTTTGTACTCTAATATTTAAACGTAAATAACTGAAATTTTAAGATAATTAACGAGTAAAAGTTTAAATAATTTATTAAAATAAATAACTGAGTTGTTAGCCTACATTCTTTTTTATTTTTAAACTGGTCAAGATTTAACTAATATACAAAAAAAAAAACACGTTTTTAACCAGTTAGTACCCAATTTTATCGTTTACTTAATAATATTCGACCAATTGTCGTCACATGTTTTTGGAAACTTAAAATAATCGCTTCGGTAATAATAGCCTTTCGCCTTCTACCACTATAATATAACTCAACATTATTATGGTATGCTATACTCAGTGGCATCTTTCAGTGGCCTTATAATATATACGATAGGAATTATTATTGTATTATATAGGGCTCACCTTGACTTGAGATTCGGTCATGCCCAGAGCGTACGCGAGTTTCGCCCGTTCCGGACCGGCCAGGTATTTGGTCTGCTCGAAAGTCTTCTCGAGCGCGAATATCTGTTGCCCGCTAAACGTGGGCCTCGTGTGCTTCTTCTTGCCGTCCTTCTCTTGGTTCGAATTGTTCACTGCAACACATTATTCGAAATATTAATAATAATAATAATGCGATATATTTTAAATAACAATGCGCTCTATTTGTGTGAATTTTTTATTAAAAAAAAAAAACCGCAACACTATTTATCTTTTGACTATATCCGTTAGCTATAAATGTATCTAAATTATTATTTTTTTTTTAAAAATTATACGTTTTTTTGATGCATAGTATCGCGTAAATATTTCCCGTTAAAAACACAATTAAGCGATATTATTTGTATCTACAATGATATAGTGTAATTTGTAGTCACTATATAATAAAATCATATTGCATTTTCAAGTCGACTATAATAAGAATATATATATCTCTATACATTATTGCTGACCGATTGGTATAAAGTAAATTTGCATTTCAAAACGTATAAATCTATAATATAAGGGCCAAGGGGGGTACTATGAGATAATTAAGAGGTCCCCAGTGCCGCCGTAACGAATTTGAACCGTAGGGCATATGGAACATATGGAAAATCATTTTTAACGCTTACCGAATAGTTTTTAGATTATTATTAAATCTAAAAATTATTGCGGGAAATTTTTTTTTGTTTAATAGACAGTTGAACTTAATATATGAAAAATGATTTTAAACAATAATACAACTTATTTTTTTAATATTGTTCCGATTTCTTTGTCAGTATTTGTCGAAAAGTTAATTTTAATAGTTTTATTTGTTTTAAATTGTTTGTCCGTATTGTGGACAAATTTACAATGTCAACGATTATTTGAACGTGTTGAATTTGTGTTTCAATATTTAATATATAAATTACCAGAGACGACCGAAACATCTATATTTTAGCAGCGGGGGCTTATCCAGTAAGACATTTTTCCCGTCCGCTCATTTCCCTCGTTGTTCCGGCGCCCCTGGAGCTCTCCAATCGATCCTCAATATTATAATTTTACCAACGTAAAACGCGTGTTCTGTAAAGGCCGAATTTTATGCCCCCGTACACTCGTACCTATATAATATATACTCGCTTTACTACCCCTCCTTCTACATAAACGTCCGTACAATATAATACAATACTTTTTAACATTTTAAACTCTCCCGGCGACAATTTCAAACGGCTCTTATTATTATCGAGTTTTCGTCGCGGTGGCAATGAAGAGGAAATAAAAGAAATAATAATATTACGAGTAATAATATTATAAAATAACATCGTTCACCCTCCCACCCCCTCCCACCAAATGCGGTGGCGTTTTGTTTTCGATATTGCAAAGTTATCGTAAAAACACACGACAATCCGGCCGAACGATTGTTGTCGCGGTCGATTTCCAGGGCGCCGGGGGTGTATATATATATATATATATATATTTATATTATAGTACAACGATTTTCCCGCATCCGGTCCTTTTTATATTCTCTTTTCTATTATCCTTCCTTTCAGCGTTTCTGCTTTTTCTCGTTTTTCTCAGTTATATCGTTTAAAACAACGAGCAGCAAAAGTAATAATATAATATATTATTGTTGGTATATTGGTGTATATATATATATATATAAAAGGAGAGAGAGAAAAGCCCGACAACATAAAACACGTTTAAAACGAACGCGTGCGGAGAAAATAAATAGCTAACACACACACATATATATATATATATATACATATATAAACGTATTTTTTCTTTCGCTCTCCCCTCCTTTGCCGGGGAAAAACCGCAAGGGAAAGCCCGTCCCCGTATAAGAGAGGAGAATCGCGGCGGAAACGGAGGCGGTGGCGTCGGCGGCGGATAGTGGAAAGAAGGCGGGCGGCGGCGTTATGTTTTTATCACTCGTGTGGTGCGCGGCGACGACCGAGGAGGATAAGAGGCGATATTCGGGGTTCCGCTCGGGAAAAGCGTGTCAACGAGAATTTCATTTTGTTAACACGATCCGCACATACGCGCGCGTGGCGTGTATACATATATATATATATATAAAAATATATATATAACAATAATAATATATACCCCTGAACGAAGAAAAAAAAAGGATAAAAAACGTTGTTTTCATCTTGTCCGCGCGCGCATACGCACACGAATGAAAAAAAAAAAAAAATGAAAAAGCGCATACGCACACGCTGAGAAACACGCGCCGAGAGGACGTAGAAAACCCGAATAAACGGATCTATATTTTCTGCGCCCCGCCGTCGTCGCCGCCCGGGACCGCCAAATCCCGTTTACTGCATTTCAATGTAATTCCGTCGGCTTTTGTCCGCCGCCGCTATCGTACTTCCGTATATTTACAGAAAATTACGTCGTTACCGTCCTATACTACGATTTTTTTTTTTTCATCTCTCCGGAAATATAGTTTCGATAAGACGATCAAAAAAGAAAGAAAAAGAAAAAACACCCCGCGAATAAACGACACCCGATTGTAGGATGAAACGCACAAATGTCGCGACTGCTTATCGTTCGGAAAACCGATCGAATGCGCGAAAATACTGAAGAACAATAATAATAAAACTCTCCTAAATTATTACTATGTATATTATACAAAAAGGGCGCATCCAGAATTTAGGGGCGGGGGGCTAAATAAAATTATTTTTTAAATATCTATAGAAACCTAAAAGCACACTATAAAGCGAAATATAAAGAGAAAAAAAAATTAGTTGAACAAATTCTATTATAACGTAAATATTAATTTTTGCACTTTGGGTTTTTTATCTATAGTCGCGGTGAAGTGTTATACCTATTAAATATCTATTATAAGCGTAAATTAACATTTATTATTGTATATATATTTAATACACCTAATACGCTTTATTTGAGATAGTTTATAATTTGTTCGATTTGTAAATTTAATAAATTCGGTATCTAATAAAATTACTAAAAAATGTTAGGTGGTCAACCATTTCGTGTGGGAGGGGGGAATTATATTCCGGCATGAGCGTTGTGCCCTTAAAAAACCCTCGTTGGTTTATACCTATACGGTCGCTCCCCGGTTTATAATACCCGGCCGCACCCCGTTCAACTTTCCGCATATATTCTCATTATTCGGAAACTTTTTCAGATATAATAATGTTTTAGGGATCGAATTTAATATAATATAATATAGCGAACGACCTTTGATGTTTATATACGTATATATATATATATACATCCTAGTGAAACATTAAATCAGTCGTTCTAATTAGGTTGTAATTCTAAATTATTTTTATATTTAACATTTTTTTGTATCTTTGACCGATCGACAATTTAATATAATTAAATATCCTTAAAAAAAAAAAAAAAATCAATTTTGCTACATAAATGCAAAACAATTATATTTTATAATTTTTCTTAGAAAACAAAGGTTTTACGCACCAATACATTTTATAGACATAATGAGCTACCGAAAAGTCTTATATTATTATTATTATGCAACCTTCTCTCGGCATGGGAAGGGGTGAATTATCATCTTTAAATTTGTCACAAATTATTTTTACATGATAATGAAAAATATAAGGGGGGGAGAAGGTCCTGCGTCAAAAATGTTGTAGTTATTTCTCTTCTCCTATAACCAAGGACCGGCCGAATATATATATATATATAGTATTTACCTATAGAGAAATTTCGAAAATATAATATATCGTATACACTAATTAATTACATTTTAATAGCGAGGGGGGTGGGGTTATCGCAGCGACCGCATAGAGCGTGTTTATATTTATGTAATATATATAATCCGTTATAATATCCCTGTATTTATAGTGTTGAAGTAATATTTTAACATGCTACGCACGATTCAAAAATCAAACGGAAAAAACGGGTCTTAATAATGTCGTAAAATACGATTTAATCGTAGCGGGGAAGTTATGTCGACTGATTTCAAAGGCGCTCCCCCCCCCCAAAAAAAAAAAAACCAGTAAACGAACAACACAATGGCTTATTTTTTATACCACGTTTGAAAAAACGTACGGCAAAACAACAAAATGGATTGTCAAGACGATATATACCCCGCTGTAGTATTGCCCGATGAGAATTTTAAAAATTTAAATTTTTTTAAAGTAAAAAATAAAAAATATATAAATTTTTACGGTATTCGGGAGGTCCCGAAATTATTTGTTCAAAAATTTGGTAAACATTTTAGCAAAATACCCTAATAAACTTATTAAAAATTTTACTTAAAATAAGTATAATAATCTAAATAATTGACGAATCTCCTCCCTACCCACGTACGTGTTTCCGGTTACGGTTTTTAACTATAAGCTTTATAGGTCGATTATTATTTTCTAAAACAGTAAACGGAATACTTCACTCTAGGACATCGTCATTGATCAGGGACCTGGAATTTTTTAAGCTTTGAACATTCTCGATGCCGATAAGTACTTTTTGTATAATAATACCAGCCGATTTGGTGAGATAACCGTTAACAGCAGTATATTATTTATGTATAGACCAAAAAGATTCTTCGTTTTTTTGCCCAATTAGTTTTATAAATTTGCCCGGGGAAATGATGATTTGAATTATTATTTAAGAGGACGCACACCGGCATTTGCCGCATCTGTCTATCTAACGAGCAATATAGCAAATTACGTTATTACTTGGAACGTAAATTGTGGCGGTTAGGTTGAACTCGAGATTTGAACGCAAATAACAAAATTTAAAGAAGAGAATATTTCCGAGGGCTGTATGTAGCAGCTTTTTAAATAGATGTAATTTGTTAGACAGAGACGGCAAATGCTGGCGCGACATCCTCTAAAGATTTAACGACCTGTGGCTTTAAACACAAAATATTATAATATCGTGTTGTACGAGATAAAGTGCAGTTCTTCAGGGGTCATTATTACAAACGCGTGTGTACAAAATATTATATTTATATTTACAGATGGTATATTATAGATGAATATAGATATAATACGAATCCATATCCTGAAAATTCGATCGACACCGAGTTTAAGTTTTTTGATATTCGGTATGCTATACAGCAATAAATAATTTAATTTAAACAGTAATAAGCAATATAAAATATTAATTATATAAAAATAAATAGTTATTTTGAATATTTTTTTTTTTTTAAATATTGAAGACGTTTTGGAGGGGTCCGGACCCTGCGGACCCCCCTCGGTAGAATATAAATATATAGACGAACACAGGGTTTCGCGGGTAGCGATATTATTATTAAGCTTTAATACCGTCACGCGGACGGGCGGCGGCGGTCCCTTTAAATCATTGCCTAATTCGACCCTTATAAAACGCGCCGCCCCCTATCGCGGTCGTCGAGAGTGGGCGGGGGGACCGCGGTGTATTATAATATATTGTAGAATATAATAAGAGCGCGCGGGGGTATATAATACGACGGCGACGACTATAGTCGGGGAGCGGTCGACGAGCGCCCGCGTACGTATACATCGAGAGACGGCGCGGGGGTTAATGGTTCGCCCTCCCCCCTCCCTGCCGCCACCTCGATATAGCGTTTGACACCGTGACGGAGGAAAAGCCAATTGAATATAGTTTGCAGATTGAAAACGGCCGGTTATCGCGGGCGACGACCGCAGGTCCGAGGGCGGGCGTCCCGCGTAAATACCATATATATACACACACACAATAATACGTATTACGGCCGACCGGAATCGGTCAGCGTTCCGGAGGAGATTACCGCTAGCACCGTAACAACACTTTCGCCGCCGCCACCGCCACACGCGTTGCAACAGCTTGCGAGCTCCGGACCGCCGCGCAGGGCCAGTGAAAAATAAATATACATTTATATATATATATATATATATATATATTAAACATTATATATAGTTGTTTTCCGCGCCACAGGGACCGGACAATAAACTTTCGGTACCGTTTCCCGCATCCGCAATATCGTCGAATCCAGTGGCGTGCTCGTGGGGAAGGGGGGAGGGAAGAGGGCTTTAGCCTCTGTAAAAATATAAAAATAAATAATCTTTACACACGTTTGCAATAATATACTAACTAGACCGAGTATTATGCGCTATTATGTATTTTAAGAAAAAATGTCTTTAATAATATTTCACATTTATTTTGCTTTTATCCTCCCTCCCCCTCTGCCGATTATCGGTTATTTCAAATTTTCAGGCAGAACAATATACCTCAAAGTAGTGATATCTACATTATTGTGGTCGAGTGTTGAGCGATAAAAATAAACGAACGTGTGGTGATGCTCATGAAAGTATAGGAGGGTAGTGAAGTGTGAAGTTATATATGGACTGAAGAAAGAGCAAACTCGGCCACAATATATTTATCTATATCTCTTATATCACTACTCCGATGGGACCTACTCAGGCTCATTTTTTTTCACGATTGTAGGTTTTTACTATATTATACAATACGCGTTACACGACAATATAAACTCATTTGTATAGATGGGTAAAAAATGTATATTGTTATATGATATATTTCGATGTTTGACTTCAAGATTAAATTTATATACATAATATAACTATAGCAACAACGTCGGTTCGAGGATTATTATACACAAAATCAGGCAGAGCCGGAGAGAACCTAACCTTGCCCGAACGAAAAAAAAATGTTATATTTTTAGGCCGGTGATAATACTTTTTATATATACCACAAAATACGGAAAACTTGTCTTCGATAAAATAATTAAATCCTGTTATAATGATAGAGTAGAAACAGAATACAAATTTAAATATATTATCGATAATCGTTATGCTCTTAGACACCGTTCGCGATAAACGAGGAAAATAATATGAACTAAATTTTAAGGGTTGTAGTATCGAAAGATTGGATTATTATTATCACTTTTTTTTTGTGTTGTGAATTTAACGAAAAGACGTATCGTTCGAATTTCAAATGTTCTAAAGAAAAAAAACAACTCGATCGAGAGTCGAACCGCTTCGAGTTATATAACTCGGGCCTGTTTCGCTTCTAGATCCCCGGCACTGTAAACACGTACGTAAATCTATTGGGCAAGTTTTGAAAATTGTAAATTTTTTTTTGGTGCGGCCTTTCGTCACATATTATTATTATATAATACGCGTGTACGGCCATTAAAACGAATAATAGCGTGCGCGCGTGGCAATATATTGAATTATCGTTATTTGATTTGATTTTTTTAATGGTTTTTTACCGAAGTCGTTAGGTTAAGCTAGCTCCTAAATACGGCTGATTGTAATTTTCGTCCAAACCATAAAATATCATAATAATTATAGGACCGAAATTATAAATCGTTATTATACCGTCGTTGTAAATGTACACCTACGCGACGAATCGACCGGAAAATTGCGTATTGTCGTAAAATATATAGTTATGTATTAAGCGTGACGTCATGCCGACAAGAGTGTTGTTAATAAAATTTGTCGGATAATAACGCAATCGGTGGAAAAACGTCGTTTGTAATACCGTTTAAATGTACGTCGGTATATTATATACAGGACGATCAACTGACTCACGTAAGACACTTTCCAGAACAATTCCAGAAACGACCAGCTCCTAAAATTTTACGTCGCTTTTATTTTTTAGAGTGATTTCATTCACTATTATGTTTGTTTAAAAATTCAATAAATAGATTGGCATCAGTTAAAATAAATTTTGGACTTTACATTTTTTTAATTTTTGTCGATTCGTTGACGAGTCATTCTAATTTTAAATTGGTCGTTTTGTTGGTAGTGGAAGAGTAGAGCAATACGCCGCGACACCACACAAATGAAGATCCATTTTTAAGGTGGTTTCACCCTCGAAAATAAGAGTGACAAAAAATATCGGCTGTGTAACATTTTAAAGTTACTCATTTCTTAAATTATCAACAAAAAAATACTCCAAAAAAAGTTCATACTTTTCGAGATAAAATGAGTGTCTTACAGTTTTGTTTGGAAAAGTAATAAAATAAGAAATATAATTTAAGTATATTCGTTTGTCTGAAAGTTTTTCTTACCTATACCCCGAAAAACGATTGTCTGAATTTATACGAATTAACTTCGAAACATTTATTTTATGTAAAATACGTCAAAATACCCAAAATATGCGCACTATAATAAATACTTAATAATATTTGTGCGGAAAGAGACAAATTTGGAGAACTTCATAAACTTTTCCCAAAACATTTGGATCAACCAATAAATCGATCGAATATAAGTGACAAATGTCTCCTGGTACGCATTTTTATTATATTTTACAAACAAATTCAACCTTTTTTTTTTTTTTGTTGGTAAAACGATTAAATTTCAGGAAATGCCTTTAGACCTATAATAAAATTAATTTGAAAACTAAATAGGTACATTTAATATCGTTGGTATAATATCGTACACATTAAATTAAACTGAAAAACCGAAATATTTTGTTAACGTATTTATCGGTAATGTGTGACCGGTAAAATTTAATTTGATTTTTTTTTTTTTTTTTGGACTGTTTCGTTCGTATTCGGTTTGATTAGGTTAGATAAGCTTAGTTAATTCAGCCGCGGCGACGGGTGTAGTCTGATCTCGTACTCTTAGCACCAAAACTTAGCAAAAACTCGGAAACTCACCAACCCACGAGCAGCCCTGGTTATCATTATAAATTATGGATCTTGCGCCGCGCAAAACGGCCCTAGCCGGTCTCGCTAAGCTCTATACAGAACGCCCTACGGTTCCGGTTTATAATATAATATGGTGCGAAATATATATATTACTTAGCCGCGCGGTTAATATGGCGAACGCAACGGCGACGGCCATATTGCAGCCCCCGGGCCGGATATATTCCCCCGAGGGGCGCGATCCGCACCAGCGGCGGCGACGTATTACGGTGCGCGTACACGCGTATACAATATACACGCGGTAGCGGGGCGCGCAAACACACACGCGTGCACATACAGCGGCGGCAACGGTATTGTACGGCCGGATGAGCCCCGCCAGGCACCGTAACTCTAACCTGCCGACTCCATTTATGCCGCGGGTTCGCACTGTGTGGCGATTTTTCGCGTGCGTTTTTTGTTTTTTAGTTTTCGAGTATATTTCATAGTTTTACTACGATGACACATGATGTTTTTTGGTTCAACGGAGGTCTCTTATTTTTATTTTCATTTCATTTTTCGGTATATTCAACCCCTTAGGTCGACGGTTACTTAGTTTCCCGCATATTTCCTACGCCTATCACCATCAGCCTCTTCAACTCTCCGTAGTCTAGCGTCAGCCCCGCATCTAAAATCATTTTTTTTTTCTGATGTATGATGGTCTCGATCTATTTTTCATCACTTAACATATCATCCCGGTTTCGTATACTTCGGTAGTTTATTAAGAAAAAAAATCGACCGTATATAAATAGAACAAAAAACGTTCTTTTAAGTGTATTTAAAGAGAAAATGTGGAATTTATAGAAAACAATTTTTAGGAGAAGACCAGTCGTCATTGGTCTTTTATTTTGTTCTTTAAATTTGTATTTTCAACAGAGTTATAACGATAGTTTAAAAAATGATGAATTCTTTCGATTATTTTTGTAAGTTTTGTTGAATTAAGTGGTTAAAATTAGTCTTTGATTATTTTATATACATATAGAATAAAAATATATTTACACTCGGTCCTCTCAGTTTTGATTTTGATTGATAAATTATTTCCTCTCCCCCCCACTAGTTTTTTTACCTAGTTACGCGCCCATGTGTATACTGCGACGACGTCCTCTTTTCTTTTTTTCTTTTCTATTCGTATGGGCGCGACCGACGACCAACGATTTCGCGATAAAACGCGCGCGCATCGTCCGTATATTATTTCAGTATAAATAGTAATATAAATATATATATATATATATATAAATGTAAGTATATTACGTATTTTATAGATATATACACAGGAGAGACAAAAGGTCATCTTGCCATTGTACGAACTCGGTATACTATATTATATTAGTTTCCGAGCATATATATATATATATATATATAATGGTATATTATAAACCGTCGTCGGGCCCCCGTCATAAACCAAACCAATTATATTAATTCCTCGCCCGGTGGTACCGACGGGACGGACCGTATATACGTATTTTTTTTATTGTTTTTTATGATCCTTTGTTGTTGTCAGCGCGTTTCGCGACAAACGGTGTAATTGAAAAAAAAGAAAAGAAAAAAAAACTACAACACGTAATAACATTACAATATTATAAATATTATTATTATAATCGCCGCGCATCGCCGGCGCGGGTACGCTCGCCAATTAGACACGCGCGCGCCTATACATTTTTATATTATTATCGCCGTCTGCGGTGATTCTTTTTTTGATTTTTTTCCTATCATTAAAAACCATACAAAAGTCGCCCGGTCGGGTATAGGAAAAATTAAAAAAAATATATATGCGTCGTCGTCGGTGGCGGTTGACTATATAATATATATATATACGATGTGACGAAGGATAATAATTGTATATATATATATATATTTAATATTTTATATCGCGGGACGAAATGTTTATATATATTGTATACGGTCGTCGAGCGGTAAAACTTTAGCACCCCTATATAATAATAATCCCCTCGTCCGCGGGGGTAGTGGAGAGCTTTTACCACAGCCCCGATGCCGCAGTGTGTGTTTTTATCCCCTTTGGTTTTTTTTTTTTTTTTTTTATTTTTTTTTTTATGCTGAAAACGAAGTTTTGTGTCCACGATGTGACGCGGTGAGGCGGCGGCGGTCGAAGGGGGTTTGCGGCAATCGCACACATCTGTTACCGCTTTTGACCGCGCGCGGCGGCCACGGCGGCGGCGGCGACGGCGGTCGCCGATATATATTTGCAGGGCCGCCGCGCGGACGTCATTTGTCACTGGCCCGGTCTCGAAATCATAGGCCCAATAAAAACGCAGTTTTCCGCCATCCGTCCGTGTATATAATATATTGCATAACATTAATATAAATATATATATATATATATGCATTTATTCAAGTATACATATTATAATATACGTATATACATAATATTATTATTATATATATATATAAATATATACTTGACGCGCGTGCGAGTTATAACGTATATAAATGTTTATAGGGCAAAAAGACAAGTCTACAAGCCAGCGGTTTCGGCTGCAAAAATACCGCAACGACTATAATAATAATAATAATACTGTATTGCCGGTTATTGTCGTTTAAATATTTATATCTATGTTCGGGGCCAGATTTTGGGGGAGGCGCGCGGGCCCCAAGCCCATGTATGTTAGATATGGTCCCTGGCTATCGAAAATTCTCCAAGTAGACACCCCTTCCCAACCCCGCAGTCTCAATAAACGTCAGGGAACACGGCTTTATATATTTTTAACGTTTTCTACCACCCGGTATACGGGGCCCTGACGTGGATAGGTCCCGCGTTTTTATATAGTAAATGCACTAAAATAATAATTCGAGTAATATATTGACGAACAAACGCAAAAGGTTTATATATTATAAACTCGTAAAACTCTCGTTATAGTTTTAGGGGTACTCGAGATAATATTATGGACCCGACCTCCCTCTATAGTTTCTCCGTCTTTGAACCACGTTGAATACATTCCATATAGGCGGGCACACACTCTATGGGCGATTTTAGGCTCCGATATTCGTTTCTGTCCCGAGCCCCGCAATCCTCAGGGCGACCCTACACCCCACAACCCCGTATCCCAGATTTCATGACATTATATTTTGCTATTACAGTTCAGTTTTCGAAGTCAAATGGATAAATACATATTATATATGTTAAAAAATAAAAGCTTAACAAATTTATTCAACTTTTTCCTATATATGTATTTATGAATACGGCCAAACGATTATTGTTTTAAAACTAGATTAAACCGCGAATTGAATATATTTGTATATATTAATATGACACAACTACAACCGAACAAATATTTAAAGGTTATTTATTTAAGAAGTATTATATAAATGGGTCGATGAGCATATGATTAACTATTCGTACTTTTTTTTCGTTCAAAACATATATATGTTGTTTATTTATGTCTATGCGTGTATATTATTATTATATACACGTAATCCCCGCACAGCTTTTTAACCACCCCGCATTATATAGCCTACTTAAATAGAATTACATATATTTATGCTATTAAATATATATAATTATTATGTAACACCCATTGCGACGTTGAAACGAATATGTATACGCGTGCATCCTATAGATAATATATATATATATATATATATATATATGTAATGTGTTACTCACGACTAGCCAGCCTGTCCCTCCAGGCGATTGGGTTATTGACGAGCCCTTGGAAACCGGGCCAGTACAGGTTCCTGGTGGTAAGGTCGGCCAGCGTGGTGGCCGGGTGTTTGACGCCGCCGTTGTGAAAATAGGACGCGGCCGCGGCCATACCGGCGGCCGCTATGCCGGCCACGCTGTTGAACGCACGCTGCTGGTGGCTGATGGCGGCCGCGGCCCCGGTGGTCGGCGGCCGCGACAGTATTTGCTCGATGCCGTGCGGGTTGCCCGCCGTGCACCCGTTTTTCATTTCGGTCATAGTGTGCAACGCGGCCAGGGGCGGGCTGCTGCTGCACGGCACGTCCAAGAAGTTGAACATGGGCGACAGCATGTTGTGATGGTGGTGGTGGTGCTGTTGCTGGGACAACATCATTGTAGAGCCCAACGACGACCTGCGCGCCAACAGACAACGCATTATAATATATTTGTGTATATATATATATATATATATATATATATATATATATACATTAATAATTATTATAGTTAATATTTTATAATTACGACTATAGTATTATTTATGTATTCGTCATATTATATAATGTTATAGGTAACCGGTAACCGCGTATGTATAATATATTATACGCCGTATGCGCGCGCCAACCGCTATAATATTATATACACGTACACGAGCTGTCGTCACATTCGGCCCACGAGGAGACCGTTACATTACAATAATAATGATTGGCGTTACCACCCTCCCGAAATATATTTATTGATGTAGAAACTGCAGCAGTACAATATACGTATATATAGTAATATCGCATTGTAATTGTTCGCTATACTGGAAAATGCCCATTCTCATCCCCGACGCGTGTATATTATTATAGCAGTTGCGCGACGCAAACGCGCGTTATGATACGGTGTACAATATATAATAATAATTATATTCCTGCAGTTTTGGACGAATATATAATATTATGTATTACATACGCGTGTGTATATCGCACTAGATTAATTAGATACACTATGATGATATATTGTATATTCGTTGAAAATATAGTCGCGATTGCTGTATAGTAATTATTATATAACGTACCGAATTGCATATTTCGGTTAAAAACGTGCAGGTTAATATCATAACAACTAATAAGTATATATATAGGAATCAGTGGCGTATTTACGGGGGAGGGAAGATACGTGGGGTCCAGGCCCCCCAACAGGCTGGACACCTCCTTATCCAGTGGCGGATCGGCCCGGAATGCTAAAGTGCAATTGCTCCCCGGGCCATGACTTAATAATTATAATAAAGAACAATTAAATGTATTACAATAATTATGTAGATAAATCGTACCTTTATAATACTAAACTATGCATATTATTATAAATACTTGAAATTTTTCGCGCCCTGGGCTTTTTTATCTCAGTTTGCCACTGCCCCTATCGATATATGTATGTATGTATCCACTATTATATAGAGCTGATGGTATACTTTTTAAGGGCTAATAAGAATGTACGGCCGTTTTTACGGACGGAAACTATGGACTTTGTGATAGGAGAACTGGAATAGCGATACAGGGGGAAACGGCAGTCCTATTTCCAACAAAAAAATAATCGTCAAAATGTACGGGGCATACGAGAGTTTTCCCCGTAATAAGACGTGTTTTTAAAGCAAGAATAAAAACACGCTGGCAAATAATATTGTTATGTATATAACTCAACAATATTTTGGTTTTTTGTTTAATAGTAAATAAATATTAATACCAACAGTTATGGACTCTGTGCTAGGAAAAGTTATCTGGACCTCTCACCCGCTTCAAATGTATAGAAATGTATAGATATACACACTTTCGATAAACTATAATTGATCGTGTCGCGGGCGATCTTTGAAAATCACGCGAAATTGATAATATATATATATATATTTAATAGGTATAATAATAAATAAATACAATTATATAGCGAATATATAATACAAATAAGTAATAAAATATATTAAACACTAACCTGGACGAGTCCTCAGCCTCGCTGGTCGTCCCGCTCTGCGCTCCCGGCGATGCCGTCGTGGTGAACGTTTGACACACCGGACGATTTGAAAAGTCACCGTTGGCGGCGGCGCGGACAATATTATTTTATTCGTCGGCGTCCGTCGACGTCCGACTCCTACGAGACGTTGGCATACATGTCGACGGCGAAACGGCGATATATAAAATAACGTGCGTGCAATAATTATTTATTATTATTGCAATAAAATTACGATGCGTGGATAATCGCACCGGATTCCGTTATATTTTATTACATAAGATTCTTTTTTTTTTATCGCTTTTTTTTAATATTACGATAATTTAATTTGTCTATAATATTTATAATGATATATATTGTTTATCGACGATTTCGCAAGAAACAACGATATACGCGTGGACAGCGACGACGACGGTACAAGTATATTAATACGGGGACGCGCGACGTAAAAAAGTAGAGAAGTATAATAATAATAGTAAAAAAGAAAAAAAAAACCGCGTATATGACCGCGCGATCGGAAAGTATCCGCGGCGAACGACGACGATGTGACCGAAAAAAACGACGAGCGATAAATGAATACGCACACCTCGGCCGGCGGCGCGGTCACCGGGACTCACCCCCCGCGCGTTCGGCGGCCCCGCCCACCGAGGTCGCAGATTGGACGGCCGCCCGTGCCCGCCCATCGGCACCGCCGCCACCGCGCGCGCAATCGGGACGGCGGCGGCGGCCGTGTTAATCAATTACTACTCAACCGAACTCGATTTTAATGCTTTGTTATTATGATGTTCGTTCGTTACGGTTAACAGGGGTTTGCGTGTGTCCCCACGCCGCCGCCGCCACCGCCGCCGCCGTCAGGCCACGCCCCCCTCAAAATAGTAATAATAATATAATATTGTATAGAAGAGGGCGAAACAAAAAAATAATAATACAAATTATTTTATTATATTAATATATTATATATATATATATATATACTGTGTGCACGATGTGTATTATATTTAATATTTTATAGAGTGTGTACAGATCCAGATTAAGGAGGGGAGGGCTAAAAGGCTATAGCCCAGGGCCTCGCCAAAAAAAAGGGCTCCAGGGAACAATTTGTAATTGTAATTTGTTCAGTACTTTTATTTTCCGACGCGAAAAATGTTGTCTTCCCGTTTAAATATACTAATAATATTAATAATATCAAATTTAAACATAATATATATTTATTAGGATATAATGATCGAATTGCACTCGGTTCGAAAAACCTAATAAGTTCAACAAAAACGTTTGGAAAAATAAACTTTTTTACAAAACATTTTATGTCAACTATCTCAAAAATATAACTCTGTTGAAAAATGTAGCGACTATTTATATTTAGATAATTATATTTCGAACAGGGCACTCATTTCGTCTGATATTTAGGATTCTTCCAATACAATTTCTAATCAAAGAATTGATCCAAATGCACGCGAGTCCTCTTCCACGCGAATAGTTTAACAAATCATTTTCTCCACCGCGTCCAAATATATATATATGCATTTATTGAGGTTTTTACACAATTACGCAAATAGATACTTACACTTTACTGCTGACTTATATCCGATCGTTTTAATTTATGGCGATAAGAATTACAAATAATTCGACTATCCCGATACGTATACAAGTCCTTCGTATATTGCAGAGCAGGTACTTATATATAATATCTCTGAATTATACAGGGCCGGAGACTCTGGGTTATTGTGGATGCCCCAGGACCCATATCGGGTATAGAAAACGATATAATTTAATTTAGTAAAACTATTTTATTTAAATTTACAAGGAAATAATTATTATAATTACAGCTAACTATATATATATATATATATATATATATAAATATACCAGCATGCAATAGTAATAACGTATATACTTATATTTCGCGGGAGCCCCATAACCCCATCCCTCTCCATAATCCGGCCCTGCGTATATAAATATATACACACGGTCGGATGATTTGTCGTATTATTATACCGGGTATAATAAATATACCGAATCACGTGTACGCACTTGTAATATTATATATTATATTATTATTTTTGCACGCGTGCGAAATCAAAACGGATATCGATATGCCGACCGACGACGCAATTCAGTATAATGTACGCATTTCCGTGACACAGAGGCTGCGCATGGACGTGATATCATTTATCGAACGTTTATAGTCCAGCTAGAGCAGTAGCGGCAATAACCGAGATTTTTTAGGATAAAAGTGTTCCGGACAAAAAATTGATGGACAGTGGCGTTAGGAGGATTATAACTCCTCCTTTTGTTGTTTTTTTAGATGATGTTTATATTTAGTTCAACCCAATAAAAATAATATCCTATTAGCAGTGAGGATTTCAAATGTACCCCTCCAAAATATTTTCCCGGCTACGCAACATAGGTTGGGTACTGGAGTACTGGGCATCACTTTTTGTATAATGGACAAACTGTGAGACACAAATTACTTGTGACATCGTTTTATAAGAATATATATTATATAGCGAGAAAATAGAGGTGAAAAAGGTGTATAGGTACTGATTACAATGTAAAGGTTATAAAACCATTACGGGGAACCGGTGTTTCGGGGGTAGTTGGGTTGAAATAATTTTACTGTCCCAAAAGTAAAATTTGTTCGCGACGCCACTGGTCCAGGGCGTAAAATATTGTGTTTCCCGACACAAAATGTGTATCCTGAAACTCAAAGTGCGTGTAGTCTGAATTACAAATGTGATGTGTATCAAATCTCATATAACCTGTATTTGAAGAAATAATAATGTAATTAAGTACTGAGTAAATATTTTTTCGAAATCAATATTTGGAGGTGAAATAATCAGACAATAACAAATAAAAATGCACAATTTATTTGCTTTCGGTAAAAAATTTAGATTAAAATTAATCTATTGTATACTCCGCTATTCTTATTATTATTATACTCGATAAAATGCACTCACAATTGATATATTAACTATTTTTATCTGCAACTGCTATGATCGAATAATCGTTACATATAATTGAAATTAATAGTCGTAAAATAATAATTTTACCATTCGTATTACTATAAGATATATATATATAGCAATAAAAATAAAAACATCTATAGACAACGATATTACTTATATACGCGAGTATAAATTATGATTAATATTATAGAAAGGTTTTATTTTTTTTAAACGTCGTTCCCTTAATGAAGTTGGTTTTTGATAGATTCTCTATGTTAATGTTAAAAATTGAATATAATAGCGCGTATATCAAAGATCGTCCGTTCTCACACCCCTTCTGTATATACAAAATAAGTGAAGCGTGTATACAAATCATATAATATATATATATATATATATATATATATATATATATATATATATATACACAAAAATTCGTCAGTCATTTTTCATTACTCCCCTTCTATTACATCACGACTATATACACTTCTTATTATATTAATGTTACATTATATATATATATATATATATATATATCCATTTGTACATTTAACATTCGAGTATAATATTCATATTTAATATAAATAATGCATTCGTATAGTCATATAATATATATCGTGTATTTTAACAACATACATAATATTATAGTATATATTGATTTATTTATTGTCGACAACAATAATAATAAATATATACAACATATATATATATATATTATAAAATGTAAAATTAACTTGAAAATCATCACGGAAATATTATATTGATGTAAGTACATTAATATGTAGGTTTATACTATTGCCATATATAATATTTTCACAATATTTTTGTTAAAAAAAAAAAAAAAAATCGTATGGCGGGTGGAAAATATTGTTCTCTTATACATTTTCCGATTTTAGCTTTCCTCGGAATGTCAAAATAATATACGATTTATATTATGATAAATTATTATTATATATTGTATATTAAACATCACCATAACGATAAAAATTTTCAGAGTAAATTATTTTAAGTATATATTAAAAAAAAAAAAAACAATTTCCTTATCCGATATATTTTTAATCGAGAAACAATTGTAGTAATTACATACATGATAAGTTATGTTCAATTATACGTACTTATGCATTTTGTGAGACATTGAATTGACCAACTCGGAAAGTTTTTAAGTAGAAGACTGCCTCGGTGTAGGTTAGGTTAGAAACAGTGTCAAATCACCGAACTCTTATAAATACCTAATAAAAAAATGTAATTTATATTTTATATATATGTATAATTATACTGGATAAACTGCAGAATATAGAGTAATAGGTATACCTATAATTCGTTTAAATCATAGTATATGTGATATTATATATATATATATTATATACTAACTGAAATAAATACATTTTTTTTTCATACATATTAGTATGAAATTAAACACAAATCCCAGAAAGATATTATACAATAATAAAACGTAATTATTAACACGATGGCGTACAATATAATTTTAATATATATATATATATAATTCGAGCCATTAATATTACGTACAATTAATATTATATATATATATAATATAAGATTATATTACGTGATACAATTATTAATTAATTGTTATAAAACCCTATGCGCCGCCGAGCTTAATATTGTCAAAATATTATGCCAACGAAATCCGCGGAATTATATTAAATATTATTATATAATTTAAATCGAGTAATATTTAATACTGCATTATACAAGATTAAAGCGGTCGCGACGAATAATATTATATCCTTTGATACATACCGTATAAAATATATTCGTGTTAATTAAAGAATATTATAATGTATTATTATTATGGGGGGGTGGATCCCTCCGAGTTTTGTGCGATAAATATTACCGCGCCAAAACCATTGTGTTTTATTCCTTCACCATTATACCATATTATACCAATATTATATAGTATGGCGGACATTAAAAAGTCACTAATTTAACACGGTGTCCCTTTAGAATATTTATATTTTTTTTTTCAAATTTGATTTTTTTTTTTTTTTATGGTATTCTAAATGTAACTGCAGTTTTTGATTTCAAACGGACATTAACCGCGTTACGATAAGGCCATATATACCTATTATAATAATATATAAAGGCGATAAAAATCATTTAATTTGTTTTTTTTTTATACTCGGGCTCGTATATCATTTTTTTATTTTTTTTTATTACGGCTCATCTGAATAGATTAACAAAAATTATAAATTTCGATTCGTTAACATCATTGGCCATTGCGTGTTTTCCCATCGTGAATATAATCAAATTATAATATTTATATGCGTGTATAACTGATATCATAAATATAAATCTATACTATACAGAATATAAATTAAAAAATGTACGTACGTACGTACAATAAGCGTTTATCATAAAATAATATCTAGTAGATATTATATAGCATATATATATATATATATATATATATATATATATATATATATATATATATATATTGTATGAATATTTTATAATATATATTATTTATAGCTTATATAGTCATATAATACCGTTGGGTACATTTTTTAAAACAAAATTGTATGTAATAATTTATATATTATAATTACGTATAATTTAGTGGCGGGCACACACCCGAATAGTTACTATCGAACTATTCGATATAGATTGTTAACTATTTGAATAGTTAAATTACCTATATTTGATATATCTATATTTATAACGAATAGTTTTCTTTCGAAATATATTCGATTGTTTTTTCCGAATAAAAGAATCATCGGGATTGTGGGAAAAAATATTCGATAAATATAATAAATATAAATATAATTTAATCGAAAGTGTCCCTGTCCAACATTATTGTAACGTTCGTTTTATATTGATATTTTGTTAAATGTCGTCTATGGGTACAAGTAATAAAAACCAGTATAATTACATAGTAATTATTATACAGACGATTTTTTAAATATTTTATTAGAAAGTATATTATATGGATATAGTTTATCGTCTATTGATCGTCTCATAAATTATACTCGTATAATAAGTATACTATAGTTTATATATATATATATATATTGTTATATACAGGTAGGATATTATATAATATATATACATATATATATTTTTTTTTTTTAGTTTTTGATAGTTTCGGTTACAATACGACGGCCGTGTAAAATTTAATCGTATATAATATAACACTGTATACTGTATAGGTATTAGGTATATATATTTATATAATAATGAGCGCGATTTTATTGTATACAATATGATGCAATTTATCGCTGTGCAGCAAATACATTGAACAGAATATATATATACGTATATATAAGATGAATACATATAATATAATAAAATAACGATAATAATACGATACTGAGAGGGGAGGGGTCCCCTATAAATATGGTATAATTTTGTTTGTCCTAATTTGCCGTCAAAAACATCTGTCTGTGTGTCTGATGTGTACGCGAATATAATAATAGCTAACTCGCTACAAAGGTGCGTGTGTGTGTCATAACGGCAATACGATTTAATAATATAATGAACCAGACAAATAATATAATTTACCCCCGCTTATATACACGTATATAACGTAACCTACCTATATATATTTCGAAACACGTCCATATTATATAATATATGTAATATTATTTAATATACAGGGGTGAAGCGAGAATATAATATTATTTTTTATATATGTATATATATATACATATATTTATTAAATTTCTCTTGGGGACAATCCCCCCCCCGCGCTGAAAGTTGTTTTTTTTATAAAGATAAATAAATAAATTAACAGATTATTAAAAGAGGAAGTCACATCATCTACTATTATTTAAAGGGTTGCGTATAGACATTTTTAACGAAATATTTAGAAAAAAATTGTCCCGAGTTCTCAAATATCGCAAATACGTACATATCATATATATTATGTAATCTTACAATTTGTTCAAAAATATTCTCACACAAAAAAATTGCCCTTCAAAGTGATTTTAGAGAATTTTTATTTGTGATCCCCTAGATGAAATATTGATTTTCAATTTACTTGAATGAGACTGTGTAGCTATTTAAGATTGAAATATAGTTTTTTTTTTCAATTAAAAGAAGCAGTATCTTTTTTTATAAATTAATATTTAACAAAATAGATATATCCCTTAAATATATTACAGTTATCGAGTTTTTGTAGTTTTTATATAGATAACATTTGTTAGTTAATATCCTACCCTTTTTAATTATATACGCTTACAGTTATAATCAAAAATGTATACATATAGAATATACAATTTGTTTAGCTCGTTAAATTATTATGCTAACATCTTTAATACTTTTTTTTAAAAGTCTTGACCCCCCCCCCCCCGGACCACAGTTACATACAAATGTAATTAATTCACTCAAATGCGCTACTGATCGAAATTAGAAAAACGCTATGAAAATGTAATATAATATATTCGAATTTCTCTTCTAAACGTGTAATATGTTAATTATCAATAATATTATCGCTGTTGCAGTTAAATTATACACGGTGGAAAATGTTTATTAAAAAAAATAAAAAATTATTATTAATATCATAATAGCGGACGTTTGTTATTTGATGCTGTGTGTAAACTGCAGTTAATATATATAAGATCGTAAATGCGTATACCTATCGATATTATAGCTGTATATATAAACGAATTCAAAAGACCGTTTGTGTTTCTGCTGCAGCAGTTCTTCCAAATATATATATATATATATATATACAAAAAAAAAATATAAATAAAAAATATTGTTCGATACGAACGAACAAACAAAAAAGAAAAAAAAATGAAAAAAACCAGAGAGAGAGAGAGAGAGAAGAAATCTTCTGGCAGGAATATTGTATTAAAACGGAAAATTAAAAAACATCAATTTACGCCGTTCTTTCTACATTGTTTATTGGATGCTAACTTTTTAATACAAAACTTTTTTTATACCGATAAGACTGTCGCGAAAGCAGCCAATTTTATTATTTCTTTTTTGTTATATTTTTATATCCTTGATAACTTAAAAGAACCACCCTCCTGCATAGCTATATATACACAAATGGCTCCGATATTGGCAAAGGTTTTCATAACTTTTTTTTGATTTCTATATTAAACGTGTTACAAGTACAGTAATAAATTATACGCCCTAATAATGTTTTTTTTTAACCTATCCACCTCCACAACCTCTGCGTTTACTTTTAAAAAGAAAAAACCTCCCGTCATCCCTTTGCAAATTAAGTTACTTTTAGTATAATAACGACAAAAGAGGGGACGTTATTTTTTTATTTTTTTTTTTCTTACACTCCATTAGTCTTCTAAACTATAAACAATCTCGTTTATTTTGAAAAACGTTTACTGCTGCAGTGTTATTATATTATTATGCTACTCTGCCAATTTTTAGTATAATTGATTTTTCGTCGCACATGGCGACAACATCTAAATTATCGAACCTAAATAATAAATACACAAATTCAAACAATATATTATTGAATAAATTGGCAAAGTGTAATAATATATTTACAAATGCCATATATAGGTGTAATTATAATCATAGACATAGAAATAAAATTATTATTATTTTTCTTTAATCGTTCATTATTATACATCAATAATTTTTAATGCACATTCATTTGTAATAATACTAGGCGTATAATATATATATTCCTATATTCGCTATATCGAACTTTATAGAAACCTTTCGCTGAAAATATATATATATATATATATATATTTATATGTGTGTGAATTATTATTATTATAATAACATGATAAGAAAAAAAAATCATTATTATTTAGTAAAAAAAAAAAAAATTACTTGTGTTTTTACGCATCAAGGTATACTTGGTAAAAACTTTATAAGCATTTTGAACGTAAATTACGGGGGGTTTTATCCCCCACACATACACACACACACCTCCCTCGCCGTTCCTAAAACGCGCCCGAGTACCGTAAACAAGTCGATGTGTATACAGAAACTGGGTTGATGGGCACTTATTTTGGTTGGCTCACTTTATATTATAGCCACGACGAAAACTGCAAAGTGATAAATGATAAACGATTGCGCGTTTGAAAAACGATTTTAAGCGAGCGAATCCTGCGGATTAACCCGAAAATAATCGCATCGTTCTATTATGAATGTTCGTAAATTTTTGTTAGTTTTGTCTAAGTTTTTCGAATATGATTTTTAAACTATATAGAAACTATATAAAAATGACCTTTTTAAAGTACCATCTGGGTTCAGTTCCTTATATGTCTATAAGTATAATAGCTAGCTAGAACGCAACACGAAACTTTTGGAATACTGTAGCTGTAATCACCTTAAATAGCTAGCTATAGTGTTATCCGAGTGAAAAAAAAATATATATAAAATAACACATAATTGTAAAAATGATTAACTCTCTTAATAGCTTATTCGTCCGAATTGAATAAATTGTACATAATTATAAAATTAGTGCATTTCATTATAATTCAAACTTTCGTTTCCGAAAATAATTATAAATTTTGCATTTTTCTCGAAAACTACTGAACAATTAAACAAATCTACTCTACAGTTTATTAATAATAAATATTTAACTATTAGAATTTTAGACTTGCCAATTTAAAAAAAAAAAACTTATAATACAACACGTGTTGTATAACGTTTTCACTTTTTTCCTAATTTAAATAGAGCTTGCGTTATTATTATTCGCTCCAATTGTAATAAAAACTGAAGTTCATAATTAGGATTTTTAAATAGATTTTCGCCTCTTTTTTTTGAAATATGCTAAGAAAGAATAAACGGATTAAATTATAACTATTTATAATATCCAAATAAAATCCTTACTGCGTCCGTGTATTTCGTTTGCAATTAAATTTCTAAAATGAACACGTTGTTTAAAACTTGTTAAATGTGTAATTTTATAAGTAGGATAAAAAACATTTTTAAGTTTCCTCGCACTTTTTTACTAGAAATAATGTTATTAGTTAATACTATAATAGAAAAATAAAAATCAATAAAAACTAGATAAATTGACTTTGTTTAGAGTTTTAAATCAAATGCTCACACCTAGAAAACTCTACAAAACTCGAGTTTTGACAAATAGTTATTTTTTCATAATTCGAGTTTTGTAATTTACGAAGTACTTTTAATAAAGATAATACAAATAAATAGAAAATTTACCAATTATCATTATATCGATTTCATCCGGGATTTCATTCGAAGACAATTAATTTTTAGACAATTGTAACATATAATTTTATATTATTTTATACAATTATATAATATTTCGAATGCAATGATTTGTACCATTTTTTAAATTTAAATTTAAATTTGTCTACTTAATTTAATTTCCTTTATTTTTCGTCTGCTACGACTAATTGGAATTTATAATATAAATACTGGGTAGGAAGAACACTATCTTATCAAATTGTGTATATATAAACGTATTATAGAACGAACTTTAGAGTTATTTTCGTTTTTAGTTCGATTTTTTATATAATAATTTATTTTAAATGTGAGTAGATGATTATTGAAAACCCAAAAATATTAGTAAATTAAATGATTCCTAAATACTAGTAAATCAATTTGTATACAAATGATATCTAAATATAAATATCTATATATAAATTATTATTACAATAACGATAAATTAATTAAGTTATATACATGGCTTGAATTTTATGGCATTTGCTAATTATAGAATACTGATAAAAATAGCATATATGCTATAAATTTGCTTTATGTAACAAGGATTTTAAATTTAAAATATATATTACATATTTTTGCATATTTTAAGTATTTCATTTTTACAGTGCTATATTTTGCTTATACGCATTAAATTTGATTTATTGTGTGTTTTTCTTAAATTTCGTAATTTAAATTAAAACTGTGATAAGTAGAAAAATGTTTAATTTCCGTTTGATCGGATGATTTATATTACAATGTATTTTTAGATAGATTTGCCCATCGAACAGTATATTATGTTAACATAGGAGAAAAAAAAAATTAAATAGATTATCTTTTTTGCTAGTATTCATGTATTTATGGCATGTCGTAGCGATTATTTTTAGTGCCATAAAATCTGAGCCCTGAATTGGTTAAGTATATAATATATAATAACACCTCGGTCGTTCTCGCAATCCGATAACAAGATCGAAATTGAAGATAATATTATTATTTTAAAGGCGATCGAAACCGAATTTCCGACAAGCACTTTGAATAAAACATAATACCGTGTGTAATATTATGAAGAGAGAGAGAGAGAGAGAAAGAGTGAGTGAGAGAGACAGTGAAAAATGGACAATGGCCGCGTGCGGATATATCATATTATATAATATAACATTATGCGCGTAGTGCGTAACACTTTACGGATCAAAAAGAGGGTGCCCCGAGTTTGCACATGTGGTCAGCTTGATTTGTTTTCGATAAGCGAAAAGGTATGACCCTCGGGACCCTTATTCTTGTACGTACAACAAAGTATAAAAAAAAAAAAGAAAAAAACGCCCGGCGTACACACTTACACCGTGCGTCGTAATAATTTAAATTTTTTCGCGGCGTGTATGGAAAAACCACGACTTCGACGAGCCGTGCGAGACCAAAAAAAAAAAAAAAAAAAATAACAAAAACGAATTTCAAAGTAGAATTATACGAGTTTTTATAGTGGAAAAAAAAAATATATATATATACGATATGCGGGGCAATACTATATACGTTTTTTACGGTTACCTGTACTATTATTACTGTATGGCAGTGGCGGGCGGTCGTAACTCGAACGGAATATTGAAAACATCTGATCAAGTCGTAAAACGGTGTGTTTTCGTAATATTACCTAATATATATATATAGGTATGTATAATACCGTGCGTCGTGGCCAGCAGTCGGATGCCCGCAAATATATATAGGAAATATCATTCCATCGAAAGATGGATTTATTAAATTTTGAATTGAACGTTCGAAAAACCCGTGTGGAATGTTATATATATTTCGTCAAACATTCTATTGTATTGACTATTAAATCTAGCTGCGGAATTCTCGCCGAGGAATATACTTGTATACACTAATATATACGGTGACTTTTATATATATATATGTATTATATATGTATCGCTATAAAATTCAGAATACATATCGTACGTATCGTATACATACACTATCTAAACCCTTCAAAGTTTAATAACGCTAATAAAAAAAAAAAAAATCAAAATAAAATTGTTCGTAGATTTTTATTATATTTTAACAACCGTCGTACAAAGCGCAGAACGAAAAAATGTAATATTTTATTGCAAACGCGAATTGATGATTTCACCTAATACGATTTCAACAATAATTAAATCGAATATTAAATTAACCTAAATTTCATGACTTAATTGTTTACTTCTATACATTTTTTATTTATTTAATTAATTATAGCTTTTTAGTACTTGGACCTGAACCATTAACCACGAAAACAATTGATTGGTCTGTTTGCATAAAAAAAAACAACCAATTTCGATTCGAACGTGCTTAAATTAAAAACGGTTTATTTAATTTAATAGGAATGCTTAACAAGGGATGTTTACATGTTGCATGTTTCATGCTTAGATGATGAGTCATATGGAAAAGTCGATTGACAAAAGAAAGTGTTAGGAAATATATTTGATAGTTACATTTTATAACGGTCGTATATATTAATGGTACTCAGGGCCGGTCTTGATGCTTATTTTTAAGGGGTCCAGAACTACAAAAAAAATTTTAAATCCTGACAGGCCCCGGCTGAATCTTAGGTAACAGGTCGCAATCACAGTTTAGAAATATTTTGTCCATTTAAATATTAGTTTCGTGTATAATTAGACAAACTTTTCCTTTGAAAATCAGGCCTAACCCTAAAGAAATGAGGAAACCCGGAAGTTTTTGTTTACCCGGGGTCCGCCAAAGTTAAATACGGTCCTGCTATAACTACTATAGTATATTTTATATTATAGTATCATCTTTCTTCTTATACGATGAAGAAAATAAACAACGATATTATATCGTATACAGTTTTGTACATAATGGTCGAATAAGTATAGTACGTTTTTATAATTTAAACTATAATTATACCAACTATTTTAAATAAATATTACTTGTTTATCGTTGCATAGTTATATTATACCAATACCTATAATTAATAATATATCGTAATATATATAGAAAGAGAAAACCCTAGTAAAATTACTATTTACGGGCACTACACGTTATGCGGTTAGGGCGCCCATCGTATCCAGTATATTTATTGTTTTTTTTTTTTTTTGCGGCCCGGGGAATTCCCAGTTAGGTCAGGTTAGATCCTATATACAAACACAATATACCTTTGTATTGTACACGTCCGTTTGCCTTTTCTTAAGTGTTCCTCGTGGGACGTGTATATAGGACGACCGGTAACGATGCCGGCGAGCAGGCAGTGACCATCCAGCAGCATTACCCGAAAGATATCCGTGATGCGGGTATATTTTATCCGAGAAAATGGCGAGTATAGGAATCTCTATCCTCTATACTCTATATATTATACCGTCACGGGTCCATCCCCCGGCCGGAATTACGTTCCGAGACCTGTACTTTCTTATACATAAATATTATAGATATTTGTGTACGGCCGCACAACGGTGGTTCAGTTATTTTAGAACGCTGTGGGTTTACTATGATAATATTTAAAAAAAAGTTATTTATATTATAATATAAAGAAAGGCTATGGCCGTCTGACTTTGATAGAATTGTGATTTTGATCGCAATAAATTGTATAGATTTTATTATAATTCCCCGCGGTACTGAGTCCGGTAAATTCAGTATAGGCGGTTTAATACCTGATTGAAACCGCCCGCCTAAACGCAATAAAAAATTGAATATATACGAGTATATATATTATTTTTATCATACTAATATATCAAACATATGATGTAGAGATACAAAATACATAAATACAATAAAACTTAATGAACTTGACGGTTTTTTGAAATATCGTAAAAAGAAATACAATTATATTCGCTTAAAAAACTCGTTTTTACTCAACTATATGCAAATTTGTTTACATCATTATATTTAAGATTTTTTAATAGTTTGCTGTTCAAGATTTCCGCATTTTTTTAAAATAGCATCTCGGTTCTTTAAAATTACCGATACTGTATTGATATTGTATAGGGTGGAATTCCGGTATAAGTATTTTTTTGCACACCGTTTTTCACTTATCTTTTAACAACGGAATTTTATCCGTGATACTTGAAATTGTTCTTTTCGATATACCCACTCCGTTTTGATAGAACACACAACACAAATTAATAAACGAACAGTGACGACTATAGTTGGAGACAAAAATGCTATTATCGTCAGTATCAGTCGATAACAATAATCTTAGGTAATCAAATTTAGCGGCACACGGTATGTACTCTCGTATGTCGAATTCACGAGTGCGATGTACTCTAAAAATTACAATAGAATAAAATTTATTTTAAATTAATAAAAAAATATTAATTAATATTTTTTTTCTTTATAAAATTAATTCGTTAAATAGAGAGTTGAGCTAAATAGAGATTCGACTGTAATTTATTACTATACAAATAATCGTTTAGGTTATAATTATGTCTGATTTAATATCTTTAAAATTATTTATTACAGAGATAACTTCTTAAAATATATTATGAGTTATAGAATTAATCACGATGTCAGTATTGGTGTCTGCGTGCATCGCATATTATGTTAGATATAATATATGTTATAAATATTATTATAGCATTCATTATTACGATTCTTGTTAGGATACGGAATGATGTTATTACCATAACCGAATTTTTAATAATAAAATTGTGATTACTCGCTAGATTAATTAAACATAATAGCCCAGTTGCAGTATAGTAAAAATTAGGCCTTACTGCGCACAGGAAAAACAGCGCAGATAATAATTATATTTTATCTTCCATTTATGTAACTGTAAAATAATCGACTATATTATAGTAATATAACTATATATATATATATATCCACCATCGGCCACCACCTACTTCAGTGACACACTGCGTTCACCCTTAATTTAGACGGTTCATTTGAACCACCTAAAGCACGCGTACACTTGATGCCACTGATTTAATCCCCGCCCCTTCCCCTCATACAGATAACAATAAACTGCAGTTTTAATCCCTCCTCGTGAATACAAAACAGCAAACTTTATACAATAATACAACATCATTGATGATAACACATATGATAATAATAGGTACCTATATATTATGATGATATAATAATAAATATTGCTGAATCTACAATTGAACTTTACGATTTTGATATAAGGTACCTACTATTATAATACATTCAGAATAACCTAATAAATATGTGAAAAATGAAAATTACTACATTTAACTATAACGCATTTGATAATACTATAAAACGACGTTAAAAAAAAACCTATCTTAAAAGTAAATACGATTTTTAATTTAAACTGTACAATTATTTATTTATTTATTTTTTTCGTTAAAGGCAAAACGTTATACTTTTCAAATGTGTGATTACTCTAGCGTTTACTGCAGTGTAAACAAGCTTTATAATTAAAATTTATAAAGTTATACCTTTTCTAACCAATGTCAAGCAGCCGCCATAAATAAACATAACAATAAATTATATTGAACCGTTTAAATTAAATGGTTACAGCAGTTTTGTTTTTTCCATTAAAAAAATAAAATATATTTACGCGGAGAAGTTTTCACGATATAAAAAAAAATCTAGAATATTTTAAATTTAATCATTTTTTTTTTTTTTTAATTTGTTTTTATATAGAAATATGAGCTTCAACTTTAAAAGATAATTAAGTGCTTTACTTTACGTTTCGTATACATTTCGTTTAGACGAGGAAATGATACAATAAAATGTAATTATCTTTTTATATTATAGCATTAACTGATAGTATTTGTATTTAAATAAATATAACTTAAATGCGCATACGCTTAATTTAACATTTTAGATTTATTTGTAATATATTATATTATTGCAGCAAATCTTTGGTAATTAAATATTATTCGAACGCTATGTTTTATAGAAAAATCGTTATCAATCTGTGAATATATTTTCGAAATAATTTATATCGGAATTAAAAATGTGCTATATAGGTATTTTTCAGACTTATTTGGATTTGTATTCACAATAATATTTATATGGAAGAAAAAAAATCATTATAAATATTTTTCGACGTTATAGTTTAATATTCATCGTATAATAAAAAAATGGTATTTTTGAAAACGTACTAAAAAAAAAAAAAAGATCGTACAATATATTATATGATGTCTTTGCTGTGCGGGATACGCGTGATCGTATTATAGTATACGAACATGTTTACGCCTCAATTCCAATTGAATATTATATTCTAAGGGTCCGGCAATAGTATCGATATTTTGTACTTTCGTGCTGCTGCGTGTCTTGGGGATTGCCGCGGAGGGTAAGAACAAAAAAAAAACCCCAGCGATGATGTGAGGGGGAGAGGCGGGGAAGGGAAAAGGTTAAGAGAAAAGGGATATGGATATCGTATTCACATGCGAAGGCGTCAGGAGAAAATTGTATATATCAGTTTCGAAGCGCAATAAAATATTTCGTACACGTTGTTATACATCAGCTAGGCTATTGGTGGTGGGGGGGGCGAGGGAGGTGTGGATTGGATGGAAGGAGGGAATGGGAGGCGGAAGGGCGCCGCGAAGCCCTCGAGTATAGCAGCGCACAAAACCGAAATCAAAAAAAAAAAAAACTTGGACAGTCCGAAAGGGGATTTTTATTATTATATATATTTTTCCATCCGTATTCAAAACGCCTCGACCAATGATAATTCATTCGAACGTGTTAACAAGACAGCTATACGTGCGGCGCGTATATCTATAGCACTTCAGTTCGTTCTATGAGGGGAATAAACAATGTTTAGAATGTATAAAATAAAAACTTTACAACAGTAGAATAAAAAACTTGACTGTAACTCGTAACTTATGCGGCTATTCGTTCGTTTTGGTGACGACGTTTTTTTTTTTTGTTTTTTTTTTTTTGTTTTTGTTCTGCTTGTCCCATAGTACACAAAATCACTATATTATTATATATATATATTATTGCGTTGTACTGCATATATATAAATTTATGGGCTATACCAAAAATTGAATTATTTTATGAATTCGAAAATATTTATAATTTTAATATAACATATAATAATTATCGCTGAGTGAATACGGTAACTAAAATGGCGTTATATTACGTCATATTGTATAATGAATATTGTTTTTTGATACTCGACCGTTGGCGACGCGTTTACCTACAATTAAATAAACGTTAAAATTATTAACTTTAGGTATAAAGTAGGTATGTATTTTATTCCAAAAACCTGCGATTTATTTAGTGACTTTAAATCAAAACCATCCGGCGTGTAAATAAACAAAAACCCTTTTTTAAAGTTAAAGTTCTTTTAAAATGGGTGTCAATACATGTACCCAGGGCCGCCCCTAGGGCAGAGCAAGCGAAACCCGATCCCCGCGTTTTTGCCACTGGTGAGTGGTGGACACACTCCGCGCTCAATAGACACAATATAGTCGACAAGTAAAAGAATAATATATATATATATATAAATACACTTATAAAACTTTTTAGTTTCATGGGTACACGAGATAATTAAGCCCCCCCAATCACCTCTTGTTATTTTAAGACACACGATGTGCAATTTATGGCCTTAATTGTGGGGATACCGCCGCCATTCTGTAATACCATGGTACTATGGTGACGGATAAATAATCACAAAAAGCTAGAAATATTACCAACAATTAGGTAATAAGGTAACATAACACGCACGTTTTATTAATCTTCCACAATGACGGAAACCATCACACTTCACTGTGATTAGTTGATCTATTGAAACATATTTATACATTTTCCTGAAATTTCGCGAAGGGGATTTGAACCCGTCCCCTTCCTTACCTTTGTATACTGGTCTGGGTGCAGATAGGTACCCAATATTCTAACACGCAATGGGTAGAACGTATTTAACCACGGTGGTAAATACTGGCCACGGGCCCATGACCTAAACGATGAACGCAAAAAAACGGTAGGTACGTGAGTAGAGGGGACGGTTTTTTTTTTTTTGGCGTTTCGGCAATAAAACGTAATGTTTTCACAGAAAATACAATATAATATTACACAATAATAATAATACATTATTCATGTACAAATATTAATACGTCGTTGTAGTAATTATTCATATTTATTTATTGCTAGCACGCCATCTAGGAATAGAAATACATAAAATCCTTAACATTTATATTTATGTTACCATAATATTATTATCAGGAAGTATATTATCATATTATTGTCGATAACAGAATTCGCAAAACGCAAGTTCTATTAAAAAAGAACAAAATTAATAAAATTGAAAAACTCGTACAAAAACGTATCAAAATACAAATGTAAATAACTTATAATTTGTTTAAATACCTATTTTCAAACGAAAAAAATGAGCTCTGACGAAGATAACTGTCAGAACCGACCTAACTTGGCTACAGAAAAATAGTAAGTATACTCTCAGATAATAAATAGTTTTTATTTACCATCTAAAAGTTTAGTGAATTCGTTTTCTAAAATAATTATTTCTTCTTGTAACTTGGTTCTAACGTTTTGCCTTTTCAGTGAATCTATTAATTCCAATTGTTTTTTGAATCCTGCAATCAGCACATCTTTTTCTCTAATGCATTTTGCCAAGACATCATCGTTCCTTGATAATGTTTTTGCATATTTTTCTTCAGCCTCCTTATGTGTTGTTTCCAACTTTTTTACCGTTTCTTTAAGCTGTTTATTTTCATCAGCAGTTTTTTCAAATATTGATTTTTGTTTTTCATGTACTATTTGTTCATGTTTAAATTTCCTTTCAATACTCCCCATATCTTTCAATAATCTGTTAACCTCGGTATCTCTAGTTTTTAGTGTTCCTGTTAAGATTTCAACTTCTTTGTCGTGTTTTCTTAATTTTTCTTTAAGCAACGATACTTGATAGACATATTTATCTTTTTCTTCAATCAGTTTCTTATTTTCTTCTTGTAAATGATCATTGGTATCATCTTTCTTTACAAGTTCGTTGTTTAAACGATCAATTTCTTTTTGTAGAACATAATTTTTTATAGTAATTTCTTTACTCGAAACAGTCTTATATTCTTCAATGGTATCACCGTTATCAATAATTTTCATAAATGTTTTAAACTCAGATGATCTAATAGGTTTTTGTTTTTGTTTAATTTCCTCCGGTATACTGAGCATATCATAATTATTCATCTTACTTTTCATTTCATTAATTTCTTCCATAAATTGTTTTGTTATTTTATTGTTTTCTTTGTATTTCATTTGTAGTACTTCTTCGTTTTTTAATATTTCCTCTTGTTCTTTTGGAATACGAGCCATGATTACTAATATTTATCTACACTCTGGAAATTGTAGTGCAATGTGTACCTATCTATATTAAATTAGTTTACTTGTTTAACCATAAGGAAGATTTAATATTACTTAATTCATGGTGAATCAAATAGGTAATAAAAAAGATACATAAATACATGAAAAATACTGCTTTGTTTACATTTTTTTTAATGTCTTAATAGTTATGGTAACTATGATATTATCAATACTTAATTTATTACAGTGCTACCAAAAATAATGATTATGAATTATTCTTGCTTATAATTTTTAATAACCCTAGGAAAAAACATATTAAAACAATTTTTTTAATAATATTTTAATACTTATACAATTATAAGTAAAATTACATTAATGTGAAACTTCTTAAAAATTCACATAACAATATGTGATCCTGTATAAACTATAAAGTATAATATCAAAATTATAGTACACAATATCTGATCCAATTAACAATTTGTTAGTCACTTAGTCCCTAGGAGAAACTTTATTGATGAGGTCTTACTATATTAGTACAGTTATAAATAAGAATACTTGTATATCATATTTTACCAGTACACTTTGATTGTTTAAAAAAATAAGTATTTTAAATTTTGGAAATAATTATATTGGTTTATAAAATACATACAACAATTATAATTCATGTAAGTATATAATATGCAAGTGTTAATCCAATTATTTAAATTTCAGTTGGAATGATACTTACAATGTAGAACTGGATAATTTCAAAAACTTTGGCGATCCTGGTTCTGAATGGTTTGGACATAGTATGGGACAGAAAATGATAATGTAAGAATAGGTTAACATTTACCCGATGATGATTTTTTAAATCAAAACCATTTCACAATACACATAATCAATATAATACTCCTGTCTAAGTGTATTCATTGTTTTGTATTCATATTCTTCATTGTTTTTTTTTTTATTTGTATTATAAATATTTTTATTTTCATCTATTATATTATTTAATGTTTTCATTTGCGTGTATAAATATTATTAATTAAGCAAACATGCTTAAATTAATTTTGTTTGAAGTCTTAAGGCAAATTGTCACTTGGTAATACAAAAATACTAATCTGTTCAAAGTATTATAGGATAGACTCCAAAATGGCAAATGGATTGGAAAAAAAAAATCACCTTTTTTAGGCATAGTTTAATATATTATGTTATATATTTTATAATAGCGCAAACAATTTATCAACTAATATAACTATTGTTGTAGCCATGAGACATAAAAAGCTAATTATAAACACTGTTAATAAATTAATTAATTTTTAGGTGTATACAATCTCATTGTAAACTGAATCAAGAAGACCCCATTTTGGATGTTGGCTGTGGAAACGCTTTGCTCTTAACTCAATTAGTAGGTACTTAATAATAATAATATTTATACTATATTTTATATCTTCAAAATATTAATACATTATTTTTGTTGTTAAAAAATAAAATTTATAATCAATCAGGCAGAATTAGGCTTTTCCAATCTTTACGGCATAGATTATTCAGCACCGGCAGTAAAACTAGCAAATTCAATAGTTGAAAAGCAAAATATCAAAAATATAACGCTAAAAGAATTTGATTTTCTGACTAATGATGTGAAAATATTACCAACATTTCAATTAGCTTTGGATAAAGGTACTTACGATGTTGTTAGTATGAACGATACAAGTAAAGAGAAAAGAAACCGATATAAAGAAAACATAATCAATTTGTTACGACCGAACGGAATGTTTCTGATTGTTAGTTGTAATTGGACACAACTAGAATTGAATGAACAATTTGATGATGGTAAGAATTAACACCTATTAATATTTTACCTACATGTTGAACATAAGTGCGTTTTCAATTAATTTGTTTCTCCATAGCTTTCCAAATTATACACATCATCCCAACGCCATCATATCAGTTTGGAGGAGCTGTTGGTAATACATTGTCAGCAACTCTTTACCAGAAAAAAAAAATATAATATACTATAATATAATGACGTTTAAACTAAAAAAAAAAAAGTTAAGCTGTTCAGTTATGGTTATTTTGTAATACTATGGCTACTAAAATTGACAAGTACAGTGACAGTATTGCTCGTACACCACCTGCAACACATCGTAATATAATTTTTTCGATTAACAACATATTTTATATTCACGTTTTTTAGTATTATAATTCTGACTGACCATTGCAAGTGCCGTCGTCTTCAGTAAACTCCTCTCGGCACTGACATATTTTCACTTCCGGGAATGGTTTACTCGCGTTATGCGCACAAAACGCTAACTGTATGCACTGGACGTCCATCTCGCACGGCATTCCGAATCCTGTAAAACGTATCGTAATGTTTAAAAAGATCAGAATAAACTTAAAAACCTATTATAAATACCTTGCGGAGTTGTGATACAATCGTTGTTGATCGGATGTGTTTGGTCGGCGCACAGACACCGCATATTGCCGTCCAACGGATCTTTGCCGCACGAAGTCTTAGGCGACACCTTGCATGCGTTGTCATTTTGACAAGGGAGCAGTCGGGGGATATCTAAAAAAAGAGAGGAGAATAAAACCGAAACGAAAATAAACACAAATTTTCAAAAATGTCGACTAGTATTTGCCGAAGCTCGAAAATACGAAATATATTGTAAATCCGGATTCCGGATGCGTTTTCAGTAAAATCGGATGCACGACTAAAAATAATAATTTTTAGTCGTGCATCCGATTTTATATATAATATTATATTTATATTATATATAATATAAATCATTAATACGAATATGTATAGCAAAAAATCAGATTTTCTGGAAAAAAAAAACAACTGATATCCGGATTTTGGACGAATAGGTACCTGCGTTACTGTCATTCAGTGGCGGATTTAACGATCGGGAAACTCAAGTACGTCCCCTCTTAAAAAACATGCAAAAACAATTTTAGAGGCAGATTAATATAATGTTATGTAGGTACTTAAAATTTAGTTTTAAGTAAAAACTAAAAAATTGTCGTGGATAATGTTCACGGGTGTGCCACTGTTGTAGATAGGAAGTCGGGAAATTAGGATACATAGAGAAATATAATTTATACGCAACGATAAGTCCCTTGATTTTTACGATTTTTGTCAAAATTTGAACTAAAAACGTTTATGAAAAAAAAAAAAAAACTCTTGTACCGATGCACACCAACTAGATACAAAAATGCTTTCAGAAATGATGCCACACTTGAATGTCGGAACAAGATATCCGAAAGAATAGTTGTTTACAGACAAAAACACGCAATATAGTAAAATCTATTGAGAGCTCAGAATTGATTATAATTGTCGTACTATAACGTAATAATTATTTTTTGTATAAAAACCGGGTATTTTTATATTTTGCTTATACTCCCTTAAATCCGCCACTGCCGTATAATTGTAAATCTATACGCCTAGCTCGTACCTTTGGGTCGGGAAGCCGCGTTGCCGGGAACTACGCCTCTCTTTGACCTCGACACGAGTTCGGCGGCGTCGCTGTCGAAACAGCACGACAACGCAACGACGATGGCGGCGCATACCGCTACCGAGGTGCTGACGGGAGCGCGCATTTCGGCAGAATGACCACCAGAAAAGCCGAGGAAGACCAAGGGTCAGCTTTAGATTAACCGTTTCCTGTCGTGCGACGCCCACGCCCTCGTAGCCCCACCATTAATTATTATTATACACACGCGCATATATATATATATAGTAATATATGTACCTACTGGGTAGGTATTACCCATTTTTTTTTTATATATATACGACGGACTTCCGTTTCGTTCGCGTTATCCGGACATTTCGACACAAACCTTGAGACCGTTTTTATATACACCTTCCCCCCCCGTTTCCCGGCCATACGGTAACAATATTACAATATGCAATTTGTATCAGTTGGCTTTTATATACGATATAAATTACAAGAAATAGGTACCCGACAATGACGACGAATTCGAAATGAGCGTGCTCGACAACAATATCGTTGTAGTATATGTATTGTTGTATATCCGGATAAGTTTATGGGTATAGGTGTACCTTAGAACAATCCGGTTCAAGTAAACGTAATAATAAGCGAGTCGAATATTGTCGAACTCTCTTCGAATTTCTCTTTCTTTGTGTGAACTCGTCTTCTTTACATATGTTCGGTACGGGGCGAGTTGCTGTTCAGTGGGAGGTAGACGATCCAACGGTCTTCGCGCGCTCTTCTGTAAACGACTAAGATAAAGTTATGTTATCTTGTTTTTACGTAACAATACGTTAGATCAAATATAGTCTAAGATAAAGACTATATATACCTCTATAGGGTCTTTTTAATTAGTACAACAAATTTTAATCGCCGTATAATATAGATAATGTAATCTAATTTGGCTAATAATTATTTGAATGTATATATATATATATATATATCAAATGCAATCATATTTAATAAATCGTTTTATATTTATTCATTTTGAAAATCAAGGATCTTTTTGCGCAATACCTACTAAAATGTACTCGTCTCCTAGTGATGATTTAAAAAAAATATAAAGTGTTATATTATAGTATAGGCGGTAGGTACTGTAATTATAAATATTATATTTACATAAGAAAAAAAAAATGTATTGTGGGCTCTTATGCGAAATATTAATCCCCCCGCCACCATGGCCTAGCAGCTCTATAATCACGTGCTGTTTTTTTCTATCACGACAAATCGCACAGACCAGTTACTATCAAATCGTGTGAACATAATATAAGGGTTCGGTACGCTCAGCTATCAAAACTAGTGGTCAGTTGTTTATTTCGGAGCACAATTATCGTGTTTCATAAGTCACAATAAAGATAATAGTATAATAAATATTATGTTCCTGTTTTTATGCCTACCGAAATATTATAGTGTGTTTTTTTTACTGTGCAATTGAATAATATAGTAAATTTTAATTATTACTAAACCGAGGAAGGGCATCTGGGGGACTGTGAGCATTACATAATTTCTGCACTCCCTCCCCCTCATCACCAAAATATGGACTTGATTTCTGCTTACGCATAATCGTAGTCGTACCTCTTCGATTGTATATACCTTAAATACCTATCTAAGTTATTGAAAATCACTCCCCTGTAACCGATATTAGCTAGTTTGTACGCCTATTTTATTACACGCCCAATCCACAATCGAAAACCGTATATTTTAATTAAATACGATAAAAACGCTAAAAGTGAATTTACGTGCACGTTGCGGGGGCGGACTTGATGACCCCGATTTTTTCGACGTCACGGATTGCGTGGCTCATTCGCATGCAATACTCCTTTTTAAAGTCGCCACTTTACAAATCAGATACAACAATGACGTTCGTTTTATCGCCTTTTTGATCGCAGCACTATGATAAAGTTAATAAAACTTGACCGAGTAAAAATATGGTTGTCCCGACCGGGTAAATTTATCGGGATTATTATTTTTTTTTTTTATGTTTAATACATATATATATATATATGGCTTTCATATTATCTTGATGTAATCACGAGCAATGCGCATTATATTGTATAATTAGGAATACAAATGGAAATTAAAAAACCGCGTTGTATGTATTAATATATACGAATAGGTCGCATATATATGCCAAGTATAATAATCAAAAGACACGATATATACCCTAAATCGTTTGCTTACACATATAAGTTAAAATTAAACTACAACAAAATTATAATTTCGATCAATTCAATTATTTTAACTAGAGAACGGATTTTATTGTAATCAAAAAAACAATACATGTACCAATTTTTCTTAAAATGTGGAATAAAAAATGTATTAGTATTGAAAATTATAAAAAAAAAAATATATAAAATAAAAATAAATATAAAATAAAATTATTACAAATGATGTAGGTATATAAACCTATTAGTATTATTCCGGAACAAAGCAATGAAAAATAACATATTGTTGTTGAAGGTTTGCAAATAAAAAATTGCGACGGTTTGATCGGAGAATATTCTTGTAATGACTTAAAGACCGTTCCATGTCAACAGATGTGTAGAGACGTAATTCATATTTAATATATCAGAAGAAGTGAATTTAATGTCCAGAGATCCTTGTTCAATTTTCTCTATTAAAATATCTCTGATGATTTTAATAATTATAAATACAGGATTTTTATCAATTATAATCCTCCTAAATTTGGCCATGGAATCAATATATAAATAGTCCAATTTATCTCAAAAAATTAGTTTAAATAAGTGTCATTTTATCTAAGATAAAAATTTAGATAATTTGACAATATTTGTTAAAATAAGATAAAAGATAATTAAACATGTATCTAGATAAGTCTCACTAACACTGGTATACCACCCGTATTTAAAAGGTTGCGTATAGGCAATTTTGACCAATATTTTGAAAAAAATGTTAAAAATAAATTTTTATCAACTTAAAAATATTCAAACTCACAATCAAATAAATGTACGAGTAGTCTCATATGTTATTTTCACAACTATTTTTGGTGTAATCACGATACAAAACAAAATGTAAACGAAAACATAGAAATATGTCTGCAGACATAGCGGTGGAACTACCCAAATCCCACAGCTCATTCAGATGAACTTTATCTGTATCGTAGCGTGCTTATTTGTTTGATAACATAAATACAATAAAAGTTATCGGATGAAAAACTTTCGATTGTTTTGGTTATTTTATTTTTTATAAAATACTATTGTGTAGTACTATCAAAAAATAAAAACGGCAACTAACGACACAGATAAAGTTTTTCTTAATGTCCTGTAAAATGTTGGTAACTCTACTGTGTTGTAGTTGTACTGCGCAAAACGGTTTTTTGTTACAATTACGGGGGTTGTATCTACGTTCTTTTAATAAATAATTGTTTGTGCGGTACGAGGTGACACGCGCGTTTTTATAATATACATTTTTTACGTTAAATTATCGATTATAATGTTTAGGTATACAAGTTTTCTGTGTATGGTAATCATTATTTTCTTCAACATTACGTTACACTACATTATTAATACTTGTACAATTGCATGTTGTTTTTCGGACACGCCATCGTTCGGAAAAGGCGCATAATATATTATAGCCGGGTGACCGTTTTTCATGTTTTATACCGGCCGTTCATCGCGAATTTAAAATACATATAATATTATACTTATATACGTACTTACCAACGCAACTTAATAGATATATTATACCTCCTACACTCTATACACAATAAAATATACGGTCTTGGCGGTGGACGCGACTTTTTTTTTCTTTTTCTTTTTTGACCATCCGACCAATATAAAACGATCCGATGTTTATTTCATATAATACGTATACATATATATATCTATAAAACCCAGTGGCAAATAACGAAAACAGTTCGTTCGATCGATTTTCTCCCCATTGACTATAATTATAGCCCGTATCTACGATAATAAGCGTACGGGCGAGAGGGGGTGGGGATCGGCTGCTTCTGCGAAATATCTCGTTTAAGTATTTTTTTTTAATGTGTTAAATATATAAAATTTTCAATACAAATATAAACGTCAATGGACGCACGGAACATAAACCGCGAATTCGAATTTAAGCTTTTTTAAAAGGTCATTTGTAAGTATATTCTAAAAGTAAAAACATTAAAACTATTTGCAGTGATTGTATTATATTCAAGCAAAAAAATGTGTGTTTTAAATGTTTTAGTACATATCGTCTAATGTTATCCGTGATTTTGTGTAAGGACTGATTTCAGACACTTTTGTGCGACACTTTAAGCCTACGATTGTTGTTTATTTGTGTTTAATATAGATTTATACACGACATAAAAAATAAGTGAGGCGCGCGATATTCCAACATAATTATAATTCTTTTAACAGTTTTTTTTTCTAATCTTATGCTAACGTCATTAACTTAAAAAACTTATGATTTTTTTATTTAATTAATCAACGTGTCACGAAGGTCCATTTTATTACCGACAAGGTTTCATATTTACATATAATGCGTAGGTACTAATTTTTTATTTTATTTCTAGTTTCGCGTTTTTTACATAAGCACCATTTTTCACCGTTAGATTATTATATCTATACACGTCTACAATATTACACTTCATATATTTATAACTTGAAGTTACACATTAGACAAGCCGTGTGACTATAATTTATTCCTGTCCAAAGAGGAGGCGAATGTCTACAATTTCAATGAGTTACTAAGATCTATAACGAAATTCTGAAATTAATTTGACTTATGAATATTTGAACATTTGAACTTTTTTTTAATACTAATATAATAGGCATAAAAAAATACCTCTGTCTTTTATAATAACTACATAAACTTAGTATATTAGTGCAAACGGTGGGGGGATTACAATAATTCTCACACACGATAGCCTTTTAATGCAAATAAATTAATAATAAAAATAAAAATATACAAAGATTAATAATTGTCTAACAATAATTAAATTATTATTAATCTAAAATCATTTTTTAACCAGAATTCTTGTCCAAGTCATCAACACCAAGAGTGGTTTCTTATTAAAAAAAAAAAAAGATCTAGTTAGTGCATTAAACACTTATACAGGTAATTTGTTGATTTTAGTTATACTTTACTCAATAATCGGGGAAGACCGGAAAATTGCAGGAGAAACAGGAATATTTACGGAATATGATCCGTGGGATCCGGACCCTCCCCTCTTCGAAATTATATCTATGACCTACATTTATTTTTAAATTAAACTAATATTAACCAATAACTATTTTGATATTTTGTAATTTTTGAAAGTTGACACACCTCTCCAGCTACGTGCCTGTCCCATATAATTACATGGCACCGAATTTACTCTGCGAATCAGTTGCTAACCAACTGCCAGCGCTTTCTATTTTGTAAATATTTTTCTTTAACAATAAGTATTGTTTCGTATTTAGTCCGGTACAAGCGCTAGAGGTTAGTTTTATCATGCTAGTAACTTTTATTTTTATGTCATCAAGACTTGTTAGACAACCATATCAAGGTAATATATTGTATACAAATACAGTTGATTAAAAGAAACATGTAAATTTTTTAAAATGTTGATAAAAATAAATCCTTACGAATTAACGTTTGACAAAACATTGACAAGTATTGTGGAAGAACTAAAACATTCTGGGATAACTTAATTCCCCAAAATTCTCCTAATATCCATTATGATCGGCGTAACATAAATAAATGAGATAGATTTTCAACGTGTAGACGTTTAGATAAGAAGGTACCTATAAAAATAAATATCCTTGACAATTATATGTGATAAAAACAAATCATTTTTTTTTTTTGTATGTAATGTTTTACAAAAAATGTTTAATACCTACGTTAAAACACGTTTATGTAAATAACTACTACCTATATATCAATTATATAATTTATATCTACAGCTAAAATATTAGTAATTTATTGGTTTATATTTATTTGCAATTGTTACAGCTCCGCCATTAGTTTGAGGACCATTTTATTTTCGTAATAATGTTAACTTTTTTCCCCCGTGTTATCTACTACCCTAGCGGTGTTTCAGAATAAACCAGAAAAAGGATATTTTAGATTTCCTGAGTGACTGAGGTCAAACTCTCAAGTAATAATTATAGTGACAGAGCGATAACAAACCTGTAGAAGGTACCGTAATTTATTCATAGACATTATTTAAAATTAAAATGATGGAAATATATTATTGAGCATTAAAATATCAAATGAAAAAATTTAACAATAGACTATAGTGATGTTACGAGCTTTGGTTTAAGGTTGAACCGAACCAAACTATTCAAATATTTTATGGAACCCGAATCCAACACTGGACCACATGGCAGAATTATTGGTTAAAGATTAGCTTATAAAATAATCAAAAAAGAATTTATTTAATATAAATTGTAACCGTAATCAATTAAATACATTTAAATTAAAATAATTAATATTCAAATGTCCTCTTGGCTGTTACCACTTGTCCAACTTTGGAAAACAAACACTGGAAAGCCTAAATTCAATTTGTGTGTCACTCTTCGTCAAAACGATTTCATCGGTTCGAATGTCGAACCGAACAATTGGGTATTTAGTTTGGATAGATTATTGTCAATTTTCAGTTCGGTTATCGAACAGTACATAGTATCACTAAATACCTATATTATATTATTTATATATATTTTTATATAAAAAAAAAGGAATGTAAATAATAAAAGTCGTTTAAAATCAGCTTTATCCCCATCCTTTTGTCCCCACTATGACAAAATCAATTTACCGCTATAAATATTGAATTAGGGACCATTAAATGTTTTTAAATTGTAATATGTAAGTAATAGTATAATATATAAATTATATATTATAATATATTTAATTTTATTTATTTTTAATTAGTGCCAAAATATATTTTTACCTATACCTATTATAATTTGTTTTAAAAGTTATATTAAGTAATACTTAATACTTAATATAATTATAAATGAAATTATATAAATTATAAGAATGAAAAAAAACATTTTAGATAAAAATGCAGCTATTATTTATTTTTTTGTTTTTCTTTACAACCCACGTACAATGAAGTGCTTAGTAAATCTACACTTTCAAGACAATACATTACAATATACAATATAATTATATTGACTTAATTTTGTTCATCTACAGTTAGACAACTACAGTCAGTTATAAATAAAAAAAAATGTAATTATGCAAAATAATTAAAGATTGTAATTACTGCGATAAATTTATATAAATGTTGCAATATTTTAAACTCGTTGGTTTTCCTTACTTTATTAAACAAATATTATTTTAAATCTAATACCACTTTGCAAATTTGCAATTAAAAAGTTTTTTTTTTAGATATAAAAAGAATTTTACATTCATAATAATATATAGGTGATGTGTTTAAATCTATAAAAAATTTTAGGTAACAGATAATGATGCGTCTTATTAAAATATATATTAATTTATAATTTTTATTTTGCATAACTATATAATATAAACTATGTAAGTATCAAAACATTATTATATTAATAAATTTTACTATCACCACAAAAGAAAAATAATTTAGACAAAATTTACCGGGTAAAAAATATTAATAAATATTTTACAAAATACCCGTGTAATTTTACCGGTAAAATGTATGTACTTCGTTTGACTTCTCAAGAAAATTAATAATATTTATTTTATAATTAATTCGAGTTTAAATTCGGTAATTTGTTTTTTAATTGTTTAAATTTATTAACATAATAATGATAATAATAATAATATAATAATAATAATAATAATAATAATAATAATAATATATGAGAATAAAATGTTTAACATATTTATTTAGGTATAGTGTATAGAAGATATTTTCACTTATGCGTTTATTAATCTTAAACAAAGTGTATTAAAAAAACATTACATAGTCATTTGAATAGAATTATAATATTTAAACTTATTGATAAAACTAAAATTAAGTATTTGACGTTAACCTGTAAAAATCGTATTAAAATGTGTGCAAAAAAAAAAATAAGTAAAATATGGAATAAATAACAAAAGAGTATTAGGTACGTTATAGGTATAATTAATTATTATTTATAATTTTTGGCTAGGTATTTAGTGCGTAAAAATTGAAAATAGTATTGGATAAACTTTTTTTTCTCGAAATAGTCTACAATGCTCAAGCACGACGATCATTCCAAATCCATGAGGCAAAAACTGCGGTCAACATCATCGCATAGTTGAAGGTCAACATGTCGGCGTCTAAAAATATATAATTATTATTACTATTACACTACAAGTTATTATATTTAATCACACAATATGTTATTCGTAATTCTACTACGAGTTTCAAAATTATTAACTCAGACGAGATAATTATAATTAATACGTTTAAAGATTACGGTTTGTACGCATAAAATAAACATAATAATAATATATTAAAATGTATAAGTGCTCAAATGTGTTTTTTTTATTTATACACAAGAATGTACCGAAATTGCCTATCAGGTGCGCCGGCCGTAACCCGATTAAGCACAGTGTGATCAAACGATGGGTAGGTTAGGTTTGGTTTAATTAGATTAGATTAACTAATATCTTTTTGTGGTGATTTCATATATAATAACTTGTATAATTTGAATATTATTTTAAATTGCAAAAAAAAAAAAAAAAAAAATAACGATTGTTATATGCGGAAAATGAACACAAAATGTATTAACATTAAACCGGATGGGGGTTCGTTACAATTGCGATACACGTGATTACAATATGAATAATAATAATTGCAGCAGGAAAAGGCAGCTAGATAACTGATGAGTGACCTCAGATAATAATACTAGGAGAAAACGATTCCTAAGGTAGTCGGAATTAGAGTTATTCTATAGCACGGAGTCCGCAAATATTTTCTAATGTAAATCACCACATTATTATTGTTATTGCATTAAAGTATTTTGACTTATTTTATTGAAAAATGTATTATATAGGTACGCATGTTGAATAAATTATGTTTTGGTAACAAACAAATTTCGTTTGATTTGCTCAAAGGCCAAAAACACCTGTCAGCGTGCAACAATCTCGTACACAAATCCATAATACCGGGCAACTAACGATTGGTTAATAATAATAATTTATTATCAAAGAATTATTACTTTAAAAAGTCGGTTTTGTCCTACGCGGTTTTTTAAACTAGAAAATTATTTTATTTTAGAAAATTAGATTAAAATACACATTTCAACCGAGTAACCGACAACCAAATGCGTTTTCGTTTTACGTTTCACATTCAATCACTTTTGACATTTAAACAAGCAAAACAATTCTTGGGCGTTTACTTTTATTTTTTAATTTGTACATGTACCTATACCCGTAACCTTAAATAATCAAAAAAAAAAAAAACTCCATTATTTCAAAATTGACATGCAGTCCGTCGATATTGCGTTTTATAATATATTACACGGACGTCAATGTTCAAACATCCAACTTTACTTCACCGTACGCCAAGATAATAACTTGTCAATCAATCATTCTGTATAAATCCAACAAAGTCACGCAATTTTAACAACTGCTATAGAGAGAACGAGCGGTCAATTAAAATAATTTGAACTGACTTATATTGGCGTTTCTGTGTTGATACGCCTTCGCCTCAAATGTTAATCCATTAAAATAAATTAAAGTGTACACTTGCTGTACACATACAAACGTTAAAGGTTAAAAATGTATAACAGCAACACGCATTAAATAAAACAAGAAAAGTGGCCGCCGTTGTTGTGCTAAATAATATATAAATGCGAAAATTGAAACGTTTCAATATAATCGACGTTTTTGGATTTATAAATGTATATCGTAATAGTACCCTATTGTTTAGCGTTTTATTTTGAACCCATAGCAGTGTTAAATATTGAATCGAGCAAAGGATGTTATTTAGTGATATAAAAATAAGTTTTTTTAAACTTAAAATTCGGCCTAATTAACGTAAGTTTCCCGCGGTGGTTTGCGCCCCGGTAGAATTATTATTTTCCGTTTGAAAAATTAACTAACTGAATCTCTACGAGTTGTAATAATAATTATATAGACAGTGCTTGAATTGAAAAAAAAAATTAGAAGGAAAACAGAAAAGTATAAAAAAAATGATATCATAATTCCTGAAAATTAAAATGTTATAAATAATTAGAACGCTGAAATATTTCGAAAAAAAAAGAATTTCTCTTCTCTCAATTCAAACACTGTACATAAAATATCCATGATGGGTAATTAGTAATTACAATTGCAAACGTTATTTTTCTCGATGAATCCTTCTTTACACAAGCAAATCTTCAATCTCGGATTGGTAGTCGTGGCGTTATTTTTGCATTCGGCATTGGCGAAACATTCCACGTTCGTTTCACATGACGTTCTTAATGCTGGAAAAAAAAGCGGTCCTGGCGAGAAGTTAGTACATACAAAATACTGTATTTTGTATAATGTAAATATTTGTAAATATATCATATTCGTACATATATAATTATGTATATCACAAAAGGAATAAATCGTTTTAAAATATTGTTTTTAATCGCATATTTCATGAAAAATGTTCAATACATTACCATACCTTTTGTGCTTTGATACGTTATAGATTTAAAACGATATAATATAGAATAGAAAAAATCATAAGGCCGAACCATATGTCCCTATTATAATATTATACAAATTTCTAAACAACCTATATAAAACTCACAAAAAAAATCAATTTACCCAATTTTCTCAACTGTCATAACAATAATAATAATGATAATTTGTCGTATATTATACAATACAGCAGTATACCTCTTGGTTTGTTGTCACATTCGCCATTTGTGGGTAGCTTTTTGTCAGCACAGAAACATTTATTTCTTTTGTCGACCGGATCAACGTCACAAGATGTATCCTGCGTAACTAAGCAATCCGAATCCGTTGTGCAATCCGAAACTGCGATATTAGCTGAAAATAAAAATATATATCCACATATTTAATGATTTTACTGACTCTGAATCGAATGTAGGTATTTATTTTTGAAAAGAATTGCATAATAAATTTATCGTCGCAATACCATCACAAGAAAACTAAAAGTTTAACTTATGGTAAAAAATTATCGGTACCACAGTGAGTTATTAAATTAATATGTTCCCCAGTAATTAGTAAGTAACTTGATTGTATATGGTGTGTAGCAAGTAAGAAGAGAAAAGAAGAAAAAAAAGTTAATTAAGTATATATACTCGTATTATGTTCAAATTATGCAGTTAGCTATTTTATACTTAACATTATTATAAAATATCGCATGCCTTACTAATTTGATAAAATTATATTAATTTTTAATTTCTGCAATCATTGCGTGGGTTAACATTGCCCAATACTGGGTGCTTTTTTTTTTTTTTTTTGGTAGGTACCTACGAGCAAGATTAAAGTTTTAATACCTCGTTATAATTGTATTATTTGGACAAAGTTTTACAAAGTGTATATTCTAAACATATCTATAAAAGAAACGCGACTACTGTATATTGATATGTATAATGTGCAATCAATTACTGTAGAAACTTATATCTTTCGTCGTGATTTATCAAATGGAATATATATATATATTTTAATATATTTTATTTTTATTTTATGTTATCATGTTAAACGAAAATACGAGCTAAAGAGTTTAATTGTGTACTTAAAAGTATACAAAAACTTTAAAAAAACTGCATTCAATATTATTAGGTTACAACATTCCATTAATAAATTGTTTATGTAGTACACCACGTTATATATTTTTAAAACCCTATATCAAAATCATACTGTATAAACAAGATAATAAGTAGGTAGGTGGTACCTACCTATCTATGATATGTATTATGTATTGTAATAATTAAAAACATTTATAACGTCTAAAATTAAATTCAGGACGACGGGGTCATAATATATTACCCCTATTCTATATATAGTGAAGCTATTAAAAGGACGTGAAACTCGCATTTGCTCTATCTTAGTGCAACTAATAGACTACATAACAAAAATTACGTAACACGGATATAAAACTTTCGCGTTTAAGTTAAAATAAAAGTTTAAACATTGATGGTGACAAAATTTTAAAAGGAGAATATTTTCAAAGGGTTCCTTTTTTTCTAAGACTTTTCAAACAAAAGACTTACAGCCATGTTAGTAAGAAAGTTTATATACGTGCTATACAGTAACTAAAATGATTAGGGAAGTTTGCGTACGCATAAAACAGTATATCGAAATATTTTTATGGGAATTTACACGTTCTCGTTATAGTTTTGCTATTTTAATCTGTAACTTTTTTTTTAGCAATATTTTAGAAAAAAAAAATAACGTAGTTCTTTAAATAAATCTTTACATTTTGTCGCCCGTGTTTCAATCTAAACGCTACAGTTTTAATTTTAATTTACGTAATTATGCTGTATTGCCCATCTGTTAGACTGAGACCAGTCCTCTTAAACATTGCTCTCTTTTTTTTTTTAAGATCACGTCAGCACGAGTGTATTCAAGTCTATAAAAACCGTAAGTCGAAAAATACTATTTTCGCCTTAAAGTCTCTGAGGGGAGACTGTAGGGGTTCAAGAGGTCACCAAACCTACGTTAAGCCCTGGTATTTGAATGAATTTGTTTGAAGGTTTAAACGTTATCTTTTGTATAATAAAATAGGAATTCAGCGTTTTCAATAATATTTACGAATAGGTAACTGTTTAAAAGTAGGCGATCTTAATGTATAGCCCTAAAAATAAAAACCACTCTAAAATAGCTGATCCACAGTTCTCTGTCCTAACTCTGAATCCGGTACATGCCTGAAACATTTCTGATATTGTAATATAACTTTATCGGGATATAATTAAATGATTAATAACACAATTTGTACGAACAAACGGATATACAATATATTAGAAAAACAATTATCTGTATAGTGTACATACAATATGTTTTTAGGTATACCTTACATACTTAAACGCCAAATTATATTTCTCCATGGGAACTTCTTCAACATTTTTTTGAGCGATGGCGTGCCTATATCGCCGAGTAAATATTATATGATTTTAAAAATGGCACGGGGACGATATATTACAATTATATAATACTCACATAAAAACGTATTTTTTTTTTTTAATGGAAAATTTCGTGCATGTAGAATTCCCCCCTGCCCCTAACGGTGCAAAGGCGTCAAACTACAGTCCGTTTGCCACCATCCGCCGCCTCTATACCAACTTAAGTATATATATATATATTATATTATATTATACACCTACACAGTTTCTTTTCGCTCGCCACCGCAACCCATTATAGCGTGCGAAACGACCATAAACGATTTTACCCCCCCACCCACCCATTACTATTTTCCATTTTAATTTCCCTCGTTGTCCGAGCACGAGCATTGATAATATTATTCGGACACACACACACACACAAAATGTATACGGATCGATAAAAAAAAAATTAAAAAAACGGTCATACGCGACGTATAATACACACGAGCTGTTATATATCAAAAAATAAAAAATAAATATACGAATTTGTAATCGTAAACGAACCGACCGGTAGTATAGTAATCCGCAATCACACACACACGCGACACGCACGCATATCGTAAATACGTGTACTTAAATAATAAAATGTATTTATATAATATATACAAGTGGAGCGTGTTAAAAATCGCCGGACTTTGAACAAAAAACTCCCCAAAGTATAATGTACAAGAATAATAACATACGAACATAAAACGTCAAATACGAGTCCGAGAACGGGGTGGGGGCCGGACGAGGGGCTGTTGAATTAGGTTTGTCGATTGACTTAAAACAAAATGCATTTTCTTTATTCAAACATTATAACTTTGACCGTCATGATCAAAAAATTGCGAAATTATTATACGTGTTATGATTAATAGTTTCCAGAGGTCTAACCGCGACGCTGTGAAAAATCAAATTCTAAAATCGTTGGTTATCGATGAATATTTTTATCGATGGTTTTTTGTTTGCGTTGAAAAATTTTGAAAACCTAAGGGAAAAGTTATAAAATAAGTACCAAAGCCGCTGCCTTTATGGGGGTGATGGACGAGGAGAAATGAGGGTACAACCGTATACAAAAATATCATTATATATTTATATAAAGTCACCGGTCGTGTTCTTGTTGCTCGAGTTGGCGCCGAAAGTCGTAGACCATCTTTTGTTCCTGGCCCCCACCATCCAGGGTTTCGGTTCGTCGCCCACAGCTGCGGCCGCGGCCACCGCCGCGCCGGACGCCAGCTGCAGTACCGCCATACCGGTACAATAGTACACCGCCAACGCTTGTACCACAGTTATCCGGGCCATGACGGTTCGGGCGGTTTCGACGTGTCTGTAGCGCCGCGTCTGAAAGTCGAATGGCTATAATGACGGATCGCGGTGTCGCGGTTACGGTTACGGTTATTTTGGTACGTGCGTGCGTCTGTTTGACCGGTATAGTCGTTCCTCCGCGGACTCGGCAGTATACTACACTTTTCGTTTTCGCGCGTGCGCGCGCATGCTCTCCTCCCTCACCCCACACCGCAAACTCCCGCCCATCCCGGCAGTGGATTTCGTTTTTTATTATTACGAGTATTATTTTTTTTTTTTTTCATTTTTTTTTTTTTTTTCCCCTATTTCGCGTATTATTCATAGGAAATAATCGACTTAACACGCAAACTGATTAATGAAGTTTTTATTGGACGCGGACGGGCGGTGGGTAGTAATCACGTACCGGCGCCGCCGGTCGGTTTATCGCACACACACGGCGGGGCGGACGAAACAGGCGCCCCGCTATATTGTATTATATATTTATATATTTTATTTACGTATACATTATTATTAGTATATTGTATAATTATTTTCAATCTCGGCCAACGGTCAACAAAATTGAAATTTATTATTTAAAAACGCCGTCTAACAGGTACCCATATATATTATTGTACCCGTATAATATTTTATTACATCCGCGCGAGTCCGCACTAACTACCGGTTTTTAAGACCCCTATATATGCTATTGACAAAAAAAATAGTTGGCGAGGTAGGATATAAAGGGGAATTTAATTTATATTATTTATCACCGATAAATCATTGCTAACGGAAAACGATTGTGAAAAACGAAAATCAAAAAATTACCCCCCCATAATGCGCCGATTATAATCTAAAATGCATTCCATTTGGAATAGGTGCTATACTTGAAAATCGAAGCAGGATGTCTGATAGAAAAGAGGTTTACAGATAGACAAAATTTTCGTATCGTATTGTCTATAATATTATATAATATGGAAGTTGTTCAGTTATTGCCATTATATGGTGGCCAAATCAAAAAAGGCCACGAAGAAATGTCCATATTATTTTTCTCCGCTCTTAAGTTTAGCCGTGAAGCCACACTATTAACTTTTGATTTTCAAAGAGCATCATATATGTTTTCAACAATAATAATTTGTTTTAAATAATTTAACGTTGGAATTATTATTCTTCGATCGTGCGTTCGTTAGTATTATTCATCGTCAAAATATTTGGATCATTTTATGAGAACAAAATAAAAACAATTTGGACCCCAGTCCCCGAAATTGTGTTTTATTACTTCCCAAGACCTTTAAACGAGCTTCAGATCTGTCACTATAAGTATATACGGTCTGTGGTTTTTAACGCGATTATTTAGTAAAAAAAAATATATTAAATATTTAACACCTCAGTCAGTTTATGTATGGGAATATTATACATGGTTTTTTTAGCGCAGAGGTCACATGCTAGTCTCGCGAGAATAATATGATTTATATTTTATATATACCTAGGTATATCGTTTATATAATATATACAAATGTGCTGCACTGCATAACCGGTGGGAGGGGTGGATAAGGTGGTGGTCGATTTATTAAGTGGAACGCAAAAATAAAATTGCGATTTTTTGCGCGTTGTAACGCGCGTATTTTTTTATTATATTATGCAAATCGAAAACCCGGTATGGTAGTTTTATTAATAATATAATATAATGTGGAAACTATTTTTATTATATAATATAATTTTATACATAAAGGTATGTAGTGGGTACCTTATAGTTATTTTTCCTTTTCGAACACGGAAATCGTTTACGAACCGAAACGCTATAATATATCACGCGTGCATTAGCTTTTATTGTATAATATATATTTACGGGTAATGTTCACATTTGGACGATGTTAACATTATAGTCGTGCATTTCGAATAGCGTTAATTTATTCGGTTTGTAACTGCGTAATTTTATATACCAATATACCGGGTAATGATAACATTAGCCGGTTTATCCGGGTTTGAATGGCGTTAACAATTTTAAATAAATTAACCAATACATACTAAGATTAGGTATTAGGTATACAGTAGCACCGATTTATTGTATACCAACATGGCTTTATTCTTAATTGGACGGGTTGTACTAAATCGATTGGTTGGGTTAGGTTAGGGATAAAAATGACATAGCGATAACAAACCGACATTAAAATTGTTGAGAAATTCCGCTATTCGCGTAGTCGAATTTCAAACAAACAACGAAAGTTTAAAAGGCATAAAGAAAACTTGCTAGGTTAGGTTAGGTTAGCTATAGCTAAACTATAGCCTTCCAGGAGAAACGGACTCTAATTCAAAACTAATTTTCAATTATGCCTCCCAAAATAAAAGCAATTGGGTTCGATCTACACCTTGAGCAAGAAATAAATTCTCGAATGACTCATCCCACTAGAACTCTCTAGCCTTGGTTGGCAGCCATCCTAGAGAAAGGAAATCCTCGATAGAAAAAACCCCTGGCAGTAGGGCTAAAACGCAACGGTTAGAATTTATCGCAAAAAATCATCATGGAAGCACACCAGTATAAAAAAAACTGTTACTACTACAGGGGTCTCAAAAACCCCTCGTCGGGTCTAACATATAACTTGAGTTGTATTAAATTTTACAACGAAATAATAAAAATTCCTACATTACTGAAGAAAGTACAGGGCACTGAAAAATATAAGGTGTCCAAGGACAAAAAAGATAAAGAAAAATAATAAATCTGTAAAATCTACCTAGATTAGTATATTTTAAAAATTAATTTAGTTAATTTGAATAGTGTTAAATAAATTAAGATATCTTATCTAATTGATTAATTTAAATATTCGTTCATACCTAATGTCCTAATTAACCATAACGTATAATGTCTATGGTATAGACTCTTACTCTATACTGTATAAGACACAGGTATATCATACTGAAAAAGTGAAGGAAAAAATTACAAACAATAATTTATATTTTTGGTGTCACGAATTTCTTAAAATTTAAGCTGGCCGCTCTCATATAGCACCTCCAGAAAACGGGATAAATACGGAAATCCATTTTCGAGACATTAACGAACTCTATTAGATAAATAAAAATGGCAAGTACCACAAATCAGAAATGTAAACCGCAGCTATAAATGATATATTTATGAAAAATATTAAGGACCATTACTGTCTTCAACAGGTCTCTCCGTCTCCATCTGACTCATAGGTCACATTCTGGTCTCGATTACTTTCGATCCACCGGGTCATGGGTCTTCCTTGGGGATCTTGTTCTATTTATTATTCCCACGGGTACTTTTATTTTATCAGTTGGCTATCTGCTCTCCAAAGTGTTTGTCCAAATCACACTAGCCGTTTATTCTTGATAAAAATATTTACTACATTATTGTAAAATATAATAGTATATTACGGTACCGTCCCGTTATGTAAAATAAAAATATATTATACTATTACTTCCGTATACATTTTCTTAGGTATACGTATATATTATCTGATTTTACTAATATCATAAAATATTGTGTTTTAACCGGCAAATTTGTACATATAATTTTCAAGGTCGTGTGCAACGAATAAAGAGAATTTCACCCTTATTTTACCAAAATTCTCGGCAAAAAAGAAATAGTTAGCATTGTATAGGTCTAGGTACGTATATATATATAATATTATCGTTTAATTCTATAACACGCAGGTCTTATAATAATTACCTATATTATAATATAGGTATTATTTTACAATGCGGTCCTCATTTTATTTTTTCATTTACAAAATATAGTCGAAACTTCGACCTTGATTATATTCAATAATGATTTCCAAAAAATGTGTTAAATATGTATGGTAAGTACATGGTAGGTATGTTATATTATTGCGGGTGTACAGAACGGCATGTCTCATTATTAAATATCGATTTCGGTCACAAACAACAAATTCCTAGAACGTCTAAATTACGAATAATATATCTCTTCAAAAAGACGTCACACCGGCATTTGCTGCCTCTGTCTATCTATCGGGCAATATAGTAAATTACATTATACTTAGAACGAAAATTGTACGTTTTGGTTGAACTCAGGGTTTGAACGTAAATAACAAAATTTAAAGAGGAGAATATTTATTAGAGCTGTGCATAGCTTTTTTCTAAAAAAAAATAACAAACAAAAACTTATAGGAATGTTGGTTATTGTTTTATTTTTTATTAAATAGAGGTAATTTGTTTGTATGACAATCTTTTAGAAAAAAGCTACATACAGCCCTCGGAAATATTCTCCTCTTTAAATTTTGTTATTTACGTTCAAACCCTGAGTTCAACCAAAACGTACAATTTTCGTTCTAAGTATAATGTAATTTGCTATATTGCCCGATAGATTGGTAGAGGCGGCAAATGCTGGTGTGCGTCCTCTTAATAGTGGTACTAGTGATGACTCAACCTAGTTGTATAATTTAATATTATGTTCTAAAATCGAATCCTAATACCAGTAATGCGCATATTGTTAGGTATATTATTGACAAGTGATAAGAATCCATTACACCATGCTCGTAATTCGGTGTGCTCCATATATATTCCATAGAGCCCAACCTTTGTAAACCTTTTTAAACCCTTTTTTTTGGACAGCCACCGAACTTCGCCGTGAAGCAGGAGCTCTTTGTGTTTACTGCCCATTGCATCACAAAAACACCAAACAGTTTAAAGTTTTTAGGCCTTGCTTTAATAAAGTTGATGATTTTTACTGCATCATCAAGAGTTTTTTTAAGACACTCGTCCAAACCTTAACTGCAACATCTTCTTTATATATGGTATAATGTGTCCATTGAACCCTTGGTTCCCTTGGAGCAACTGGCCTAATTTTGGTGAGTACACCAATATAAATTCCAGACATCGCACGTGTTCCATCAGTTGTCAAGCCTACATACTTTGAACAATCTACTTTATTTTCTTTTATAAAATTGTCAACAGATTTGAAAACCTCTTTGGCAGTTATTTTTGTCGGCAAAGATTGCCGAAACAACATCTCTTCTTCAATATTGCCGTTCTACTCAAAACGAACAAAAGCTAATAAATTAGCCTTGCAAGTAACGTCTGTACTCTCATCAAGTTGCAACGAAAAATATTTACTTTGTTTCAAAACAGTAATTACAGTGACTAATCAAATAATAACCACTGTCACCGACAAACTAGTCAAACAAATAATAATAACGACTAATGTACGTAAGACCGTTTAAGTTTATCGCAACGTGCCCACACTCCATGCCGAGCATTATAAAATACGATAAAAATGACAAAAATAATCTACAATACAAGATAATAAAACTACAATCATTACAATTTTACGATAGCGATAATTGTGAGATTATAACTAAATCTCAATCAAAATAGAGACATTATAATAATATAAAATTTGCCGATTCTTGGCTTATACCCTCGACCAGCGTCCGCAGACCAGCACCACTTTGCCCGCGGCTCATGGGTTGTGAGCCGCTGCCATAAAGTATACTCTATGATGTGCACCCTATATAAAGATCGCGCGATCTAGTATTCCGTGCCGTCACTAATGAAACATGCGAAGGAACACCGATCGGTCGACGAGATTGCGTAATATTCGATACAGTTCTATACTTCGGTGATGTTTACTTTCGAATTTCGACCTATTATTATGGATAATGAATCATCAATAGGACTACAGAGTTACAAAATATTCAAATAAATTTGTGCATTATTTCTCATTTCTCCAGACCCCCACGTAGGGCCTGATTTACAAATTTTGAGACTATTTAAAAAACAAATTGTAATAGATTTGTAGTAACACATAAATAAAGAAAAAATACGAGATAACAAGGATAAACGGCATATAGAGAAGATGACAGAAATAAGGAGGCTAAGGAGGTGATTAGATAAAGTAATTATTATTAACAGCGGGGAGAAAGAGATTGTTTGTTGAGTTATTAACTTCCTACAGGTGTGAGGTAGGTTTTTACGGTTTGTAGGGTTCGAGAATGGTGGCGATATCAATAAATACGGAACAAATTTGGCTTACCTGCCCATGGTGTTGAAACGCCAGGGCATATACCTGTGGTTATCCTCACGTGATCCTTGAATGACTGTACGATGGCGACAACAGGATCGAAGTATTTTAATTTAAATGAATAAACACTTCGCAACTGTATGCACTCTGACATCGAGCATTCATATTTAAATAAAAATGGAAAAGGAGTTGAGTATATAAATAAAGAATGAAACACAAATAATTAGCTGCTAAAAGTCGGAGCTAGCTAAGAGAGAGGTTACTGTTGCATACTTGTGGTATACAGGATCCTCGACAGAGTGATCGTCCGTGGGATTTCTCGAGAGGACGAAGCGCTCAAGAAACCAAAGGTTATTTTTTAAATTTAGTCGACGTTAAATGGTCAGATGTAAAAACAGTGAGAACCCGACGATAAGAATTTCGCTTGCTACGGATATTAATGTTTTTTGTTTTTTTTTGACAGGATCCGTGGGGCGATAAGTCGCCGCAAAGACCGACTGGCGAGTGATTCGTAAGTTTCCCACGCGTGAACTGTCTTCGTCTTCTAAGAAATTATAAATCTCTCTAGAATAACGAACGCCCTATAATATTTATTGAAAACCACTAAATACCAAGTATTTGACCATTATGAATCTTTTAGTTACATTTATGTGCATTTCTTTAAAAAAATCCTTGTTTACTAGCTGATGTTATGCTTATGCTAACCTTAACCTTATGCTTATGCATAACATTACAGATTCCACAATCTTTGGGCATTTGTTTTAAACGTAACAAAAAAAAATATTGGCAAAGGTTTCCCGGCGTCCTCGGACATTTGTATTGTAAAAGTAACGAAAAGTAATAATTTTAAAACAAATATTAGAAAACCCAATTAAGACCTGCTCGAAGGAAAAAAATCGCACACACTATAACACGACTGTTGGTGAATAACTGATATTTAAAATTGTATTTTCACAACCAGTTACATCATACACAATGATAATGGCTATTAGTTATTGACTGATTATTCGACCAATCGGATCGTCGAATACGCGGTATAAGTTCATATTAAACTATAAATGAGGAATATTTAAAGAAAATGTTTTTCTTTTTCCCCATTAAGTAGTTGTGCTTAACTTATGATGAATATTGTGTAGAATTTTCGAGCATTTCTGTTCAGCCAAAAATGTAATTAATTTAACCTAACAGTAAATTAACTGAAAAAAATTAAACGACAAAATCAACATCTCTAGTTATGATATGAACTTACGAATATAATATTATCGATCAGCTTGACTCGACGGTAAATATTATTTAATATATAATGTATTATATTTTATTACCTACCTATATATATAAAAATATACCGGAATAAAAAAATAAATATTTATGACTAATATTTTATTGTATTTGGTACCTATCTAAATATAATATTGATACTGAACTGCCTGTTAGTGGCACAACCAACCAAGGGGGGTGTTTTTGGGTGTCTGGACCCCCCTCCCCTCCGCATCGTATTTATGGACATTTTATGCTTTTTTAAGCTTATTGTATACAAAAATAATCATGCCTTAACATTTGACAATTATCTAATTTATATTTGATTTGTATCTATATACCGATACGGACAGCAGTGGCGTATTCAAAAATAAGTAAAGGGCGGGCGAGGGGGTTGTGTTAAGTAGACACTCCCCTCGGAAAATTCTTGTTGCACCACTGCTATTTTTACCTAATTTAATTTGAATTTAATTCAGTAAAAATGACATACAAGACCGACACATGAGGGATGTTTTATCGTATACTTCTAATTAGTGCACGAATTGAAAAAAACAAAAGAAGACGGAGTAACTTATGAGGTTTTAAAAAAATAACGTCTTTGCAACTATTGAACTCAATTTTACCGTGAAGGTTTCAGGAAATGAGAAATAATTAGTATGGGGACGATAAAAGAAAAGAAGAGATTTAAAGGAACAGATCCCCCGTCTCACCCTCACCCTTGACAACGGCAAAAAAATTTAATTGTATTATTAAATATACATATTTTCTGTAGTTATGATTATTGTCCTATTTGTGATATTATTTAAACCTTATAGTTAGTCCATTGATGTATATAAAGAATTTTGCACGAGGTTCATCATAGAGTATGATTACTTAAAAGTAAAAAAAAAAGTCGAGCAGATATAAATTCAATTCCTCTCTATATCCTACCTTCCGAACTTCCCACCTACAACAATAGCCCACCCACGGTGCAAAAATAATGGCCGTCTTTTTTACTATATGTTGATCTAATATTATTAACATTTTTTTTTTTTTTTTTTTTTAATATAGTATAATTGGTTTAGCCTCGGAAATCGATTTTTTTAATTAATAATTTGTATAGCGATTTAAACAAATCACCGAATTTTAACGATTGCAAAATTAAGGCATTACAACATAATCCGTTAAAGTTGCATTAATAATGGTTATAACCGTCTGGTGACCTTCATGATTCGACGATGAAACCATCTCATACCTACCAAAATGTAATAGCATGAAAGTCCTTGAATAGCTCATTAAACGCAATTACCTTGCAAGTACTACTGGTAAGTGTGTCATTATGTATACATTTCGAAATTACACGATGACAATAATAGTACAAGTTCAGCAAAATGTTTAATACAATTTTCGAACATTATCGAAGATTTCCTAATTAACAAATTAAAAATGCAATACATGTTGTGCGATTTATTATATTTACATAAAAACATGGGTGCCCGTGTATTTTTAAACATTACACCACTGATTGGTTTCACTTGTTGATCCGATTCGACCAGTTAAAATTTATAAATGATTTCGAACAAAATTAACTAATTGCAATAGTATTTGACAACAAACATTTGATAGCAGATTCCCTATGGATTTTTAATAACAGTTGAAGGTTATTGAGATCACACAATGTCAATATGATCCTAAAATTTTTTTATTAAAAATATATTTCTTAATTTTATACAATTTCAACAAATAATAATTTGTATAAATACAACAGTCGTAAAAGAACCGCGTTAATTATGCCTTCAAAAATGTAATAAATAATTAATTATATACACACTATGTTTAAACGTTATATTATTATTGTACTAATTATTAAGTAAAATTATATTTGTAAGTATTAATATAGAACAATAATTCATACAATTTTCATACTTTTGTATAAATAATATAATATGTCATGAAAAAATAAAGTTCCATACAAAAGAAGGATAATACCTAATATTTTATTTCAAAAATTATTAATTATATTTAAAAACATAATTATATTACATTATACAGATATACCTATCCTTTATTACTTGTTTAGTTTATTATTTTCCTGACTTATATTTTACAAAAATATACATTTGTAGTTAGATGTAGACAAATAAATCAACAGCATTATTAAGAAAGAGGGCGTCATACCATTCAATACAATTTCATTAATAAAACTGTATTATGAAGGATAAATTTGCTCGTACTATATTTGTACTAGAATTAAAAATTTGCATAGCACATAAAGAATAACTTTAACTGTGCAACTACGTGCTAATTTTATTTCACAGCACTGTTCAATAGTTTTTATAAATGAAAAACCAAAAAAAAAAAAAACAGATTGTTTGTCAGCAGATTACACAGACAATATTCAAACATTGTGGTACCTCTAATATAAATACAAAAAGAGTATCCTGCTCAAAACATTTTAGTTTATTTCATAGTAACAAAATAAATAATATTGTGATAATGACTGATGGACGACTTGTAAAGTGATATCAAAGTGGATTAAAATATTTTTGACTTAATAATAAATTTTCATTGTTTTAACATTTTTGTTAAAATTCCTTATACCCCTTCAATAAGAGCGGTATGACACTCTCTTAAAGAACAATAATTCAAAATAAGATTTTACAATATTTTGGGTTGTTGATTAATTTATATAATACCTATTACTAATAATTTGTATCATAACATTAAAATGGTAATGATACAAGTTGTATTATTGCAATTTAATATTTTCATCAAAATAATATTTGTTGATACATTTTGGGAGCATTACCAACCTTTAGATTATACTTTTCCAGCCTTAGAAAAAATAAATATAAGGAATATAAAATATTTGCTTAAATAACTACAACACAAACAAATATAGGTTTACCAAAAAATAAATTATAATACTATATATTTATATCTTAAAAATTATTTATATTGCGGGTCAAGTTAACAAAAGAGGTAAATATATTTAATTTAGGTGTACATTACAAAATACTCAAAAAATTCTAAAAAAAAAAATAAAATAATGATAATGCACAAATTTAGATAACATTTTCAAAATAAATAAATATAGAGAGAAATATTTAATAAAACATAATAAATTTTATGTTTTAAACTATATTTATTCAGCGCCAATTCATATTGCACTTATTGTACTATAATTCTAAAACTAAAATGTAATATATTATAAAATTAAATATTATGTAATCTTAATACTTTAAGACCGTTTCTTGTAATGTCCGTAAAGTGTCGAATAATGCTAAACGGCACAATTTTTGGTTAACCAACATTTAGTGCTAACTGACAATATACAGGATATTGTAAGAAGTGGCCATAATTGAATTTAACAAATACTGATTTTAATAAAAAATCAATTTAGCATATAAAGATATATTATTTCGGGAATTCAAATTTAATATGTTAAAATTCAACAAATCTGTACTAAAAACTTTTCCATAAGTTTGAGATCAGGAAAAGTTCATTTGAATAATTTATTAATGTGAATGCTTGAACAAAATATAATCATTAAATTAAAGTAAAATGGCACGCCATAATATTTAAATACATTGGTGGTTTAGTAAATTAAAATAAAAAAACCTTTTCTGAACTATAAGCAATTATAACTATTTATAGAAAAAAAAAAATAAATAAATAAATATATGTATTCTTCAAGTGAAGTGTTAGTTATTTTCTGCCTTTTTTTAATGAAACTTGAAAAATACACAATGGTCAAATGCAATAGTAAATTGGATTTCTATACTATTATTATTTAATATTAACAAATTTTTTTTTCGACTAACCCTACACAGTATTTCTAATAGGTCTACATCAACACCGTTTTAAACAAAACAAGCATTGAAGCTTACAAAAAAATGGACTTAAAATCAAAAATAAATTATTTTGGTATTTTAAATGTTAAATATAGAAATATTATTATTATTTAGGTACTTATAATTATTTTTGTTAAATAAAACCTTATTGTTTGACTTAAATCTAATAAAAACCGTTAGTAAAACACGTTTAGTAATTCACAGACGAGACTGACAAATTTGAATAAAATGTATATTCATTTTAATCTCATGTGTTTTGAACTCAATTTTTAACAGTCTTCATTGGAAAAAAAAATAGGTATGTACAATAAAAGAAGATGAAAATCAAATTGACTGTACTGCAGCAGGGCTGAACTGTATTTGTTGATTACACTCGGGTCTCTCGGTGTCAGATGGTTCTGTTGTACGAGTCATTATACGTGTACTATTATGTTTTAGTAATGCCATTTGCAACGAGTGCCTACGATTTAATCTCTGTACGCATGACACACACAATGTAAGGGGCAATCCATCAGAAGATTTGATCTAAAACAAAATAAAACATAATAAATAAATAATACAGATTTTAGTAAATCACCAATACAAATATTGTGTATTTTGTAAACATATGAATAATAAAAAATAAAAGTAAATAAAACTTATGACTTTTAAAATATGTTAACATAATCTGGATAAAATACAATTATTTATTTACTAAAATTGACAAAAAAAAACCTAACCTAACCTATGTTTTTGTGTTTTATCAAATAAATTCAATCTGTTTTAACTATATACCTAACCATAATGAAAATGTAAAACCATGTCAAATTTCTATGGTTTCCTTAAATATGAAATTTTAAGTAAAATCATGAGTTGTTTTTGTTCTATTAATAACATACAACTCATTAAATATTTTCTAATAGAGTAAACTAATGTAATTTTTATTATGTAGGTCCCATAAAAAAAATTATGAAAAAATGTTTATTTTTAATAACACAACATAAAGTTTCCAATTCAAAATCAAATTTTGAGAGTAGTATTACAATGTGTCTATCTTAAATTTTCTAAAAAAAAAATTCCTGAAAAACTTAATACTTTTCAAGATATAACAAGTGTCTTACAGAAGATTGGTCACCCTGTATTTATAAACTAATTTTTATTTCGACAATTTTTAGTTAATAAAACAATTTATTATCATTTATAAAAAGAATAATAGTTTTGTATATTGTAAAAATTACAGTGCACAAGAACGATCAAGGACACTATGTAGACTATAAAAAACACTCACTGTGTCGGTTATGCATATGATTTAAAATTTAATGTTATTATGCAATTGAAAATGAGGGTTTATAAAATTTTCAGAATTAAATTCAAACCCCGTTTAGGTGAGGTAAGTACCAATATACATATATTATATTATTTAAATATATAATTTTTAATTTAATCTAATAGTATATAGATATAATTTATTTTAAGCAACAATAAACTTAATATTCATAATGTTATAACGAGAATTTATTAGTGATACAACAAAGTAAATACTGTATTAGAAAAAGTACTAGGGGTTTAGAAAAAAAAAACATTAAGTTACCGCTATATGTAAATTAAACGTACTAATTTACCAAATATGTGCCTCTCGCCCCTGCTATGCTTTTTAAACATATAAAATATAAGTGAAATATACAAACCGATAACACACTAAAAATAGTAGGTAAGTAGATATACTCAATTAAGGTATCTAACATCTTAAACCACCCCCCCTCCAATTAATTTTTTTAATAGATACTTACATTTTATTGTTAGCTAGACACTTACAAAATATCAAAATAAAAACAATGTACACACAATCCTATACAAAATACCCGAGTACTTCCCAAGGCCTACTCTTCCTTTAATCAACATATTTTGTTTCACAAAATAAAATTATTAATTCCGTTGCTAAAATATTAAGAACAGGCAAAAAAAAAAAAACCTTTCTTTTTGAGTAATATGGAAAATTATATAATTTAATTAATAACGAATCAAGGGCACTTGAATGTTATTGTTATCACAAGTTAATTAATAAAAAATAAAAAAAATGAATTTGTCAAACCCACAACTAGAGGTGGTAACTATTTGTTAATTTTAATAATTTAATATTTCAACGCCGAGTGTTATAGTTTTAGATAGGAACCTATATAACGAAATGTTTCGATAATAGGTATTATTAATTTTATATTTTGTAACCTACTTCTTGTGTAGGTACCTACCTATTTATAAAGTAGATAAATATTGCGAGTAATATAATTGTAAATTTGTTTACAATTGTGTAATTGAAGTTGTAATATATTACCTTATATTATATTTACCTGCATGATGTAGTTATCACAACAAAAAAATATACTAAAAACTCATACCTGGCAATTTACAAATTTCGTATATAATATAAGTAGGTAAGTATTTAAAAAAAAAAAAAATTGAAAACCTAAATAACAGAATTTTTTTTTTATATCAAGATAAATAATTATTTGTGCTTATTGACGTTTTAAAAATCTTAACATTTGTCTAATGTAAATTTAAACAAAGTTCTACAACTCGTAATACTCTCCAACCGTTGATACGGCTTCATCATATTTTAATTATTGTTAGAATTGCATATTGTCTGTCGGATTTCATTAGTGTAACCAATTTGATATCCTTGACTTAATTTTGAATAGGTTTTAAAATATATATCCAAAGAGTAGGTAGTGTAATACATAGTTAGGTCAAGGTTACTTGTAGACCATGAGAAATGTTAAAAAAAAAGATCATCAATATACCTATCGATATTCCAGTATTCACTATTCGACCGACCCGACAGATTTCAATAAAATATAATTTTGTATAAATAGGACGAAAATCGCAATTCACTTAGAAAGCCAATATTGCGTAAATCTTTGAAGTGCTAAAAAAAAAAAGCGGTTACCCACCGAGTGGATTTTATGAATTGAAAAAAAAATTATGGCGAATATATAGAACACTCACATATAGGCTTAATAACCCGCGGATACGAGTCGCGTAATCAATATTATTATTATTATTATTATTACGCGTACTCGGAATGTTTTATGGATATATAAAAATAAATTCAAAACGATTACCGATAATTTAATATAATAATATTGTGTATACAACAATATAAGGAGCTCAAGCATCAAGGCTGTGGCGTCCTCGACGCCTATGAAAGTAACACACTTTGAATAACCCTGAAAAAAACAAAAAAAAAATAGTTCACCGAAAACCTGAGGTCAAGGTTGTGGTGTCAGCGGTGGAGCAATAGGTGGCAGAGAAAAAGAAATTGGGCCCGCGAAAAAATTAATATCGAAGAGCAATAAAAACAAAAACAAAAAAAGGAATAAAAATCAAACGTACGGGCCGCCGTCGCCGGTCGGGTAAGACGTTTCGTCAAAAATCAAAAATATTGCGCTGGCGCGCGCCGACGTGTTTCTACACACTTTTTAGCACTAAATCAACGGCCCGTGATAACGCAATACGCGCACACACGGACGCAGACTACAAGCGCGCCGCGTGTATGTGCGTGTGTGTGTGCATATACATATAACATTACTACACACATACACACACACACCGATTTCATCACGGTGCGAGCGTTTCGAAACATAAATAATGAAATTCAATAGGACAAAATAAATATATGGACAAAAATCTACGCCCGAATTCGGACGTCGGGAAACGTGCCCCGTCGTCCTAGCTCGTGGTTGTATTAAAAAAAAAAAATGTGTACGTGTGTGTGTGTTAGTTAGGCTATGAAGATGATAGAAGCGATGATCGTTTTTCCTCCTACCTTTATGGGCAAATAGTCTCTGATCTTTTGGACCAAATTGTATTTTCTGCCAAGTTCGCCATAGATGTGCACAACGCGTTTGTCGATTTTCGAACACAGACGACATATGAAACCGCACCGGACAGCGTTGTTCACGCTTCCCATTTAGACGTGTTGTCGGCGACGGGGCGACTACAACGGATTAAACGGGAAGAAAAAAAAAACAAAACAAAAACACACCACCGGACCAGACAAACAGACACGAACGACAACGGCGGCGGCGTCGGCGAACTGCGCGAGATCGATCACAAACACGAATCGCACGATTGGCACAGACGGCGCGGGTGACGGAACACAAACACACACGTCACAGGCACACACAAACGCGAAACTGTCGAGTGTCGGTAGTGTTGGTATAGTACTGGGTAGGCAGTCGGCCGCGGTGTCGAGTGGAGGTGTCGACGGAGGTACGCGGCGGCGGCAGCAACTATAGACGGACGATATTAGAATAATAACAATAATGAAATAATCGCGCGCAAGATTATTTTTTTTTTATCCACCGATGATAGGAGCGCGCCGAAACGACCGGCGTTCCATCCTTCCATTGGCCGCACTGATCGTTTGCGTTCCGTTGCCCGTGTTCTCCAATCACTCCATCCGCGGTTAACCTCAAATCAAAAAAATCTTTATTCGCAATCTCTTGAATGATACGCAACTTAGTTTTTATGTTTAGGTAGGTCGGTTATTTTATTTTTTTCCTGTATACATTTTGCCCAACATACGAGACATAGATAAAGAAAATAGTTTACTTGCCTATGATTGTACTTACGGTAGTTTATACATGGCGAAGATACACCAACTATGTGTTCTTATTACTTCCTAGAAGTTACATTGTGAGTAAATCGTAGAAATTATTATTTTTTTTCTTAATATTACAATTTAATTACAATTAACCACTTCAATTTTTCATATTTAGAAATGTTCTCAATAAAAATGGCACCAACGTCGACGTGAACGACCGACAATTTTCTTATTACATCAAGGAAGCGCTCCGAGAAATCTTCGGACAGGTATAAACCATTGACTAATGTACATAATATTTATATGCATTTTTTTGTATTTTTCTATTGTTTACAATCTAAACTACTAGTTGGTACACCCTCAGAATTTTTTTTATCCTGCTGACTATCGTATTTACAGTCTACGTGATCCATTTATGATCAACAACTGTGTTGTATAAACATTTTGAACAAACAAACTCAACGATTTTGATTTTAATGAAAAAAATATTTATTCAACTCTCATTTAGGATCTATTAAAATTATACATTTACTTTTTCAGTCTAAAGGCTCATGTCCATGCAAACGAAAAACAAATAAATTACCAAAACACTAAATTAAATTTGTCAATTATTATCGCTGAATGTATTTTGCTCACGTTTAATTTCAATGAAATGTGTTGGAACATTTTTTCCCAAGAACAATCGCTACTTTAATTTTCTATGCATGTAAATGAAACTTAACACTAGTTAATAACCCAAGTTCTTTTTATCAATAAATTATTCGTTTGATGTTTAGCTTGTTTTTTTTTTTTTAACTTCATTCACATACATTTTTTATCGCTTGCCTATAATTAGTTCAATTATTAATTTAATTTATCAGTATAAAATTAATACAATCTGGTAGGCTAGATATATTATTTATTTTGTATATACGTATATAACACCACGTAAGTGTAATGTTTAGTTTATAATGAACATGTACAATAATATAAACATGTTGTTTATACAATGGATACAATGGAGGTTAATAGGTTCTTAACTGTATTGTAATTTAAATTAAATTGTATTTGTGTTGAAATTATTCCGATTGTAACATATAGACAACTTAACGAAATATTCATATAAAACAGCTATGTTATATTATTATTATTTATTGTGCTACAATTTTGTTAAATAATAGGAATACAATTAACTGAGCTAGGTAATTTTCATAAACATTTATCATCTTAATAACATGGTTAAATAAAATATATTAATTCTTGTACTGTAATAATTAATTTTTATCCATTCAAAAAAAGAAAAATATTTCTTATATTCATTGCAAAACTATTAAGAAAATCAAAAACAAAATACAACTGAAGCAATATCTGTTTTACATAACCTTTTCTATTTAATTACTGGGTGCAAGAAATATTTTAAGTGCATAGATTGTACATATGTGGCAATACATTAAACTCAAATTTATATAAAATGTCATACTTATAGTTTGTGATCGTTGTTGCATTATTTGATTTCAACAAATAAAACAAGCATATTTACACCTCACAGCTAGTATTTTATTCTTTTATAACTTAAAGTTTTAATTTAAATATTGAAAAAAAATTAACTGTGTTTTTAATTTTAACTTTTTTTTTTTTTTAGTTTGGATCAAGTGTCGATTTTCGTGTACTCAAATTTGAAGCCGGTACAGGCATAATTCGGTGTCCATCTACATTTTACGTCAAATTTCGGGGTGCTCTCACTTTATTTGGACGTCACCACTCTAATATTGTTGTGTTTAACGTACTTAGTGCATCTCCTTGTTTAATTTCATTCATCACACGCGATTCTACCTACAAACATGTCGCAAGTGTATAAAGATGGTAAAGACACAATCATATTTGCTACAAAAGAAGATCATCAGTCACCTAGTAATGTTGTACTATCACCTCCAGAACCATCACCTGGTCTCATATTCCCCGATGGCTCCATCAACTGGAATTGCCCTTGTCTAGGTGGAATGGCAACTGGTCCTTGTGGTGTTGAGTTTAGGGAATCATTTACTTGTTTCCATTATAGTAAAGAAGAACCTAAAGGTATGGAATGTAGGGAAAAGTTCACTAGCATGTGGGCTTGTATGGACCAATATCCAGAAGTTTATAAAGATGGTATGAAAGATGATGAAGAATTTTTAAATACAGATGAACAAGGCGATAAAACCGACAATACCATACAAGATAAAAACCAAAATAAAGAAAAAAAATCGTAGAATTTGTTGTTGAATTGTTTGTTGTAGAATATTTTTTTTGTTTCAAATAGATGTTTTAGATATTAAATATATATTATTGTTTTGTTTTTATGTGTACTTAAACATATACTATTACATATTCTATTAGTATTCTATTGATTAACCATATATATTTATTATGCTTAATGTTTACACATTGTCTGTCTAGTTCCTCAAAATATTTTTGATCAAAAATAGTCAAGTAAAAGGAAAAAAAAATCAATGGAAAAACATTGTAATTGAATAATTTATGTTAATACTATTACAAAGCTGTTTTAAACTTTTCAGTATATTTATTGGGTTTCTTATCAAGAACTTCCAACTTACCAGTATACATTGTTTACTACATTCTAGTTTCTACCATAGAACTATTAACTTAATAAATCTATACATTGCTACACCCAGAGTAAAAACTTTGTGCGATTCTCAATAATGGAATTGGTATAAATTTAATTACCACATAATACATAACTTATATTGAAAAATATACTTTATTAGGATTGATAATTTTTGTTAAAATGTTTTACAGTAGGCTAATATTGAAATAATCGCTACCTATGTTATTTACAATGAGTCCAAAATACATTAAATAATATTTATTCTTGTAACATGTATTATTTTTTTTGTAATTGTTTTATATATTTGATATTTAAAGTAATATTGTACATAGTCGGAGGCATATATATAGATGTGGTGAGAGGGGTAACAAAAAAAAATATTGTAATTATGAGTGAATCGGGAATTAAAAAAAAAAGTGTCGAGTCAATTGTGTAGCAAATATATTGTTTTTTATGCTTAATAATCCCTACAATAAAATTAAAAATTATTTGCTTATTAGGATTTTTGAAATGGGAAGGAGGGATTTCAACGCCCCTGAACGTGGTGTATCTCCAGTATTAACATTATTTAATTGTCAAAATTTATTTTGTATGTCAATTTTTAATTAAAATTAAACAATGTTAACATTATGTTGAAAAAATCGATTTTTAAACTATAAAGAACAGAATTGATATTTTATATAAACAGAATATGAAACGGATGATTGATAAGCGAAACCCGCGTCAAGACGCAAGCGCGATCTCGTAGATTGTTCATAAAGAATAGAATTTATGTTTATGAAAGCAGTTTGATGAAGTCCATTATTCTCTGATATGGAAACTCCTACGCATTTTCCAATTGTTAATGTGATTCCTTGAAATTCGAATTGAAGCAATAAAACATCTGAATTCAGTAGATATTTAATACTAATCGTCGGACGAGTACTATGTCGATCGAAGTTAAGTGTTTCCTTCAATTTCACACGAGACATGGGAAAGATCGTTGGACAAAACTATAAACAAGAGATCTAGAGTATGCTGCAGTGATCTTTATCTAGAAAATTATATAGATACTTGGGTATCGGGTGAAGGAAAAAACAAATATTCCGTAAATGAATGGTATTTGTTATTTAGACATTTTAGTCAAAATTAATAACTACACGTCCAAATGAATTGTTGACATTTAATATCTCTATATTTAAGGTATGTTTAAAAAATCCTTGTTTGAAACCTGGCGCTAACGGAATACCTGTTCAAAATTTTCAAATCGAAAAACAACAAAAATAGATTCTTCTAGTCGGGGGCACTTCCAATGTAAATATTTGTAAAATATACGAACTAGAGTGATCAAGGAGTTTTCATTGCGTCATAAAGCAGTAGATGCGTATCTATCTTAATCATTAGATACATATTATCTACACGGACGATTAACACCTATTAGCAAGATAGATATCTTAGTGCGCGTAATGTTTTCGGTATGTATATCTAACAAAAAACCGTTATGGACTCCTTGAAAATCTTGAATAATTTATTTATTGTCTATGATTTATAATTTGTTTTAGACTAAACCATAGATGAGAGATAAGAACAAAAAATATGCGCGCGCGAGATTAAAAACTGTTCCAACACTTTACAGGATAAAAATAAATCACATGTGAAGCGCGCGCGTTCTGAACTATAGATGTTCAAAAAATCTCTATCGGAGAGCCTACAGATAAGATTATTATTTAGGCTTAGATAGGTACGTATAATTATACATAACCGAACAAAGATATGACAAATCGTTAAAAAAAAATAAGAAGAAACCGCATTATAACCTAAATAATATAACGAAAAAAAAAAATCAGTAAAACGTTTTCGTGAAAATGTATAAAAATAAAAAAAGGGGGGCGATAATTATGATCAGCTATTTTAGCGGCGGGTGTTTGCGTTCTTTAAAAGATTTTTTTTGTGTAATACGGTTTTATTAATTTTTCAACTGGCACGCACAAAACAAACGGCGGTGTCAACGGAGATTAATCAACCGATGATCGTTTCTTGAATGTACCGGATGACGGACGGTACGGTGGGCTAAAACGCCTAGGCCTGCCAGACGTCCCGAAGGTCGTCGGTCGTTTCGTGCGTATTAACCGAATTATTATAAAAGTTTATATTATAAACTGGAGTTTGGATTGTAATGTCAATCAACAAAACATAACAATTGTTTAATTTGGACTACAAAATATATTATGATTTCTCCGGAATATTCCATTGTATCGCACAGCAACAATAATAACAACAGTATAATATTATGATATATAACGTGCGTTTCAGGTTTTCCCTGGCCGCCCGTTTTATTTATAGAACAACCCGAACACCGATCTGTGCCGTTTGGGTATACAATGAGTGTATTCTATAATTTCGGCGGGCCGACAATAATTAGATAACTAGGGTTTTTTCGGTGAGCGATGGTGGAGGGGACGAACAACCAACGCGATTACAATTACGATTTACAGTTGGTCGCCGCGTCCATGCGTTTTTCCGTTTTGCTGCGATTGTCACCGAATCATGCGACCGTTGCTTTGTTTTTTCCGCGAGTACTAAAACCGTTGTCGAAATGTCATCATCGACCGGTCACTAGGTAAGTTAATTTAAAGTACTCTGGTTCCGTATTTCCTTCGTTTACCGGTAAAATGCCAACATCCATCTTATCGCGGTCAACTAAACTGTCGGCAGTTAAGGTTAAGCCTCTCGTTTCGCGTATTAAATTTATTATTAAAAATAAATGAATATTTACCACATTTCCTATTTTATGTCTATGTTATTACTCCATTTGTATTTACCCACGTGTAAATTGTTTACAGAAAGAAGAGTATGTTATATTATTAAGTTTGCACCGAATGGGCTTTTACGTCGAGTGTAATACATTGGCTGCAACTATGAAAACCAAAAGAAAAAATGTGAAAAAATCCACTGCCAGACATTTGGTTAAAAAAAAATCTGTAGGAAGACCGAGGAAGACAAAGTTTAATATACAAAAAGAAACATTGTCCGATAAATCGGTAGACATTATTCCGATCCATAAAGCTGTAAATGAAAAAACGCCAATTGAACAACTTCAAGTACAAAGTAATACAAAACCGTTAAACTCAAATTCTGCGATTTCAGAAGTTCAAGTATGTATTATTAAATGTGATTTTTAATCTTATGTATACAATGCAATTAACGTGTTTAAATTTAGATTATATTGTATTCTTAACAATAAGCATGGAGGGTTATTATTTTTTCAAAAAATGTAGTTTTTCCATGGTAATTTTGCTTATTTTTTACACTTTTTAAATTCAACTAGGTAGTTAGAACCTTGGATATTTTGGCAGTATGATAATTAATGTTATATTGTGTCATACTCAAACTATATTCTTATTCGGTTAAACTATTTTATTTATTTCATTAAAAGTACAGGCTGGTGGTAGCACAATGGTTACAATTACAATATAGGACTAGATTAATAATAAATTATAATAACAAAGGTAATACAGCATTATGGAGTTAAGACGAAGAAAAGGATGGTTCATCAATAAATGGTTTTATGTTTATATTTGTGTGGAAAAACAAAAGTTTTGTGAAAAATCTTTATAAAAAATTTGTTGCATATTCCAGTTTGAATACATACTGGTTTAAATTATTCTACTTGAAAACATTTTTATGATTCTGAAATTATTAGAATGGAAAAGGACACAGCTTTAATAAAGATTTGTGAATGACCCATTTCTTGGGACCTATATAATTAAACAATTAAATTATACTTTATTTGTTGATATTTATAATATCTACACAAATTTGGTCAAAGATACTGTAGCCTTTATTGTATTTTGCTTAAATTCCAAAATATAGAGTTAGTTTATCATTGACTTATGAGTTATGGAGTGTCTTTTATTTTCATTTTATTGCTAACTCAATTATCTGTATGTATGAGTATTACATTATGGATCTACAAATTTGTTGTATTTGTACTTAACGTGGAAGTACGTACAAATTATGAATTTCTTTTGTCAACTTTTCTATGAATACTGATTCATACTTAATCATTATTAACTTTTTTAACTATGAGAAGTTACTGTTATTTTTTCAATCCCGGGGACTACAAACACATTGTTAGTTTTTGCACAAGCCACAAATACATTATTTAAAGAAAAGGTAAATTTAAACAAATTATAAAATATATAAGATGAACAATTTTATTTATGACATTATTGACAATAAGCAATACAACATTAAATCTTGAATGGTTTATTTATTTGGGTAAGGTAAGATTTTAGTGTTGGTAAAAAACAACAAAATCTGTTACATTTTTTATTATTTTTTATGCTTAGAAAAATAAAGTTTGATAAATACCTTATACTGAAATCAAAGACCTACTTTTTGATTTTATAGTTTTGTTTTCTATTTTAGGCAAGCTTTTCTAGCTCTCTGGAAAACATGGTCTACCATGCTCCAATTGCAAAGACTACGAGTGAACTTCTAAGAAATAAGTTGCTTTCAACTGACAGAACTAGGTTTAAACAATCGGCGAACAATTATTGTACTATACAGAACGGTTTTTATCGTCAGGTAAATTTATTATAGTTACTTATTTTAAATAAAACATTTTTTAATGTTTTCAATTTGTTATTTATACATAATTGTTTTAATTGAACTTATTTATTAAGATTATTTATATTCATCTTGTTTCTTAATTTGCAAGTTTTATAACTATCATATATGAAATATGTCTGCTGCATATAATATTTGTTTTGTATTTAGTTTCAGAGTTACTTAACTGTATATACCTAAATAATAATATAAATATATTTTTTTTTTATAGCACAGTAGTTCAACTTTGCTTAATCTAAAATTTCGATAATAAGGTTCTTCGGTAATTAAAATCTTGTATGAAGCAGTCATGTTTGATTTTAAAAAATTCTAAAAACATTTTGACTATTGTATTGTATGTATTTTGATGTATTGTTTTTAATTTTTAGACAAAATGGAAAAACAATGGTGAAAAATCAAATATGCCTATAAATGAAATTAAATCTACTGTACTTGGAAATAATTATATACCTAATATTCAAGCTTTTCCTGATATCCCACAATTGGCTGATGTTGATATTCACGCGAGTTTCGAACTAAATAATTTTAATAATTGCATGTAAATATTCCTTTATATTTTATATTAATTTTTATTTGTAAATTATAAACATTTGGTTGGTTTGTTTAAAAAAAATATGTATACACAGAAATGATCAGACCGATACAGATACATTATATATTGATGACTCTGATACCCTAAGTAATAGGTCATCGGAAAACACAGAACAAGAGCAGCAAGATTTTGATCAACGTTGGGCTATAGCAAATGGAGAATTGTCTACTCCATTGGTTAACTATGATACGTTCAATACACTCGATGAAGTAAATAGATATTAATACTCAATAAGAAAATATGTAGAAAATAAACAAAACAAAGCTTGGTATATTTTATTTGAAGATTAATTAGGCAAGGTAAAATATTTAGGGCTGTTTTCACCAATCTATATTCGTGCACCTTGATTTTCAGATGGGATTTATAAAATAACCGACTAATTGTGGTTGGTTATCAGTTATAAACTTGGTTTAAAAATCGGATTGTTTACATTGGTGAGAGCAACCCTTGAATAATATAAATAAGCAAATACAATTCACACTTTCGATTTTCAAACGTTACATTATTGTTAGTTTCCTCTACAGATAACCTAGTATAAATGCACAGTACAGAATACTGACTAGTTATTTAGACATTATTTGTTTGTCTTTGCTGTCAAAAAAAATTGATAAAACTATACTTTTTGAGTGTAGACTTTTAAATGGATCACTCTGTATATATATATTAAAATGTTATTTTTAGAGTTCTTTGTTAGGACCGCAAGATACAGCTTCAGTACAAAATGATATTATTCAAAATTATATAGAAACCAATGATGTCCAATCCATGCAGTTGCCAGATTCTAGTTGTGAAGTGACTAGAACCTTGCAATATTATGAATCAGCCTTATTGACAAGTCCATGGTCTTTTTCACAACATGTAACACTTAATACATTTTTGTAAATTGTTTAATATTTTCAATTGTAATCTATTGATAGTTACAGAATTTGAATGGGTCTATGATAAATGAGCAGATTTCGCAGGTTGGGCAATTTAATACAGCAGGAGTGACCCATACAATTGCAGAAATTGCAAACATGCTTCCTTGTCCAATTGCTGGCTGTTTGTGGTATTCACATTCTGCAACCTTATTTGTTCATCTGTTTTCTGTACGTTTTATTTTAATATCCATATATAATAAATCTATCACACTAATTAATGTGGTGTAGTTTTTATTTTAAGATATTAAAACTATGGTATATTTTGGTTTGATATAAAATAATAATGGTACTAGTTTGTTATCGCCACATAATTAATGTGCTGCTTGCCATCAAAGTATTATAAACATAACAATATCAACTTTTTTTCCCTGTATCCAAATTGAGGGATATTTTCAGTTGGTGTTAAGTGATAACAAACAAGTACCAATATATTTATATAAATTATTGTTGTATTAATATAAATATTGACAAAACATTATGATTTGTTTTATTAGTGTCACCAAGAATTTATTTACTACGGAAATTTGATCACACATGTCTTTAGATGTCAAGATATTCAAAACTTCTGTTTCTTTACTCATTTACAACACATTCATAACATTATTTATATAATCACAGTTTCATTTGATTGCTACAGTCACACATTTGTTGCTACTATTCAAGTATATTACTTTATTTACAAATGATTAAATTGTAATGACTGTTAATAATAATATACCCATGTTAACAGCATGTTTCTTCACATGGTGACAATACAAGCCTCTCAACTACAGCTATCTTAACCACTGGTTCTCTTTACAACAGTGTAGATCAACATTCTTGGACTGGTCAAGTACAGCCTTATAGCACTCCATTAGATATATTGCACACCGATGGTAGATGTTTATTCATAGATCCTGCCAGTTCTCCTGAGCATGTAATTATCAATGTTAATGTTACAGTACCATTGATTTATTCAAATGATTCAATGTTTGCTTGTCTATGAATAAGTTTTTATATTAGTAAATTACTAGGAGAGTTAACTAACTGTATATTATACTTTTTTAATAATATGATACATATTAATAAATATATATATATAAATATAACTATTTATAGTACCAAGAAATTAAAACTTTATTTTGTTATTTTATTTTTCAAAACATTCTTGTTATTAATTATAAATTTTTTTTTGCTTTGTGTTTATTTTATTATCATTATTCGTTTTTTTTTTTTTTTTCATTAATAAGCTGCAAAATGTTTAACTTATATTATTTTGTATGGTTATTATGATAAATATTGCTCTTTACATACATTTATGCCATTTTGATTAATATCCATTTATATTATTAAAAAAAATACTAACCCTTCGCAAAAAAAAATTTATTGTTTTTGAAATGTATAATTGACAATTTTATTTTATTATATTATTTTATTGTTGGCTCGTATTTAAAATTTAAACATTACTTTTTATACATGTTATTAATTAAAAATTAAGTTACCTTATTCAAAATGTTTGATTAAAAAATAATCTTCTATTATATTTAACAATTTTGTAATGTGGTTTTTATCTAAGTAAATAAGAAATAGTGTTGTCAAACTTAGTTTTCATAATTAACTTTCCACTGAAGATAACTAAGGACCAACCACCAGTCTTGAAAATATCTCACTATTGGATAAATAATTTTGTGTAATAAAAACTGTATTTACATTTATAAAAATCATTGATCAGTGTATATATATATATATATATTAATACTAAAATAAAAAACAATATTTTATGAAACTATTAGCTTTATTAATCAATTAATAATAAATTAATAACATATTCGATTTGACAAAAAAATTGACTTTTCATGTACTATAGAAGATTAAATGTGTTTTATATTATGTTGTTTAAATAATTATTTAAAATGGTCTGTAAATCAAAATTTGGATCAGCCTGATCGACATTAGTGAAGCAATGAGTTCTGAAAACTGATTTAATTCAATGTGAAGTGTTCACAAGAGTCGGCCACGCCACTTTTTCAAATTTCAGTCAATTTACAATAATTTGATTTAAAAATATATAAAAACACAAACTAAATTTAAAAAAGTGACGTGGGTGATTTCATATTCACTTCTTACTGAGTAAGAGCACCTATCGTAAAATTAAAAAATTAAAATTTCAGAGTGATGAATTTTTTTTTATTCTCGGAACGCTCAATGTATCGTTTAGGAACAACGACCATTTCAACATTTTTAAATGACTTAAATTTGTCAAAAAAACGCACAGTCTTGCACTTCGAAATATTGTACTTTAACCATCGCCCTTTGATGCAACCCGGTCTATTATCATTTTCCAACAAACACTTTTAGGTAATCGTACCGAATTCAAGCACACGTGTACATTAAATAACAATAAATACATGGCGATTATTTTGAAATTTTTGATTTCACATTTTTTTTTTTTTTGTTAGAATTAGTTACGCAACCAAATATTACTTGGCTGTGTACGAAAAAAATAACTCTGTTTTTTGGGATTGTAGATAGTTATCACGGTAAATTAATGTTTAGTTTGAATTCCAATAAAACTAAAATTACAAGTTATGGAAATCGTATAAATAAACAATAGTAGTTTACCGTGATAACTCTACACCTCCAAAAAACAAAAGCCAGAGTTATTTTTTTCGTACACAGCCAAGTATTATTTGGTTGCATAACTAATTCTTACAAAAAAAACAAATTACGTATACTCTTCGTATACCGATGACCAAATGTAATAATACACGTAACCTGACTCTCGGCCGGGAGTTCATCCCGACACCGTTCCACTCCACAACCATGCGGTGTTTGCTCGCGGTCCGCAATCTGGCAGAGGATTCAGCGGGGGTGGTCGTTGCACTCAATCATACAATTTTTGTACGAGTGGTGGTCGGGGTGATTTATTACCCATAACAAATACCGAACTCGCGTCCATTTAACTCTTAATTAGCTGTTCAAATATGGCCGTAAAATAATCGTCCTCGTTCGTTTTGGTAAATGTGGGCGTGTGACATTGTACGGGAGGCACAGGCGCCGGTTTTAGGAGAGTACGGCACACGTTGTCCTTGGCGACCTGACCTACTTTGGCGAAAGAAACGCCGCACTGCAGCATCGCAAAAGATTCTTCTTCGACCTTTATTCTCCGTTCCGTGACCCGGTCCGTTTCATTTTTCAACAAACGAAGCTGCGTCTTTTGGAAGTCGTAAAATTCAAGCACATGTATGTAAATACAAGGTGATTATTTTATTTTATTGTTTACCGGCGGTTATTTATACAAATATTTCTAGTAAATTTCATGAATTTGAAGATTGATAAACATAGATATTATGAAATTTATCTCCTCTACTCAGTTTAGGTGGTCAAAATTTTAAACTGTTAACTCATGACGGTATATCCGGTACTAGGCTACAAAACTTAACAATATTTTCAGAAAAATTTACACTTTTCAAATCCGCCGAGATTAAATATGTGGGTTATTTATTTGAAAATCATTAGCGTTAGTTGATGCAGTATAAAATAATCACCCTGGACCACCCAACTTTGGGCAAAAGAGCACTATTTGTTGTTATGGACAGAAAAAAATCACCGACCTCATACTTGACGACGATTTTTTCGATACGATCACAAAAACTGTCTATGGCCGAGTCCATAGACCTGACCGCTGGTTTTAAAGCATCCAAGTTATTAGACGCGGCCGTTAAAAAATTCCGAAGTTGTTGCAGATGTTCCTCGTTCTCGTAGCCGTTGTGTTCCGCCGTTCCCAGCTTATAAACCTTTCTTTGAACCATGGCCATGATCAATTCTTTGGGTAACAGACGCCATTCGTGTACCGAGTCCTTATACCTCCGAATTCTCTGCCAGATTGACAGTTTTCGGTCGCATTCGGCAGCTGGAGTGGCCAGGAGAAACATTACCACGAGAATGATAGGCACCATGAAAACTATAATAATCATTTTCACTATATATTATGTCAAATTAATGTTTAGTTTGAATTCCAATAAAACTAAATTACAAGTTATGGAAATCGTATAAATAAACAATAGTAGTTTACCGTGATAACTATCTACACCTCCAAAAAACAAAAGCCAGAGTTATTTTTTTTGTACACAGCCAAGTAATATTTGGTTGCGTAACTAATTTTAACAAAAAAAAAAAAAGTGTGAAATCAAAAATTTCAAAATAATCGCCATGTATTTATTGTTATTTAATGTACGCGTGTGCTTGAATTTGGTACGATTACCGAAAAGTGTTTATCGAAAAATGATAACGGACCGGGTCGCATCAAATGATGTTTAAAGATGGTTAAAGAAGACACTCGCGAGACGTTGAGCAGTGCGTTTCTCTCGCTTTAAGGGTCCGGTCGTAGAGGCGGTTGTCTGCAAAAACCATGCGCCCGTACAATGTCCCACGCACCCATCTTTGCCAGAACGGACAAAGACAATTATTTCCACAAATGTATTATATATATATATCTGTGGTTATTTCACGTTCATGTCTGAACAGCAACCATGTTTAGCTTATAATTTCTGATATTTAATTGTGACTACTATTACCAGATAGTACTATATACAACCGTGGTAGGTACTTTTCCACAGGTTATACTTTTTAATGAATAAAAACCATGGTTAGGTTAGACACGATTAAAATCCTTTTTATCCTATAAAAATGTCTAATGATTTAAGTTTATTAACATTATTGATATTAAATTAGTATGTACCTCTAATCTAAAATCGATAACTATAGTAAACAGTGGCGGCACCTGGATTTTTTATCTGGGTGGGCCAAGCTGGGGCCACTGGTTTATAGGGAGGGCCAGTGGTGTAACGAGAATCGTCTTACCTATCGCCTATCGGATTGTTATAATTACAGGTTAACAAAAAAATGCTCATAATTTTGGAATAAAAATCATGATAATGATTTATGCTTAATTTTAAATTAAAACATAATAAAACTATGATTTCTACATTTGTACGTATTTTTATACATTTTAAAATATGATGTAATACAAAATAAAAATACTATGAAATCATACAGGTGAGCTAGCAGTGTTCTGGGAAAATTTAAGTGTGGGCCGCTGCCCACCTGGGCCATCCTTGACTCCACCACAGTTGTAAAACAATTGTTATGTTGAATAGGCATTTATAATATTATATATTGATAGTTTTCTGTTATTTTTAGTGATCTGCTTTTTGTTTATAGTATATCTGTAGTTTACTATAAAACACAATATCATCGTTAAAAAAAAAAAAACCTTATTATATTTTTTGTAATTATTTTTTTTATGATCATCTAATAAAAATCTAATTAATAAATAGATACAGTGACACAAGCAGAACTTTTTCTAGTAGGGAGGGTCCACACTTAAAATATAGACAATCCAACTGAAGAAAATATCTGGTGCATACGTACTATAAATTGCTATATAACATTTAATGGTGGTTCGTAAGGCGAGAATGGAAACGCTTGTGAGAGGATGAGGCCACTTCAGCGATTGTCTGATGCCCGAGATCTGGTATAGTGAATGTTTCGTTACATAGAAGGGCGTATTAGTAATTACACGAAGTGATATAGATTGAAACGTTTGTATTTTATAAATGTTAGATTTTTTTGCCACTCCTCATAATTGGATACCGTAGGCCCAAGTAAACTTTAGGAGGGTCTTGAAAAGTAAACATTTATTTTTCAGGTAAAGTTTGAGATGTTTACCTATAAGTGGGTACAGGGATTTACGCCTAGAGTTTAATAAGACGTCTTTACAAACGTAAAGTTCCTCAATTTAAATTTTTGTGTGGAGTAACGACGTTACGCAAAAAATATTCTTATTGATTTCAGCAGTCTCCAAGTCGACGAAGAACATTGGGAGTTTAAATTTGGTGATTTTTCTGTAGAACGTTGGAAACTTGCCGGACTAAGAATCCAATTTCTTCGGTTGCTATTATATTTATTATACATGATAAAAAAAACGGTAGTTTTATGAATTAATTCACCCAATATATATAATTCGTTTAAAATGTCTATATTGTACATAGTCGCGCGCCTACAGTCGTTGCGAGCACACATATGTGCTCCGTGCTATCATATTCGTGCGTTATCGGTTTTCCAGTCCGTTCTCGTAATTGTTTTTCTTAACGTCTATTTATGACTTTTCGTATATTAAATTATTATTAACGTTGCGCGTCTACTTTCACGAGTCTTCTTATATAGACCGTCACAAGCGGTCTTGATAACTAGAGTCATACAGACGTCATTAATATGTCGTCAACTAATAATACTCAAAATAAACCACCCATATCGAATCTTTCAAATAATGCGAACAAAAATATAAATAAAAATAACGACAAAAAATTAACGTTTACATTGAATGATGACTTAAACGATGGTTTTACTATGCAAAAAAATAAACGTCACCTATCAAGCTCCTCATCTACGTCAACCCATGGTTCACTGACTTCGTTAACCTTAACCAAAAATAAAAACAAAAAGTTATTTAAAACCACGAATCGATTCGAACTCCTTAGTCCAGATGTACCCCCCGAAGAAAGCTCAATGAATGATGTATTCGTTCACAATAATAGTAATAACGATACACCTAAACCTCCTCCTCCTATTTTCGTAAGAGTCGTGATTGATTATACAGTAGTGTATACAAAACTTATAGACCTTATTGGAGTGGACATTTTTTTCTGTAAATCCTCTGCAGATCGGCTAAAAATTCAAACCGCCAACCCGGTCTCCTAAAAAGCTCTCGTCCGATATTTAAAAGAAGAAAGCGCTGAATTTCATACTTATCAACTTAAGGAAAATAAACCGAACCGTGTCCGTTATTCGAAATCTTCATCAAGGAAGAATTGGAAGTTCGCCTTTTCGAAGTCAGACGTGTAACAAATGTTCTCCATAGAATCACCAAAATACAATTACCTCTTTTCTTTGTTGACTTAGAACCAACCCCTAAATCAAGTGAAATATTTCAACTCTCCTCGCTATTACATACCAAAATTAAAATTGAAGACCCATACAAGCCAAAATCAATCAGTCAGTGCAATAATTGCCAGGAATATGGTCACACCAAAACTTATTGTGGCTACCCCTCACGCTGTGTTCGGTGTGGAGTTTATCATCAGTCTGCCACATGTCCAAATTCACGCAATAATCCGCCAAAATGCGCTCTTTGTTCTGGAAAACATCTTGCGAGTTACAAGGGTTACTTGTAACACTTCTATAAATCAACCCTCTAACCACGTACCTTCTTACGCTCAAGCCACCTCTGGTGAAACCACTAACTCAGATCCTAACTCTACATCTGACCTCAAAAATTTCCTTGGAGAGTTTAAATCCCTTATTGAACCTCTTATCTCTCTCCTCAATAAATTAATCTCAAAATTACTTGATAAAATATAAATGTCTACTAATAATATCACTAACAAATCTATCTTAATTCTTCAATTCAATGCAAATGGCCTAAAAAATCATATTAATGAACTCAAAACTATATTATACAACAAGCACATAGACATTGCTCTTATAACCGAAACACATTTCACTAAATATTCATTCATTAACATTCCTGGTTACAAAGTATTAAAAACAAATCACCCTGATAACACAGCGCATGGTGGAGTTGCCATTATAGTAAAATCTTCGATCGTATATCAATTTCTTCCAAACTTTTGCCAAGATTTTTTACAATCATGTGCTTTAGTAACAAATATAGATGGTGTCCCAATCATACCTAACCTAACCTAACCTAACCTAACCTAACCTAACCTAACCTAACCTAACCTAACCTAACCTAACCTAACCTAACCTAACCTTCCCCTCCTAAACACGGAATTACTTTTCAAATTTTCTCTGCCTACTTTAGCACATTTAATAGCAATTTTATAGTTGGAGGGGATTTTAATGCAAAACACCTGGCTTGAGGTTGTCGTGTCAATAACCCACGGGGTATGGTGCTCCAGAATTTTATTTTATCTAAAAATTACAAGATTCTTGCTCTTCCAGGCCCTACCTATTGGACGTCTTCAGCACGCAAAAACCCCGATATCTTAGATATATTTGTGGCCAAAATACCTAGTAACTTAAACTGCAACACCGAAAATCTCCTTGAATTAAATTCCGACCATTCCTCAATCTTGTTAACTCTAAGTGCATCTCCTCTAACACGTCTTAAATCTCCTAAATTATTTAAACCCTCTACCGATAAAAATAAATTTCATGAACTTCTTAACACACAAATAAATTTAAATGTAAAACTAAAATCTTCTGATGAAATTGATCTTGCTGTAAATAATTTTACAAAACTTATTTAATCTGCGGCATAGTCTTCTACTCTAAAATCTCAACCTTCATTTCATAACCCTCTTCTTCCAGAATACATTCGTCGTATAATAGTAGAAAAACGTAGAGCTAGAGCTTACTTACTAAAAAACCTCCTGAACAATAATAAATATACTCACATCAATACTAAATTACTTATTTATAAATCACTACTAAAGCCTTCTTGGACATACGGCCTTCAGCATTGGGGAAACGCAGAAAAAACTAACATTAAAAAAATTCAAACATTAAATGCCCCTCCCTATGTCTCTAACTTCACTATACATACTAACCTAAGAATGCCTTCAGTTTCAGAAGAAGCTAAAACATATTATAAACGTTTCCATGTTCGCACTTTAACACATCCCAATCCTCTTGTCAAAAATTTTGCTAATCCTACAATCCCCGGCAACCCCCCGAGACGGTTAATGCGGAAATGGTGTTGTGACTTGTTGGCACCAAATATTAATATTAATTAGAATATATATATATAATTAAAATTACAAATGAAAGTGTTAATAATGGGTGGCTGCTTTCCTCAAAAATGTCACGTATTATGTATAAATGTTATTAAGGATATGATGTATTTTTTTAAAATAATTTGTATATAACTAATCTGTATCTCATCTTCTTATTGTGCCCAAGTGGTATAGATTGTAGATTGCATTTAAAAAAAAAAAAAAAAATATTGTACATGTTAAACCGGCTACGCTACCGCACGACCCGCTATCTAGTGACCGTTTAATTGTGGAACTATTTTCGATACTATTATCTAAAGGTCTCCTACTCTTCATGATTATTATCTAAAGCAAAAACTAAACTTTAGATAATATGTGTTATCAAGTTGGTCGTTAGCGCCAGAAAAGCAGAAGAGATAGGGTATATTTTATTATGTTTGGATGTTTATGTTTGCTATTTGGAATATATTTTTTAAACGTTAATGTTTATAAATTGTTTAGATACAAAGAGATGTTCTTTTCAAGTTAATGTACATATTTTTTGCTCAAAAAAGAAAACATTTTTGATGTAACAAGTTGGATAAATATATCCATTGTCTTAAACATTTAAATTTCAAAAATGGACGACGATTACGATGAATACCGACGTTGGGATGGCGATGTTGACGTTGAGGTTTGTTTTTTAATGTAATAAGTGTAAGGTTTCTATAAGCATTGTATTTTGCACTAGTTTATAACTAAATGAACATTTAATATTTTCTCTATTAACAGAAATATTTTAGATTTTAATTATCTAGAGTAATATATGTATTGTTTTTTTCTTTTTATAGTTAGGTGTAATATATAATATATACACTGTATATAAATATTTTATGAGTTTGTATAATTCTTAAAAATAATTCAAGAGTCACATGTAATTTATTGGTAAGAAATTGGACATTAATAGTACTTTAAAGAGGATATTGATTTAGTTTTGAAACATGTATGAAAATCGACTAAAAAGGAAATCTTTTATTTTTTATTGCACACCCGTTTTCAACAATATTAAAACTTGTTTTATCTATGGAGCTTAAAATAAAATAACACTGAAGACTTATACTATCAAGTTGTCCCATAGGTTTTTAATTTTTCAGTACTTTTCTCAAAAATTTAAAAAACCAACATTTAGAATTATAGACCAAATTTGGAATATAAGAAATATTAAAAATGAGAACCAATCAAGGATTTTTGTTTACCTATTTTGTAATAGGTTTTTGCATTATGTTTTGTTAAATAAGTATAAATTAATTTTATAATTACATATTATTTATCTAAATTAGGGTACCTGAAAAAATGACAACAATGTTAATATTCTGCTGTAAACTGGTTAAGGTTTAATGTTATAAATTCAAATGAATTATTTAACGTAGCTCATATGAATATTAATATAAAAAATCTTATATATAAATTATAAAAGAATCTATATATAATTTTTAAAATTATATTACTAGCATATTATTATTATCTTTCTTTTACTGTGCCTATTTTTCTTGTCCTTTTTCATCTCCTAAATTGATTTATTTTCTCAATTAAAATTTATAATTATTAAATATTTAATATATATATAGGTTTATTGTCTACTTAAAATGGTATAATTAAATTGAATAATCATGGATAATTAAATTATTGAAGACTTTTATATTATATCGTAATAATATATGAATATATATTTGTTTTTTTTTAGGCCGATGATAATGATGACATATTAGAAAATCCACAAGAAACTTTAACTCAGTGTTTAGAGAAATTTAGTAGTCCAGATTATATTATGGAGCCAGGAATATTTTCACAACTTAAAAGGTAATTTGTTTTAATAGTAATAATAATAAGACAGTCATAATGTATGTATGTTTAATCTATAGTAAGTTTTTGTTCGTTCTTATTATAATATATTGATGTTAGTTTGTTTTGCTATTGAATAAATAAACTATTATTTTATTAAAATGTAGGTATTTTCAAGTGGGCGGTACTCCTGAGCACGTTATAGAATTGCTTTCAAAAAATTATATTGGTGTTGCTCAGATGGCAAATATGGTAGCTGAATGGTTAATTCTTGGAGGTAAATATTTTTTATTATGTAGTTGATTATACATTTTAGATTTTATTTAAAAAATAACTTAAATAGATTTTTAAGTCTTTGATTTCTATTTAAAATAGGTATTATTATGATACTTATATAACATGTAGTTATGTTGTTTACTATATATATTATTTAATTATATTTACAAACATATTTTCTATAAATACAATTTTGTATAAAAAAGGTGTTGCAGTCGGAGAAGTTCAATCATTTGTTGAAAATCATCTGAAAGATATGGTACTAAAAACATTTGATCCAAAAAAAGCAGATACAATTTTTAGTGAGGAGGGAGAAGTAAGTTTTTTAAGTTTTAGTTTTTAAAATGGTTTACATTGTTATAATATTTTAATATTAGTATTGATTTGTTAGACTCCAGCTTGGTTAACAGAAATGATTGAACACAAAATTTGGAGGTCATTAATTTACAGATTGGCCGAAGAATATCCTGACTGTTTAATGCTTAACTTTACAATAAAGGTTTGAATATTGATGACATAAATTAATTTTTTTAATGCTATGGGACCTTAATTATTTTTTGATTAATAGTTGATATCAGACGCCGGATATCAAGGTGAAATAACAAGTATATCTACTGCATCTCAACAAATTGAAGTATATTCACGGATATTAAAAAATTTCATTACAGAATCTATAAAAACATCCAGTGAAAATAGGCAGAATACAATTCAAGAATGTGCTGTAAGTTAATTGTATTATTTTTAAATTTTAACTATGAAACACCTTTTTTTAATGCACTTACTAACTAAATAAAAACAACAAACTAATTGAGTTAGCTAATTCAATTTTAAAATTAAACATATAAATAAACAATATAATTTAAAATATATATATCCATACTATTAAAATAAAGAGTCAGTCTGCTGGTCTATAGAGTGGCTTTCCATAGATTTAAAGTTCAGATATTTTAAATATAAACCTCTTTATTTCTGGTCTTGAAAGCAGAACTTTAAAACTTAAATAAGTTTTTGGTCATAAAAGCCAAAGTAATATGTGTAGAGCTCTGAAATGATGGGTTTCTGTGGGTAATACAGCTAGTATTTAATAAAAACTATAAAATTGAATACTTATAGTGATTAATAAATCTTAATTTAAATTTTTTTTCCAGAAAATGGTATGTCATAGCCAACATACTTATGTTTTTACATTAGTTGCTCTTCAAGTTTTAGCTAAAGAAACAAACGGAGGAGTAAACATGAAGAGATTTTCTCAAGAAATAACTCGTTGTGCTCAAGAAAGGTAAGATGAATGTAGTTTTAAAATTAATTGTATTTAATTTATGTTATTACTAGAAATGATGTTACTCCTATTACTATGGCATTAAATGGTGCTGCTCCATATGACCAGCCTTGTGCAGCATTGAGTTCTATGTTATCCCGAAATGCTTTAAATCCTGCCGATATAAATGTATTACACAAACATTATTCATCATCTGATTCTCCCCCTGTCAGTTTACTCCGGATACCTCAATTTCTTGGTAAATCGTCTCATATGTACTTATAATATTATATTTGTACTTATATACCTATGTTATGTTGACTATTTTTAAATTTTACCAATTTTATTAGTTAATTTTGTTCATAGATTTATTAGTTCAGGCTTTATTTAAACCGGGAATGAAATTAAATCCAGAATATAAGCCCAAGTACATTTATCTTTATGCTTACTCTGCTAGTGTTTATGAAGTTACATCTGGTAAAAAAAGAAAAGTAATCAACAAAGAAGATTTAAAATCTACAATGCAGGCAGTTGATAAAGTTCATAATATATGTAATATGAATAAAAGTTCGACAGAGTTAATTGCTGAAGTCGGAACAATTTATCAATGTATCAGGTAATGGTTAAATTTTGAATAAATCTCAATACTTTATTAATAATTAGTTAGTAATTAGCTAAATGTCCCAAATTTTGATAACTAAAAAGCCTAAAAAATTGGCTTAAACTCGTGAATAAAAAAAAATGTAATATTTTAATTTAATTAATAGTTTAAAAAGATCAACAGGATATACTTCAAAAAGTTAGATAATTTTGATATAAAATTTTCTTATAATAAATGATTACATAGGTCATCTATATTATAACTGTGATTAGTATGTAATATAATATAATTTAATAAATCAATATACACTGAAAATATATGAAGTTGTACACATTGCAATACAGATACCCTGCTGTTGCTGTTGGTTTAATATGTTGGGTTGAGAGTACAGTAACAGAACCAAGTTTCTTTAAGTTGTGTACTGAACATACACCTACACACTTAGCACTTTTAGATGAAGTTGTTACATGCCATCCACAACTACATAATATAATATTAAAATTATTTGTTTCTCTTTTTGAATCCAAACAAGATGAACTGGAAATTTTGGTTCAGGTAAGTTAATTAAATACAAAATATTCTACCTATTTTATTATAATGGATTCTACTAATTTCTGCCAAAAAGTGATTAGCTTTCATAAAGCTAAATGAAAACAAAATGTTAACTAATTTAAATTTGAATTAATATAAAATAAGTCATCATTTTTTTTTTCTTTTCTATTCATCATTATTTTCTTTTGTGTTCTCATATTTGTTACATTTTATTAATATTTTTTTTTTCTAGTTGGAAATGAAAAAGATGCTGCTTGATCGTATGGTTAATTTGTTATGTTGTGGCTGTGTTGTCCCAGTTATAAAATACATTGAACAGTGTTGGCATCGAGGAGATACAGATATTTCTTTAATACGTTATTTTGTAACAGAAGTAAATAATAAATTATTATAACATTTTATTTTATTTTTCTCATTTCTATTATGTTTTTAGGCCCTGGAAGCAGTTTCTCCTCCTTATTCGTTAGAATTTGTGGATTTATTTTTACCAATTGTCGAAAATGAAGAAATTACTGGTACTATGAGATGCGATGGAGATAATGATCCAGTTTCAGAATTCATTGGTAAATATAAATTCTTAAAATATTTTAGTTTATTATATTCCGGGTAGAGTTGTATAATACATTCTGAGGCAATAAACATGCTTAGTTTCATTTATCAATTTTATTAATTATTAAATAATCACCATAATAAAAGTAAATATTCTAAAAAGAAATAATTTTGTTAATTATTTTTTTCAGTACATTGCAAAGGAATGTCAATATGAAGTCATTTATATATTGAAGGTATTTTTCTATTGTAGTATACATATATTTGAATAACATTTTCCATGTATTGTATACATTTAATGTAAAATTATAAGTCTTAAATTATAAGACTTAATACAATACAGTTTAATGTTTTTTTTTTTTTTATTAATTTCTAAATTTAACTCTATAAAATTAGAGCTTAATAAGAGAAATATTTCATTTACAATAGTTTTAGACTAAACAGAAAAAATTAGAAGAGAGTATATGTTCAAAAAAATTGAACTTAAAAATATGGGACACCCTAATATATACATATATATTAATAATCAATTCTAATATACACAAAAATTGATATCCATATTGGTAGTTGCGGAACATTTTGTATAGTTCAGTGGTTTGGGTTCGCAGCTCTTCTGATTTTGGGAAAAAAAATAATAGTTCCCATATGAACAATAATAATAATATTAACAATAAGTTTCATTTTAATCCATAATTATTACTACTATATATCACAGAAAGGAACACAGAACATAGTACTGTCGTAATAAATATTGGTCACGTCAATGTGCGCGGCTCATAAAACATACTAAACCCGAGGTGGTGTGTGTTGTATAACTAATCAATTAGGTACTTGCTGTCTTAATTCGTAAATACCATTTCAAAGATAACAAAAACCTGTTAGTCTCCAATAAAAACCTACTATAGAATCGGTTTATCTGGTTTATCATATAAACTTAATGTGTATGTGAAAAAATAATTATAGGAATATATTAAAATTGTATTTTTCTGTTTTACTGCGGACGTAATGACATCCCTGGGAGCAGAAACAAACAGGTTAAAACCCCGGTGTAGACATTAAGTATACTATATTACTTAAATTAAAGGTGTTGTTTATTAAAGTATATTCAGAATATATTAGTAATATTCTGCTTTCTCATTAAATAAATTTTACCACAATTGGTTGATATAAATCTTTAAAATATATTTAATATAAATGTTGATTAATTCAAGTTTATTAAAAAGAATACAGGAAAGTACATAATATAAAATAATTTGTAAAATATATTTAAGTTACTGTTACCTATAAATGTATGTATAGTTAGTTTGATATATTTACAATTTGGTTAATCACGAATCTTCAGTGTGTTTGACTCTTGACAGTGCTACATAAGACTGTTTAGTGTTGTCATCATACCACCCAATAGGGCCGATTTCACAGTCTGCGCATATAAGATATTTAAGGCCGGATTCAACAGGCTTTGAGAATCCAATATTGTCAAACATATACATATCTGGTACCATCCAGTAATCTGATAACAGTTCACATTCAATAGACTCGCAATTTTTCTTTTGAGACATGTATGGAAGATTGAACTGCAAAATAGAAACAATTTTAATAAACAATTATTAGACATAACAGTAAACAATCACCTCAATGTTTATATATTTTCCCATTGTAGACGGCAAAATCTTAGAGGGGCATTTCGAGCAAAATACAGAGTGTTTGTTTTTTTCTTCAGCAATCAGATGGTCATGGATATTATTTTTAACATCGACTGTCTTTTCTTCGGCCATTTTAATGAATAAGTTATGAGAAACTAAACAAAAAAAAAAGGTGTAAATATGTTACAAATAAGAATTAAACATGAGTTGAAAACTTTATAAAGGTGAGTATTGATGATGAAAAACGATGATTTAGTTTTAAGCATGGATTTAACTTAATTCGTAGTTTTAAGTTAACCGAATTTTAATGTATCTATTATGCGGCTCTAATGTTCCCCACTGATAAAGATAATCAACAGGATTGTTAACTGGTGATAACAACTGACGTTAAAAATACCACGAGATGTTCGGCGGAGGAAAAATTGTTTGGTACCGTATATAAAAATAACGTCTCTGTGATGAATTAAAAAATGCCATGTATCATATACAGCGGATTTATTTGTTGAGAAAAAAAACCGATAATTTTCGTTAGCCGATTAACTATATAGAATCTTGGTTCATGTCGAAGTCAAGGATTATAATCGTGCTATCCTTAGGTTACGTTATCTGATTGCAAATGGTTTTGTGATAACTGCATGTTAGCTATCTAGTATTTTATATATACGATTATGAATAATATATTATATTTAAATAATAATAAGTAAAAATCAAAGTTTCAAGTTGTACGAGTAGTTGAAAGTAGTAGTAGTAGTAGTATATCAGGTATCAATAATAAAATCTAATAAATGCTGAAGGTTTTAATTTTTTTACGTAATAATCCAAGTTCTAGGGTCAAGGGCATGCATTTTACAAACATATTTTAATTTAATTTTCGTTTATTTTAAATATAATTTTTTTAATTTTAAAATGGGCAACCGATCGTCATTGCTTCTGCGTAAAGAAGAAATTGCTCAAATTAGAAGTGAAACTGGATGTAAGTAATTTTATTTTATAATTTATACGTGTTTTTTATTTCAATGATTTTAAAAAATATTCTGTTTTAAAAGTTGTAGCAGTAGTTACATTGTTTACATACATTATAAACTTTCAACTTGAGTATTTTTATATTAATTATGAATACAAATATAGTCCAACACATATTTATGTTTTCTAATGTACATTTTTGACAAAAAAAATTAATGGGTATCCGAATAACTTTTAACTTGGCTACCTACTTATAAGTTAGTTCGTTATTTTACCAGTTATTAATTTTGCATTGCAATTTGTGTAATTAGCATGTTAAGGGTATTCAATACCAACTGTGTTTTCCATCAAAATAGACTTATATTATGTCAATTGTACTGCTGTCCTAAAAACTGATATAATTACTGAAAACATGTTTGAATTTGTCATGAAGTTTACTTGAAATCAACTTTTCCAATTGTTTTAATTTTATTTAAAAATTAAATTTTAAAGGGTGGGTTAAGAGTTCAATTTCAAAAAATTGGAAGAATAATTTTCAAGTTAACTCCATGACAAATTCAAGCATGTTTTCAAAAGTTTTATCCGATGCTTAAGATGGTCGGAATAGTTGGCAAAAGATAATATAATTTTAATGTTTAGATTTTTAACAATTATACGTTAGTTGTGGTAATTAGTAACTTGTCAAATTACAAGCTTTTAATAACTCATTTCTTCTCAGCTTCGATATAAGATGAATTTAATTTTGAACTTGATAATATACAAAAATATTTTGAAACTATTATCATTATTTTGATTTATTTGAACTAATGTAATGGTCAATTAAAGAATCAGCCTTAACTGAAAAATTGGTTTTAATTTTTATGTATTTGTTAAAAATAATTAAATTTTCTCTGAAGGTTGATCTAAATTGAATGGTGTGGTATATTTCAATGCATTTCAATTAATTATAATATTATTAGCGTATTCTATAAATTTATACTATTATAAAATTTAAATTATCTAAATTATATTTTACTTACTTGAATTTTATTTTTCAGTCACTGCAAATCAAATAGAACGCCTGTACAGTAGATTTACTAGCTTGGACAGAGGCGATCTGGGTACACTAAGTAGAGAAGACTTGCTACGCATACCCGAGTTGGCCATAAATCCTCTAGGAGAAAGAATAGTTGATTTGTTTCACACAGACTCTGGAAATAATAGTGGTCGTATTAATTTCCTACAATTCATGAGAGTGCTATCAAAATTTAGACCGATTACACAAAATAAAGAAAACAAACAAAACAATAGGATGGAAAAAGTAAAATGTAATTAACATTTATTTATATTGAATTATTATTATTATTTGTGTATACCTATAATACCTATAATCTGGGCCGGATTAAATAGACCATTGCTCTAGGCGAAATTATTTCATAATGAATTTTTATCGGGTTTATGCCATACTATAACTACGTGTTAGGGTGGTCCTTATTTCTAAACATTCGAAAGAGGGTTTAAAATATGCATAGTAGGTTTTTGATTCTAATTATGAAAATATAAGTTATCATAAAATAGTACTAGACTTTAATTGTAGAACAAAATGTTCTATAAAAAATATATTTACATAATTTCTCGTATATATATTTCTTTTTTATTTGGCAAAATTGATTTTTCAGTTATTAGAATACGTACACTGCACATATACCATATCGCTATTTACTATTTATTCGTAAATACTGATTATTGACGTATATATATATATATATATATATATATACATTATCATGACATATAACTATTTAAAGTTAAATTTTATGGTACAAACTATTAGTGTTATATTTGTAAAATAAAAACACATTGTAAAATTACATTAATCAATAGTTTATTTATCAAATTTGTTTTAGTCAAGTTAAATGTTGATAATATATTTTAAATAGATTATTTTTTTTAGCTTTAACTCTTTTTGTATGCTCCTAGGGCACAGTGTCTATAGTGCCTAGTGGCTAACGGCCCTGCCCATAATATAGTGTAATATAGGTACTATGTATAATTTTAGTTGCCTTTAATATGTATGATGTTGACAACGATGGTTTAATATCTAAGGATGAACTTTTGGTTATTTTACATATGATGGTTGGTGCCAATATCAGGTATAAATAATATACATAACATAAGTAATGATTTTTTTTTTATTTCTGATTGCATAATTTAATTTTAGTGAAGAACAGTTATCTATAATTGCGGACAAAACAATTTCTGAGGCAGATGTGGATGAAGATGGTTTAATTTCATTTGAAGAATTCAGCAAAACATTTGAAAAGTCTGACATTGAACACAAAATGTCAATTAGATTTTTAAATTAAACAAATTTGTTGATTAACAAACACCCCACTCATATATATATTTTTGATTTTTATAAATTATTGTTATACTGTACAGTAGTCAGGGAATTTAATATTTTTATTATTTGGATTGTTTTATTACTTATAGTAGAATAAATTTATAAAACATATATAACACGATATAATATTATAGTAGTAAAGATATTATATTTTTTCTTTTTAAAAGTTAATTTTTTTAACAAATTTGACTTTATTATTGTAAATTATTCCAAGAACTAATAGATTGACTAGTGTTCAAACTATTTAACTTAAAATGATGAAATATAAGTAACAAAATTTAAATAATTATATATTATAATTTAAGCATTCGATGAAACAGCCAACTTTTTCAAATGTTCCATAAACAGTTGCAAGCTTACATCATCTGTTAAAACTGGTGCTCCTCCATCCTAAAATTTCAAACAGGCTATCAATTAGTTCAAATTATTTAAATATAAAATAATAATTTTAATACTTACACCACCATAAGCATACATATTATTATGTGTTTGAGATGGATTTACTTTGCATAACAAAAATCTTGCCTAAAAATAAATAATGTATGATCAGTTCAGAAAAACAATATATATTATAAAAGATTATAACTTTTCTAGTACACTAACCTGGCTACCACCTTGTTCAGTGTCAATATACCGAGGCATTGGAAAACGAGTTTTAAGAATTTCTTGAGCATCGTCAACAGGTGCTTGAAGCAGTTGTTTGAAATTACTATACTCCGGTCTGTTCTGATAATCCATAGCTCTCCATTGAGCAATAGTCTAAAATACAAATATTTATTAAACTTATTAGTTTTTGAACTATCTGGATACTCTGATATTTTAAAATCTGGATAAAAATTGATTTGGATACCCGTAATCTGAATATATTCTAATATTACAACTATTCAGATATTTTTATTAATATTCATAAAATATAATCAAAAATATAAATGGTTATGCACATATTAAAAAAAGTATTAACTCCACAAAAATCATGGTAGATACAAACAAAATATATATTATATAATTAAGAGAAAACTGTAAATAGATATTTAAATAGTAAAAAACAAAAATAATATAAAGCAGTAAAACGTTCAAAACTATTGTTGGAAAAATAGTTATATCAAATCTTAAATATTATTATTTTGCTTTAAGAAAACCTGAGTTAAAACATTTAACCTACTACATTTTGATGTAACAATATTTCTGGCGATAGAAAACTCTCTAAACATGCTAATAACAGGTATGCATAAAATATTTTTAGCGACCTTTGCAATTATTGAATACATATTTTTGTGTTCTTTCTACCACATGTATAGATCAAGGTGATTAAGTAACGTAACCTAACCTAAGTTGTGGTTAATCTTAATTTCATTAATATACTGTTCAAATTCATTGTATGAGTTTTCAGCTTTCCCAAGTAGTATAACCATAGCTGTTGTGTTTTTGATAATTTGACCTTAATCTTTTTCATATGTGTTTCCTCATAACTTTGAATAAGAGATTTAACACAGTCTGGCAGAATATGTTGTTTAACGTTCTCGGTATTTTCATGGTTCAAAATGTCTAGGATCTAATAAACATGCAAATACACTTACTTTTGGTTTCTCGATTAATATATGGCAATGAATACCAAATTACCTAACCACAGCAGCACAAAACCAAGAAAAACTAAATAAATCCAGTTTTTGAATTGTGAAATTAATTGGACTTATTGAACGTTATTGCCATTGGACACTGTGATTACAATATCTCGTTTATAACGTTTATTGTGATATTGTATTATCACTTTACAATAAGTAAAATCCAGTTTCATAAAATTAATCTCACTCGTCATAATAAAAATAAATAGGTATTTGAAAAACATTAAAATATATATACAATAAATATTCGAATAGTCATATATCCAAATATGAATAATCAAAAATATTCAGATTTTGCGGAAATCAATTATCCGGATATCACAATCAGGCTATACAAATATTTAAAACATCCAAATACACATCCGAACACAAATACATATATAATGTTTCAGATGTTTTTTTTAAATAATTATAATTAAAAAATTAACTTACTTCTCCGTGGAATATTAAAATATGGAAAAAGGTATCCATCAATAAAATTTTATCTGGTTGAATACTACTGGTATCTAAAAGCACTGGTTCAGGTCTTCCATTAAAACTATAGCTGTACAAGATTGGCTGAATCATGATTAAACTCTGTGTGACATCTTCCCGCATTAACATGTGCCTAGAAATAAAAATATATTGAAATAATACACTTCTTATTTTTAAATTTTGTTTATTTATAATCAGTTTTCACCTATAATATGATGTTTCATCAGGACTATTATTAAAAACTTGTAAAAATTGGGACCGTCTTAAGTGATACATAAACTGCGGATACAAACTGAAATTTTCTGGTAACCGAAAATTATTTGGATCATCTTTTTGATAATCCCCAAACTTCTGACACTATAATTACACAATTTTAAGGAAATCTATTTTTATTTAAAACATATATTTATAATTTACCAATCGTATAAGCGTACGATCTGCCCATCTCATGACATCTGGGCTATCTTCAGTTTCTGCACGATTCACAACCATACGAGCCATTAAAACTGCAGATGCCTCTTGATCAAAGCCAGCACTTACATGCATCATATTCTGAACAGGATCTGCCCAACTAAATAATAAGAAACATTATTATATTTATATACAAAAATAAAACAAAATATTACACACTTTCTTGCTAATGTTGTGACTCTAATTCGTTTGTAGCCACTGGAATGTTGATATTGCGTAATAAACTGTATACAACCACGTCCTCCTTGTGGTATTGGTGATCCGTGCTAAAAATTAATATGAGACATAAGGAATATAACTGGTTGACTGATTTATACAACACATTTTCTTAATCAATTTTTATATTTTCTTTTAATTTATAATATAAAATATAAAATAAAACTCAATTTTTAAACTATTAACCCTTAAGTGATCACCGGGAGAAGTTACACATATAGTCATTATGGGTTATATTGACCTATAATAGGGTATATTTATTAATAAAATATAATATATTTAAACAAATATAATAAATGAGTCAATACATGTTAGGTTTAAAACAACAAAACTTTTGTGTATAATTATAATATATAGTTTTAATAAGTAATTTTATTTACGAGTTTTAATTTTATGAAAAACATTAAAAAAAAAACATTGGGTCAATTTAACTTTCACAGTTAAGGGTCAGTAATTAATATACAAATTAACTGAGAAAATGAATGTCAATGTTAAAATGATCAGTAGTGTCTAGCATCACATACTATAGTCTATTTTAAAATTATTTACTTGGTTAACAACTTCAAAGAAAAATGCACATGTCGTGTTGGGCATAATGCTGCACATTTTCCATTGACAAGTGCCACCTAATCCTAAATCACAATCGGATACACATGGGTTCTTGATGTTTAATGAAACACATGGACCAATAGCACCCATTACTAAATAAAAATAAAATACATGTTTTTGAATATGTAATTTGTGAATAATAATATATATATACAACTAATTACTTTTTATTTCTCTAGAAGTTTTTATTTCCAAATTAGCGTTAAAAGCCATTTTTAAATTATTTTCATGATCTCGTGCTAATACCCTTTGAAAGGTTTGTTTAAAGAGAGATGAATTGAAAGAATCACCCATCACCATATGACCTCTAAAAAATCAAAACATTAACAAACAAATTAAGATTTAACTTTTTACACAAATAACAAACCCAGTCGAATTACAACATTGCTTCATTTCCATTAAACCAGTTTGATCCAATGCACAAGCATAAATATCAATTGTATGCCCATTTGTAGCAGCACGAATCGCTAAAGTATCATAATGTTTAGTTGCTTTTTTCATGTAAGGTGCATTATCTTTCATAATTTGGTCATGAGAACGTATTGTATCAGATAATTTTTCATTGACTACGTGACCAGGACCTTGAGAACATGCTCCACCAACAAATAACATTATACGAGCACCAGCATGTGGGTATGTAGACTGTTAAAATAATATAATTTTAAATTCAAAGAAAATCATTATTTTTTTGTTTATTACTTCTAGTAAGCTAACAGCTATTGATAATGCCATTCCTGTGCTTCTCAATGGTCTCATGCCTTGAGAAACAGGCCATGGATCTTTTAAAAGTTCATTTAATAAGTCTGACATATTCACATCACAATTTTGAACTGGTTGTATAAATCTATATATATATATATATATATATATTAATAACACCTCAGTCAACACATGTAAAAACAAAATGAATGTAATTGAAAACTACCTATTGGCAGGGGTATTTATTTGTTGTTGTTGTTGTTGTTGTTGTTGTTGTTGTTGCTGCTGTTGTGGTGCACTAGATTGAGGATTTGGAGTAGCATATTTACCAATTCCTAAAATATCTTGAATTTGTTTTGGTGGCAAATCTTTCGTACCTCTGAACACATATGACTTGGAAATACCTTCACAACCTAATTCATGAACCTAAAGATACGTATATATTTACTACTTTTGTGGAAATATAAATAAAGTATATCATTTTTTACTTGAACGACATTTCCAAATGTGATTAATCCAACAAGCGCATTAGGTGGTAATAAACTAAGAGACATCTGTAGAGAATCTTTGAGTGCCCCAAGTTCTTCATCATCCATACATGTATCCACAACAAATAAAAATATGGGTGGCATAGTTTTAGCTCTCTAAATTAAGTTGGTATAATAAACATGGAGATTTAATTAAATCAGTAAAATAATTTTACCCACTCTTACCATTATAGAGTATTCAATGGTAGAAAAAGCTGGAATAAGTTCAGCTGGTTGGTGTTGCTCTGAAATTGCTCCATATTGAGGAGGAAACTAAATATATAGAAAGAGTATAGAATTTTTTAAAATTACTCATAAAGGCAATATATAAAAACTTACTGAGTTACATTGAAAACAAAAATTGCATATCCACATTTTACCTCTATAGTCCACCTGACATAGAGGATTTAAAATTGCACGACAAGTATTGCGAGTGCAAAGTACAGGATCATATTGTATTGGAGGTAATTCTAATCATATTAAAAAAATGTCAGAACTAAATCCTTCGTAGTTTTAAATATAAATTATATACTAACCAGGCCTTTCTTTTAATGGCTGATATAAACAACCAACTGGCACAACTAAACGGGTAGCTTCTAATCTACTGGCCGGCCATACATTCCAAGACAAACGGACGCCATCACGCTCTTCATTTTGCTCAATAAATTCCTCGTACGTCGACATTTTTTTTGATATGATTTATCTAGAAGAAAAATTATACGTAAAACAAAAAAATTTTATAATAGTTAGGTATACCAAATTATTAGTAATAATATAAAAGCACGAACTAAGGTACATAACTAACATAGTTTGTGTATAAAAGTGTACACATTAATTACAATTTTTATTTAAACCAACACTTTTGCTTAAAGTAGGCGGAACGAATGCTAATCTTAGTTGAGTCGTGAATGGTATAAACTGTATAAATGTACAGACATGGTAGATTTAAACTTACTTTTAAGACACGTCGATAGGGCGAAATACTGAGTATTTTCTTTTGTATATTAAATTAATTTTTATTGAGGAACTTTTTCGAAAACGAAGAACACGTCACTGGTTACTGGTAAGCTGTGATAAGAAACCACAGTATTACCAAACCCATCAAAAACGATAACAACTGGCAACAATGTTATCAACGTGACATTATTGGCGACCGTGTAAATTACATGATTGTGAAGGTTTTTATATTAGTCATAAATTAAGAATCTGAAGTCCGTACTTTTAGTATTTACAGCCACAATGTGCACTGTGCAACTATAGTTAAGAGAAGATATATATTTATTTTTAATGACAGATTCAGACTTTGTATTGAAAATTGAGTAGTTATTGAATGAAACATCAAGCATTTTAAAGGAATTTAATAAAATTAGGTCGGCAGAGGACAAACGAATGAGACATGCGAATTGTCGCAGATACTATCATTAAAGTGTACAACGTGGGGAAAAGTTTAAACGAAATGTAACATTTTAACAAAGGGGTGAAGTCAGACCGGGCAGTAAAGTGAGGGAGGGGCAAATTAGGCTCGATGTGGATTTGACCATGTTGTTGGCAACACCGTTATCATGTATCTCGATGTGACAGGAAATCCATAAGAAGTCGATTATATAATTTTGTTGACAAAGACAGAAAATAAACGACTTAATACGAAGAACAAGTGTAGATGAAGAGAGTATATAAGAGTTGAAAGCGTTAGAATTTAAGGATTGTCAACCTTCAAAGCATTACAAAACCATTTAAATCTAATTGAAAACTGGTCATCTAAATGGCGAACAAATATTAACCCTGAGAAATTGGCTCATATTCCTACTTCCTCAGATGTAAAATATTTAGGTATTATTCTGGACAACAGGCTAACCTTGGGCCTTCATTTAAAAACCATAAAGAAAAAATTAAAAGTCTACTACATCTTCTTTGCCTATCCTCAAGTCAAAGTTGACTATACACACAAAAAATATTCTATACAAATCACTTTTAAGACCCGTGTGGGCTTGTGCTATTCAGATTTGGGATGTGCCAAACCCTCGAAAATCCGTACCGTTCCAATAAATAGCCCTTCGTACCATCACTTCTACCCCCTGGTACATATCCAATGATACGCTCCATAACGATTTAAAAATCGATACAATACAACTAGCTTCCATACACTACTCCAGATTATTAACACATCCAAGTCCTATAATTTCCGCACTCTCGTGCAAATCTTTTTCTGGTAATCCAATGCTTCGTCTGGATGAACACCTTCCTCATATTATTGTAATTAATGTCATCACATTTGCCTATTGTGCAGATAACATAGTTTGTAAATACTTCTTTAATAAAAAAAAAAAAAACTTTCTAGAACCGGCTAGCTTAATATTGATAATACCCGTAAAATGTTAGTAGTTCTAACAGGAAGTCAATTTTCTAAATTAATATTATGATCAATGCATACGACGAGAAGAATAATGGGATAAATATAATCTGGAGAAAAAGATGGCAGTAAATAATCATTATAATTATCATTGTATCCCCTATCAACATTAGAAGCTAAAAGTGGAGAGATGTCTGGATATAGCGTAGTAGAAATAAAATTGACCTCATTAGTGTGACCGGTTCCGATAACGACGTTGTCTGAGGCTAACAATGTATTCATTATAGGTTTTTGATAGATGGTTGTCATAATTGAAAGCTGAATTCGGTGTAGTTATTAAAGACGGCGGATTATCAATTAATTGTTGAAAACTGGGAGAAACAGGGATAGGAAAAGTCGTCGTTTTAAACTTACGTTTATTAACGAGGGTATAATCAGATCTGGAATTAATTCTTGAAGCTGATTTAATTTTGTTAGTCGCCGGGCACAAAAACGCAGGCCGAGGATGACTATAGGCAAGAGGTTCCCAAACTATTCACGATACGACTCATTTTTTTTCATTTTGGCAACCCACCACATACTAACAACCTGCATTTTTATGAACAATATTTATAACTTTACAAAATTCTTGTCAAAAATAAATTTATTGATATTTTATATAACTGTATTTAAATATTTAATATGATAATAAATTACTGTCTAAAATGATTTGTTTTCTACAGTAAAAAAAAATATTTCAAAAATAATTGCAATCTACGTTAGGTTCATGACCTACAGTTTGGAAACCTCTGCTATAGGCTATTAAAAATTAATGATAGTATGGACAAACACACGACCATATGTAATGATTGGCAAAAACAAAACTGATAGTTTCCTTAAAATATAGTTATTTGAACAAATAAAACAAAGCATGCAAATCATATTATTGTTTAATAAAAAAAAAAAGTAAATAAATAAATAAGTTAATAAAATTGTAATAAGTTTAATAAAAAAAAAATGTGTGGATATTTACAGTTCAATAGCAACACAATAAACAATAGTAATATAGTCATCATATTTGTCAAGGTATAAATTAAAAAAACTATAATTAATTAAATTTATTAAAAGGAAAGTTGTTATTGAGATAACAGTAACCGCCTACAACAGCTAATCCGGCGACAAGTCCACCACTGATTATTAATAAAGAAATCTGAAACAAAACAAATAAAATAAAGTGAAAAATAATCATAGAGTGCCTATTTCTTTTAGATTTATAAATTAGGAAAAATAATATATTATGAGGTTTTGTTTTTAAAATTTTTTTTAGATATTTTCTAATAATATTTACTGATTTGTTTGTGTCTTTTGTTGGTTTTTCATTAGCATTTTTATGTCCAAGCATTTTCTTATACAATTCTCTTTCTTGGACTTTCTCTTTGACTAATGCTACTTCAACATTACTTAGTAGGTTCTGAACAGTTTTATTATTAGGATTTATTTTTAATGCTTTTTGTAGCTCATGTGCTGCAGCTGTGTAAAGTCCTTTCAGAAACAGTACTTTACCCTTACGCATAAGTCCCTTCTCGTTATAAGGTTCAACATCAAGTACATTGTCCAGAGTTTCTAATGCTAAACCTAAACTATTCATAGATATGTGTATAAGTGCCATGTTATTTAATGTTTTGATACGTTCAGATAGAATACTACTTCCTTCTAAATCTGAAACAATCTGAAAAAAAAAAAAAATAATAATAATAAAATTGTTCAATGTATTAAATTTCCCAAATAAATATTTTAAAATAAAAGATTCATTTTTAACGTTTACTAAAAACCTAAATTAATATAATGTCGAGGGTTCAGTGTAGCTGATGTGAATTTAGCCATATATACATGTTCATAATATATTTTGTTATTTAAAACTGAATAAAAATAATAATAATTATTTATTATTGTGATAATAAAAATTTAAGATAAGAACATTTTTGGATTACAGGATTAATTTTAGTAAAGTAATCCTGAGCTCAAAAAGCAGAAAGGGTTAATCACCTATGATAATAACAACTAATTTTATATATGAAGTAATGTAAAATATGTTCATACTAATTCTCCAGGTCCACCAAAATAATAAAGAGCTCTACGATACAAATGCAATGCCATAGTATTTTCATTGCGTGCATACCACCAATTTCCTTTATACTTTTTTTTTTGTCTGAAAAATAATTAATAATATTTTTAATTAAAGATATATAAAGAATTAAAAAAAAAAATTGTTTAAAGAACATCAAATGATTAAAAATTGTTACTACTATTAATGAATATCTTTGTTATAACTATATAAACTATTTACAAAATCTAACTAAATATAATATTGTAACATTGAAACATTAATTACAAAGGAGTACATGCAAATTTAAGACTAGAACAAATAAAATAATTAACAATAAATTATGAGAAACTGAAAAAAACTTTTTTAACTTTTTGTTTTTGTAATTTAAAATTAAATTGTTTAATTTAAAAATAATCATGTACAAATACACAAACCCAATTGTCAGCCTTTCAGTTGGAGTAAGATCTTCTGCAATTATTTCAGGTTTTATAGTTAGTAGTTCTACAGTATAAACTAATGTAGCTCCACCAGGAACTTTAGGTTTCAATCCTTTTTCACCATAACCAAATCTTGATGCTATTTGTAATTCAGCTAATTCACCTTGGTGCATTAGGTTTAAAGATAAATCAATACCTTGTATTACCTAAAATAAATATAGTTCACTATTTAGAAACTATTTATTAAACATTTCAAATATAATATTACTTCACAGTCGCCAAGAGTAATTTCTAAATTTTCTTCTTCTTCAATAATATCATTGTTTTCTTGTAAACGGCCAACTAAATTTATAACAACTTGTTCACCTTTTGTTGGGCGTTCATCCAATATTCCATGTTTAATGATTTTTTTCATTAAACCACCAGAACCCAAAATATTTTGATACGTTTCTTCTGGATCATCTTCATTTAAAGGTTGAGATGGTTGATCTTTATCAGAATTATTTTGTTCACTATCCACAAGATTTACATTAGAATCTGTCGGGAGTACTGAAAAATCGCCTTGTTCAGCATTTATAAAACCAGAAACGTCGGTTGTTTCTTTTTCTAGATTGGTCATATTCTGTTTTGGACCTATTTCCATGTTTATTTTTTCAAATGAAACAATTATATGAAATATTTTTAAATGCAAGTTTAATATTTAACACAATCGATGCTTTATAAACAGTTGGAATTCAACACTAGAACGTTTATAATCATTCAAACGTTAAATATAACGATAATTAACAATAACTTCTCAATGGACTATTTTAGCGTATAAAACAAAATGTACAAAATATAAACTAATTATAGAAGTAAAACTAAAAGTAGATATAAATATATAAATTACATACTAATAATATAACTATATGAATGGCATATTGCAACTTCTGAAAAACCGGATAACAAATTTCAATATTATTATCACCGTGACAAAAGCAAAATATCATAACCTAATAATTACCAGGCTCAGTTATACGGCAATGGTTGAGGGCAGATAACAGTAATAGATATAAATGGTAGAGTGAAGAGGAAAAATATTTGACCATATGTTCTTATCAAAAGCCTCTTATATGACAGAGCGATCTGGGGGTGCGTTCGGATACTCGATGTTAGAGTTCACACTTATCAGTATAATCGAGCATACTCTACACAAGTCTCGTAATCACAGATTGCTCCAAAGTCCAAATAACTAAATGGTAGTCAATGTCATGACTAAGTATATTTACGCACTATAATAAAAAATAAATAAATACATATAACATCATTATCATCATTTAATAGTTTTCTAAGAATTTATTCTGTGCTATGTGGCACTATCACACCTATTAATAATATTAAGAAGATATAAAAAACCATTTATGAGAAAGACACCAGTAAAAACAATAATTAATTATTTAAGGAAAACAAAAATTGAATTGTTAATTAAATACTTTTATTTATTGCAATAATTTTTAGAAAAAAAATTAAAAATAATAAATCAAATAAATTAAAAATTATATAAAATCAAATAAAATAGTATGAAAATGATTACCATTATATATTGTGTAAAAAAAAAAAATGTTATAGGTATATTGTTATAGTAACAATACGTTGATGAATAAAAAAAAAGAATTAATAGTTATAAAGTTGTTTCCATCACTATGATTTTGGTAAATATATATTTACTGAATTACAATAATGAAAAAAAAAAAAAAAAATAATTATATTTTCTAATATGTTATAATAAATATACTAAATACTTAAATAGTTTCTAGGACGGTATAAATAATATTTCAAAAGTATATATACTATATTTGCATAAATTCAAAATTAAATATTTCTCAATAAAATTAAATAATAAATGAAAAAACCATGAGTTAATAATAATAAGTATTAACTAGCTATATATAGTATTTACCATTAAAACAATGAGTATAAAATATTATAGTAGTGTTCTGAAATTTAATATTGATAGCAAAAATTGATAAACATAAGCAATCATAGAAACTGTTTTGGCAAATTTACAATATAATAGTAGTAGTTTTTATCAATTCATCAAATTATCAAATTTTGGCAACAAAATAATATTAAATAATTAAAATAATATATTTGAATATTTGTTTAATATTATTATGTAAACAAATTGTAATATTATCTCCTTTATAATTTGGCATTTAAAATTCAATTAATATTTGTGTTTATAACCAAAAAGTAATTATTGGGATAGTTAAACAGATTCTGTAGGACTTTGGAATTCACTCAGAGCCTTTATTGGATTTTGAACTTTCTTTTGGGAGCCTTTACGTACTTTGGCTCTAACTTCTTCTGGTTTTTCTGGCCTCACAAGTGGTTTCTTTTCGGGTGCTTTCATTTTCCAAACAACCAACTGAGGAAAAAAAAAATTAAATCAATTTAAAATAAAATAACTGTTTTTGTTTTTGCCATATCAAAAATTACTTTTTGAAGTTCTACTCCTTGTCTAGGATACTTAGTACTAGCCACATAAGATGATTTAACAGTCAAAACAACAGCATTCATTAAATTTTTAGCAGCTTGAATTAAAGATGTGGCACTGTCCAGCTAAAACATAGACAATACCATGAAAAAACAAAACATTAAAACAAAATAAAAAATATCATACTCCAGAAACAATAAGCTCGCCACTGATATTTTGTACATCAGCTTTAACTTTAGAAGTAATGTTTAATTGATGACAATACAAAGCAATTCTTTGTAAATAAGCTAACAAATCCTTTTTAGTTGATGATTCTGGACATTGATCAGCAATTTGTCTAGTTAATTTATCCAATTTAGTACCAGCTTCTGATATTTTCTTTGCTGCGTTTATAACATCCATTGTAGTTTTTAGTGGACCTCGGCCACTAAACATATAATATAATATTTTCAACATATTTATAGGTATCATTTAAATTTTATGGTGCTAAAACAGTATATAGTATTAATATAAATAAAGTTAATTGTTAAAAAAAACAAATTGATCATGTTAACAATATAATAATCAACTCTTCAAAAGTACTATAGGCATATAAAGTAAGTAAACAACCAACTTTTAATAAAGATTATTTGTTGTAGCATTATAGTGTCTGTCTTAATTAATGGTGGAACTAAGACATCTTTCGTGGAGATGATATGAATCATAACTACCTACATCACGCAAATTTATTACCATGCATTTTACGCATCAACCCCCCTTGAATACATCACTGATCTAAATAGCATAAAAATAAATATGTCGATAAAAGAATTTCAATTAAAATGTTTGATTAAACACAATGTGTTGATGTATTTGTGGTGACCTACATAATCATTTAATAAAATATTGCCTAAAAATATTTAAAAAGAGTTTATATTTATACAGGGGAATTTAAAGCAGTATAAAGTGCAACTACAAATAACAGACACATTGGAAATAATCCCGGCGTAATATTTTTTCTTTTTAAGTTCAAATATTAAACTGTACTGATTTAAAATAATCCAATTACATACCGTGTGAAATCTGTCATTTCCATCATAATCATACACATGTGTTTGGCAAGAACAATAATATCATTTCCAGTATCATCCCATTTAGCGACTTCACGGTCAAACTTCAACTTCTCACTTCTAAAGAATTCAACTTGTTGGGCGATCTTTTGTTTATCCTCTTCTGTCATTTTTCGCATAGCTTCCTAAAATTGATCAATTACAAAATTAAAAATGTTACATTTTGAAAGTAATATTATAATATATTAAACAATGAATTCTAAATACATACACGTGCAGTTGTAATTCCACTAATATCTGGGTATTCATCTAAAGGTTCTCCAGTATGAGCGCTTGCTAAAAACAATTAATAATGCTTAGTTATATTTATTTAATAATAGTATTTTAAATATCTAAAACAATTAATGTTTTTTCCTAAACTTACATCTACTACGAGTCTCAACTGTATAATGCTCGTCGAACTCTATATCTTCAGGATCTAATTCTTCATCTGTCTGTAATATGTATATTATTATTTATTTGTAAAACTGTTAATAAATTAATAAACAAATTTTAACAATAATCATACTCTATTCATAAGAACAGCTCGACGTATCTCTCTTACACCATCATATACAAGTCTAGAAGCATCAATAAAATCATTTTCATCTACTTCTTTAGGAGGATTTGTCGACAAAGCATCTACAGCTAACTCTACACGTTGTGCAAAGTTAGGCATAACTTAAAAAAAAAAAAATATCTGTATAAATAAATAACAAAACAAGTTTTCAAACACAAAGTGCTCAAAGGTTTTACAAAAAAACATTAAATCAATATTGAATTGTACACAAATAGTATAAAAGCCCACCAACTAATAAAATTACTTAATCTATCACTTTATTTTTATGAAAAATTTCATAAATTTATTATTTTTAGTGTGTATATATTTAATTTTATTATTATTCTCAAATAAACTTTGCATTTACCTTGATCACGTAATACTTTGATCGCTTCTAACACACGTTCAGTGTAAATACCCGGTTCATAGTTATCCATTTCTGCAGCTACTACATTACAAACTCTGGCTGACCGACCCCTTATTGCACCAGCGGTTCTATCTAACGGATCAGCTGATCCTTCTTGAAGTGCGAGGACACATTTATTAACATCTTCCAGTATATGACTCTCTAATATATAATAATAATAGTTTAACACTCATACATAATTTTCATAAACCAGTATGTAAACAAAATCAATACCCGACACAGCTAAAAAGTCATCAATAGTTGTTATGTCATCTACAGCTTCAGTTAGTAACCTGACTTGAGCTTGCCATGCATCTCTAAAGACATCCATATTGTCAAGTGCTAATTTTGAACGGGGCCGAACAGCTAAAACTCTAGCTGCGTTTATGACTTGGGGGCATAAATTTTCAATTTGTGCAGCAGCAGTTCTTACCATTTTCACACCATCTTCATTATTTGACATGCTACAGGCAAGATTAGCAACCTGAAAAACATATCATTGAAATTAATAATGTACAATTAACCATAATATTTAATTTACCTCAACAAGTTTATTAGCATGTTCAGTGAATACAAGAGCACATTCTTCCACTTCTTTCTCATCGCCTGAATGTGCTGCTTCAATTAACACAAGTAGCGGAACACTAGTTTCTAGGAAACTGTAAATTATAATAATATTAAATTTGATTAAATGTAAAACATTTATTTTAATTTACCTATCAGACACATGATCTACAACAGCTTTACGTAGTTGTCGTCTTAAATCTCTAGTTTTACGACACATATGATCAATAGCACGTTCTAATCCTTCGCTAGTTTCTTTCACACTCATCTATTTAAGAGAAAAATGCATAGTATATAAATATAACATGTCAAAATTATAATAAAACTAATTTTAAATTACAAAAATAGCGTGCCTTATAGTATCATTTTTATTCATGCACAATCGATAAAAACAGTTTAACATAGTTAGTGAATTTAAATAAAACCACAACACAACATATTAGATTGAGTATTAACAGTAGTCAAGTTTTGTAATGTAGCAAATTGTGTAATAAGTAATAACTACAGATTCAATGATTAAGGCATTAAAAGGAAATTGAATCATGAAGGTAGCATAGGTGTGGTAATTGTTTTTTATTTGAACCATACTACTTACCTCAGTTAGATACAGTTGTTAGATGTATAGCTAATGTTTGTAAATTATAAAAACTAATCACAGACACATACTCTACTTACTAAACAAGTTGTTTATTAAAATAAGATTATATATTTGAATACATTTTTTATTTTAATTCTCGAAAAATAAAAACTCTGGTTAAGTTATGTTAGATATTTTTATTATAACTAATATTTTGTTTCTCCAAAACATAAGTCATATTGGTTTACTTTGAATAACACTCTTTCAGAAGAATCCGAGTTACATGGAGGAAAGCTATCTAAATATTTTTTAAAATTAAGAAATACAAACAAATTGTGCAATTTTTGAGATAAAAACATATTGCACTACTCAAAAAAGCTTGAAAAAAAAAAAAAAAAAAGGCTATTTGAATCCAGTTATAAAACAGGTGTTGCCATTTAAACAAAAAAATATATATAAATTGATTTATTGAGCATGCACACACCACCAATGTTTAAATTTTGATAATTGGCTCAAAATGTGTACCCCTGATCTTTCATGAAAATCACTATGTCTATCCGGCTGAAATGTTAAGTGGTACTTCTTAGCACTCTATATTGTAACTTACCATCACTACCCTTTTTGACCTCTAATAACAAACAATTAATATGCACTGTTAGATATACTGTACATAAATGTTTTTAGACTTTTTTATCACTCAAAAACATGCTAAATAACTCCTCAAGAAGTTTTATTATTTATATTAAAATTCAGTGAGCACAGGATACATATAATTTGCACAATTTCAACTTTGCTACAAGATCAACGATATTGATATTAAACTTATTTAATGAAAAGTATATAGTACAACTCTAATAAATTTCAATGTTCATTTTATACTTGTGTTAAGTTTAATGTATATACAAAATAAGTAGGTAGCAAAATTGATTAAAAACACACATAACTACTAAAGAGAATATTAATTGGTGATTTAAATTAAGGTTATGAAGGTAAGTGTAAAAAGTAAAATTACACACAACAGTGAGTACAACAAATAGATTTGCATTAAAGTAATCTATTTCTAAACTTTAGTAATTTTAGTGCAAGGACGAGCATTTCTGTTTTAAACATAAACCATACCCTTTTTCCGACCCTTTGGAGTTGCAGTTGCTGCAAACACCAACACAAAAATAATAATCCTTAATGGAATGTTAAATTAATTATGTTTAAACAAATTTAAACATACATTTTAAAATACGAGTCTAAGAATATTTTCTTATAGAACAACTACATACATTGGACATATATTCAGAGAGCAAATCTTGTAAAGCTTGGCGCACTGCATTACATTCAGCAACAATTCGTTCTCTGCGTTCATCACGTGTACATGAAGAATCCGCCATCAATGCAGCTCCACTAATAATACTCTCAAGTCTTTCTTCTAGAGAAGGCCGAGTACGTACTTCATTATAAACAAGGGGATCCATAACCATTCTTTCCTAAAATAATAACAATTTCAAACAAATATAGTGTTTCAACTATTATATATATATAATGGCAAATATTAAAAATGGATATAAATAAATAAAAGTTTGATTTATACTATTAAAGTAGATTGCTTTTTATAAAATTTAATATTTGTGTCTAATAAATGTATACATTTTTTTTTTATGAATATGACAGACATTCTCATGTATTTGGAGTACAAATTATAAAAGAAATATTTTTAACTAAAAAAAAGTACAGAAATTGCAGACAGGTACATCTATCATCAACATACCCTAACTAAAATAGTAAAATTAATCTATTAACAAATTTCTACGAGTTAAGTGTGCTTAAAACAAAAAAGCAATTTAAATATTGCTTCCTAAATACTATTATAATGGCACATCAAATGTAATTTTAATAACACAATATAAATGTGTTCAAGTAGTGTATTCTATTTAAAAAAGTAGGACTTGTCAATATTTTTCTGCAATACAATTTTCCAGTGTTAAAGATTATAGAAACCAGTTATATAAATCAAAAGTTTGATAAATGCATATAATTGTTTCAAGACTATTGAATTTATATCAACAAGATAACAATAATTAAAAATGTTTAAATATGAACAGATTAGTTTAATTTTAAATTTAATGGTAGATAAATTAATTGAATTTTAGAATTATGTTTTCTAGTAATTTATATCAAATAACATATATTTTGTATTTACATCAAAGTCATCCAGTGCAGCAGCCAATTCACCAGGGCCATCGTAAATTTGATTACCATTATCATTCATCGCTGCAGAACGACCTTGAGCAACATCACTTATAGTGTTTACAGCTTCACAAACTTGTTTCAAAACAAAATCACGATTTGCTTTAGCAGCAGCTAGTTCTGGATGTCTCACATAAACCTATAGAATATTTTAATTTTGCTCCGTACATAACTTTGGTTAATGATATTCTTACTTTAGAAGCAGTTAATAGCATTGTGGAATGTTTTTTTAAAATAGCACGAGCAGCAGCAAGATCATCGCGTAATTGAGGATCCTTTAGTTCTTGTTGACGTTTTGCGGCTTGGCTCATAAGTTCACTAGCACTTCGACCAAAAACTTTAATATTATCAAGAAGTTCAGCTTGACTTGAAGCATTTTTAACTTTTTCTAAATCATCTTCAACCTATAATTACAATTATAAAAAATTACTTATCTTAGTAAAATGTTTAAGAAATTTAAACAGGTAATATAGTTGATCAACTCCGGAATATAGTGGTCTTTTATTAATTTGTGAATGTAAAAAAATATGATAATTAGTTAACTGTTTTGAATAGAGTTGAGAAATAAAAATTTAATGGTTTCTAATATTTATTTTTTTCTATTTTTCAGTTAATCAATTTATGGATACTGAACTGGGAAAATAAAAAAAATCACCCAATTGCAATGATACTTTTTAAACATGTTTTATACTGCCTAAACAATTTATAGAGTTAATATTAAAATATATAATTAATTTCATTAGAATTAACAATACTTACAACTCGTAAAGATTTTAATAATAAATGTACATCAACCATATCAGCAAGTATAAGTAGACGTGTTACAGCTGATAGTAAATTTCTTGCAGCTCTAACCATATTACTACGTTTAGTTGAAGCGCATGGGTCTTCAGCAAACTCTCTCGCAGCAATACTCATAGCATCACCTAAAAAAAATAAAATAAGTCATCATTACTTTATATACATACAAACACAAGGCCTTATAGTTTAGGAAATAAAAATTTAGATAGATGATATAATAAACTAAACTTTATGTAACTATATAAAGTGTATGCATTATTATTTTAATTTTACATGAAATTTTGTTATTAAATGTCTATATGTACTATATACAATAGTATAATTAATTTTTTTTTATTATAAAATTGAATTATTTTATCAGGGGCTTCTAGTAAATATAAAATGTTTAAGGGGTTCATAAATTAAATACTCTCATAAATCCAGTAATGCAAGTTTCACATATCTGTATTCGAAATACACGATAGTTGACATTAATACTCAAGTAAACAATATATTTTATTAATTAACTCACCAGTTTTTCGAACTTCCTCAACAGCAGCCAGCATTTCTTGTTTTATATCGGGATTTTCATAAGCAATTTGCTCACCAACTTCAATGAAATTCTCTGTAGCTTTTTCTACAGCAGCAACAAGAACATGAGCTCTTTTAGAACGCCCTTTTTTCTTACGTGATGTGCCTTTTGTGTTCACCAAAGTAGTTACCTTTAATAATATTGATATTTTAACTATATTGTCTTAAATAAATCATATAAAATAATTACTTGTAAAACTAATGGTTCTAAAGTCTTTTCTACGGACATAGTACGTATCTCTAGATTTTTAGGATCCCATTTTAGGGTAATGGGACCAAACTGATCGGTCATTTTGTATAATTATATTTGTAGATCACAATATAAATATAAATTACAATAACTTTAAGTAAAATTAATATACACTTAAATGAAAAAAGTGAACACTCAAGTTATGACTAACAGTAATATCACAAATGACAAATTCACTTATTCACAAGCACAACACTAGAAAGTCGAAAAAGGAAATGTGTATGATGATATCATCAAATACCACAGCTTTAACGTCCATAACACAAACACAATAACATTTACAAATCACAAAATAACAATACGGAATACGGATAATAAAATGTTTACTTTTTCACAGAATATGATAAGTGGACATACCCATACAAACGGTGAGTCATAATGAATCATCGTTGACGTCCATTTTGTTTTACAATTCCAAAGACTCTCCAAGTTCGCGTAATCATTTGTATTTAAAACGTTGAAAATTAATTCGAGGTTTTTAATATTTTAACTTTAAACTTTATTCTTTACTCTGCTTTAATGATGTTTGTGACTGATTCAATTATCGATTGTCATAATATTATGTGACATATATATATATATATATATATTAAGATAGATATATCTTAATACGTGGTATATATGTATGATTATATAAAATTATTGCCAAAACAAAATATTATGAAAAAAAGCTCCAGCCGTAGGAAAACAAAGCCTATGGTATTGTAATTTGTAAAGCATTTAAATTAATACATATATCCAGTGCCATAGGGGGGCATAAAAACCATAGATAATACATAGGTACTTATCCAGACAAAAATACAGATTTTAAATTTAGAATACCTCACATTATTGTTATAAATGGTACCTTTAGTTTCTTATTGGTAGATACCAATTATGAAGATATTTACTACCATTTTTATCACTTCAAAAGTGGCACATATATTTATGAATATTACACCAACTTTCAGCATATTTAATTTGAAAAAAAGCTGACATACTTTACATCACGGGTCACTGTTGTAGGCAGGAAGGTAGGATATAATTTAATTTACATCTGTATGCAACAATTGTAATCATTGCAAAAAAAAAAAAAAAATATTTAAGGGAAGTTTGATTAAACATATACACGGTTCTAAATAAATTGTGATACAATGATCAAAACAATGTTGAATATAAAACAAAACTCAAATATAGGTATTACAATAAATTCATATAATAAAATAAAAAAAATCACTAGTGACCTAACAATACAAGTTTGAAATAAATTACGACATATGTGAACATAAAATCAAAAGTAAAAACAATAATTTGTTCATTTTTAGTTTAAATGCATTATGTTCTCTATAAGAAACAAATTCTATCAATCAATTTAAGTAGAATATTTTAGCTTGTCATGAGTAATGTAGTAATTAATAATAATACTAGTATTATTTATGCATTCTAGATACATTAAAGATGTACTCAATAATTATAAATAAGAAAATTCCACAGGTTAAATGGAAATAAATATCATAAAATAATCTATTATACTTTTTTGAGAATCCTTGTTAAATATTTTGATCATTTTCTTAAAATTAAAAAAATAATTTATTCAATGACTGCTGAAGAAACCATTTTATTAACACCACATGATCCGTCACCTCTGTAGAGCAGGTAATAGCCCTAAAAAAAAGGAATTAGGCATAAATTAATTTCATTATTCAAATTTATCATTCATTTTCTCCCATATAATTTGTAGAACAAAAAAGAAAGGGAATACATGATAGAGTGGTTAGTAAAAGTTGTCATGGCCTCAAGGTATATTTTTCATATATAGGTACTCTCATAACCAATACAATTTGATTGGTTACATCACCTATTACCAGTTCAATGAAAAATACTGTTGGTACAAACCTGATAGTGCTCCAATTAAGTATCCTAGGTGTAAATCTAAAACCTAGTCAATCATAAGCCCACAACGTAATAAAAGCAAACAATTTTGTTTATGATAGTCAGATTTGAACTAGACATCATCGGTTTCATTCATTGCAACACTTTAAGATATATGTTGGCTTGTATAATAATGTATCTACTTAAAAAGTTTACTAATTGTAGTGGTTTTGAGAGTACCCACATTAGCAAAATACCCAGCCTCAAAGGTTGTTCTTTTCTTCCAATGTTTTCCATGTGTCATGATCACAATATCGCGTCAAACACATATTTCACACTATTTAGAATTTTGGACAATTTCTTTAAAATTAATACAAATTAAATTATTATTTTTAAGTTATTAAGGGCATTTTCTTTTAAAAACCCATTACCTGCATTCCCCATTTATCACCCCAACTGTTTTTAATGGTCCAGAACGGTAAAGTTGCATTTAAATAAGGATATTCTGAAAAATAAAAATATATTTTAATTTAATATGTATTCAACTTACTTGTTCACCCCATCCAGTTCCCCAACTATTTTTAATCGACCAATATGGTATAGTTTTGCGAGTGTATTTGGTAACTAAAATAAATTTAATTAATTAAACAGTGTTTTCAATATATTGTACAGTAATTTTCTTTAAAATTATTCTTATTTTACAACTCTATAATGATTTAGATGTAAAAAATTGACCTTTAACTAACTAAATTCTACTTTACCAATATATTTCAAAATAGAAAACATCAGTCATTCTAAAATCAGTATTCTAAAATAAACATACTTTGAGATTAAACAATTTTTTTTCTTACTACATTACAAACAAATAAATAAATTATTATACTATATAATGTTATCTTACTATGAATTCCATATCCAATAACCACTACACCGTGGTCCAGTGAATTGGGGTTACATAGTGCATGTATTGGATGTGATATTCCTCCCATATAAAACTAAAATAAAATAATAATTTAGTAAAATACACTAAATAAATATAAAATTTTGATCACAAACTACATTTAACATAAAAGTGAATTCCCAATATAAAAACCCACATAGTTTTCTCAGAAACTAAATATAAAATAATTGAAAATATTTTATAATGTACCTGCATAGCATTAGCATTAACACCAACTGATAGAGGTCCATGTGCAACTAAAAATTTGACTATATCCGATTCGTTTGTTGATACATTTATAGATCTTGATATTGAGACTTTCAATTCACTTTTATCTAATTGACATCCATCTCGGTCTCCATGGCCTTCATAAGGATAGTCAGATTCTGTCTCTAAACCTCCTAAATTTTCAATTGCTTCAAATGCTTGAGTCATTAGACCTCCACCACATCCATTATCCAAAGTATCACAATCAATCAACTCTATAGTAATAATGTTTATAAGAATACAAATTAAAACATTTTCATAATAAATTAAATTACCTTGTTCTGAGAGAGATACAAGTCTTCCAGTTTTCAAAGCATTTTGTCCTTCAATATTGGCAATAGCTGAAAATGCCCAACATGAACCACAACTTCCCTAAGATTATAAATGTATAAACAAGTTAAAAACCATTTAAATTAATTAATGTGTTATACTAAATATTTTTAAAAATATTTTAATAATTAAATTACAGTATAATAGTTGTTTTTTAATGTTTTTTATTTGATCTGTAACCAAATATGCAATATTAATTAATTGTAAATAGTAACAATATATACTTTAGTAATTAATATTTAAAAAGTTGTACTAATCTAAGGAATTACAATTCATTCAAAGAGCATAGTAAATAAATGTATATCAATACCTGATTTTTGACTGGTGTTACTACGTTGTGGTCTCTCCAATCAAACTCACCGGGAATAGCGATATCATAAGGGATTTGTGCCATGGTAAAATTTTTATTTTTTCCTAAAGATGGATTTAGCCCCAAATGATTTTCTTGGAATTCTTTTTCTATCAAAATATTATATAATTTGTATAATTCAGTAAAAATAATATGTACTCTAAAATAATATTGAATATAAATTATTTAACAATGTATGTATATATATATATTATGCTTACACATAAAAAAAAAAATTGACAATGAACAATACAACTGAACAAAGTTTGTTTTATTCTATTTTCTATATTCCGAATAGAATAATTTGGGTTTACAATGGTTATCTGCATTTTTGTTGCGTATGCCATTTTGAATAGAATAATTTTAAAGATGTTATGCAATTTTTATACTTAAGAATTATAATTTATATCAACAATAAGTTGGTTATAGAAGTAAGGTACTTAAATGAAGTTATTTGTTTAAGAAATTGGTTTTTTTTTTTTTTTTTTTTTTTAATATCTACTTCCTGGGCACTTTATTTTATTTTATTCTTAAATATACCAAATTTCCCTTCTAACCACTTCCCATGTGCTACTACATGCTTTTAACAGTGTTTTAAAATTATTATTTTTTTCAGTTTGGTTGACTTCTTTTCCAACACACTATTACACTTATGCTGTGTTTTCAAATTCTTAATGAAGATTAATTTACTGTTCTTACAACCCTTAAACAATTTTCTACTGCATATCAATAAGTGAGATTTTTCCTTTAATTTTAAGAGTTTTTCTTTTTTTAATAAAAATAGTTTTTAATTGCCAACTTATAATTGCCCACTGTATTCCTAGCCTTTTTTCTTTATTCAAATATATTATTTTACTATTTTAGAATAAATAAGATAGGTACTTTTTACACGAATGACATTTTATTGTCAAATACAATACAAAAAAAATAAAAATTATGATAAATTACTTGTAAGATCTGCAAATTGTGTAGCACCATAGATAGCAGTTCCTTGTTCATTGTTTTGTAACAATTGTACTTTCTTCATATTAGCAGCAAATATGTGGAATCTTTTATTCTTTTCTTCAAGACTTGAATATACCTTTTTATGTGTATTTATAAATTGTTCAAAACTTTCCTTTAATTTCAATCTTTCATTTATGTTAGATTTAGGTTTCATTAATTTGTCCTATAATGTTTTTTTTAAAAACCAATTAATATAAAATAATAAATTGTTTACATATCTATTTTCTATACAAATTATTTAATGTCTATCTTGGCTAAAAGCCTATGACTAGAATTCGGTACTTCTAGGAGTTTGAATATATTTAATTTTCGAAAATATAAGTCATGTAATATACAAATGTGTTTCATAAAAATATGAATTTATTAAATTTAATTTTTAGTTGCATATTTGACCATTAATGATATAATAGTGGACGTTTTATATAAAAAAAAATGCATTTTAAATAAAATTACTGGGCCTGAAATATTTATTTTATCTTATCTTAGTTACATACAATTGTTTTTTTTTTAATTACATATTTGATTAGCATATTGTCCAATTGTTCACTGCTACAAGGCATATAAATTTTGATCATTTTAAGGTCATAAAGTTTCTAGCCCTACTTATGACATTAATGACTTGTGTAAGTTAAGTTCATAGACATAATATCAATATCATAATATTATCGCTATGATTAGGTTAGACATTAGTCATTTTAAATTTAAACATTTTACATTTTTAAATAATATGTATTATATATGATGAACTTACCGAATCGAGCACATGAATATTTATTCTGTAAGGTTTATTACAATTAATTTTAGTAGTATTCATTGTGTTCATCCATGGTTGTTCCCATACATTAACATTACAAATTCTACATTTCTAGAAAACAACAATTAATATTAATCATTAATTATACAAACTATAAAAATGATAAGTATTTATTGTTTATATGATGAAAATGAGGAATTTGTTTTTTGTTTAAACAATTAGCAAATTTTATTAGTTTCATTTGTTTAAGTAGATACATTTTTTTAAGTCTCAGCATGGTATGCTAGTTATATCATATCAAAATGTTAATAACATTCATACCCTTGAAATAATATGTAGCTCATACATCTGTTAATTCATTTAATTTCATTAAATTAACCTTAGTATTTCATAGAGTAAATAATAAAGTGTTTAAAATACATGAGTGGCCCTATTTTATTATGTGTGCAAGGTATGAGTTTGAATAAGCAACACCCAAAAATAATGCTATAATCTCTATAAATAGAATAAACATACGAGGTATGACAATAAAATAACGAGACTTTCTAAATATAACCTAAACTATTAACGTTATCTATAAAACGATTATTGAAATATGATTAGAAAACACTTATTTAAAAGTACTATGAACGCTGATGGCATCGATTCATTTTCTTATACGTTAGTAGCCTTGTTATTAGTGCGAGTTCGACTATACTGCCGAAAAATGTTAGATATAAAAATCGAACGTGTTAACATTAAATTTCTTGTTAAATTAAAAAAAACTGCCGCGGAATCGTTTCGTATGTTATGTGAAGTTTATGGTGAAGAATGTTTATCAAGAGCTCGTGTTTTTGAATGGCACAAACGGTTTTGTAGTGGAAGGGAGGACGTCGAAGACGATGATCGTTCTGGACGTTCTACCACGTCTTCAGCAAACGAAAACGTTGAAAAAATCGACAAAATTAATTAATCAATATTATTATAAAGAGGTATTAATTAAATTAAGAGAACGTGTCAGAAAGAAGCGACCAGATCTATGAAAAAATGGCTGGGTTCTTCACCAAGACAATGCTCCAGCTCACAGTGCATTTTCAATTCAACGTTTTTTAACTGAAAAAAAAATTTCTGTACTTCAACATCCCCCGTACTCGCCAGACCTTGCTCCTTATGACTTCTTCTTATTCCCAAAAAAAAGTTTATTAAAAGGAACCCATTTTCAAACAGTTGATGACGTAAAAATGAAAACGGCAGAACTTCTAAAAGGGCTGAATGAAAGCAATTGGCAACACTGTTTTCAAGGATGGCAGCGACGTATGCAACAGTGTATTGATGCTGAGGTAAGGTACTTTGAAGGTGATAATCATTAAATTATAACATTTTTAAAATAAACAACTTTTATACAAAAAGTCTCGTTATTTTATTGTCATACCTCGTATGTTATCGCTTTGATAATAATTAGTATGACAGAATAACAGTAATTTTAACGTTTAAATAAAAATATGGCAAATAATAATAAATATATTATGGTTTAGTATTAATATTTAGTTAATGAAAAACTATATTAAGACATTTTTTAGCATTTTTACCAATATATAGTAAATAATAAATTAACTTCCCCTATGTTCATGTTTAAAATTTAAAACAAGACAATAGTTTTATTTATTTTAAATAGTTGAATTAGTTTAATATAAATTTATATTAACCTAACCTAAAAGTAATTATTAATTATATAATAGAATTTATATCAACATGGGACAGTCTATTAATTTATGAGCAATTAAATTGAATTACCTTTCCTTTTACAAAACTTGTAGTATTCTCACATATTTCCAATTCAATATTGTATACAATTCCAGACACAATCTATTAAATTAAAATAATTAATTTATGTTACCATTTCATAAATAAAAAAATATTAAAACATTATTAAAAAAAAATTTACTTGTTTAGTAGCATTTATTAATTTTGTTAATATATGTGATACTTCATACCCTTCTTCTTCGTTAACAGATAATAAAGCAAAATCTATCATTTCTCTAACTTTTTTGTCATTCAAATCTAAATTTATTTTTGAACCACCCTTTGTATCTTGATGTATATCCTAAAAAGAATATTATAATATATTTATACAACTAATTTATATATAAAAATAATATTTCAAATTACTCGTTTTGTTTTAGTCACAGCAGCATTTGAAAATGATTCAAGTTCAGAAGGGTTAGAACAAACTACTTTAGTGACATTTTTATTATTCAACCATGATTGTTCCCATATGGTTATTTCACATGAACGGCAATTCTAAAAAATGAAATAGTTAAACAAAATCTCAAATAATAGTAAAATAAACAGACTTTGTGATCCAAAACAATGTCATTATTTTGGTTAGTAGAATCTTTTTCGCACACAATAAGATCAATCTTATAATTTATTCCTGCAACAACCTGAAATAATATAATAAATATATATTAATATAACTCGGTTAGAGTTTTGTTTTGCTATTAGGCATACTTGAGATTTTGCTGAAACAACTTTGATTAATCCCAAAGATCTTTTAGACATGGTTTGTTGTGTAATAGAATCTAAAGAATATAAAGCCAGTTGATTGATGTTTTCATTTTTGGCATCAATTGACCTGTAACCTCCTGGAGGTGATGGCTATAGAAAATAAAACTAAGTAAATTACCACTGCACAATAATAATATCTTGTATAACACATTATATTTTTTGTTATTTATTTTTAGATTCTGGACTTAGGCATGGTTTTACAATGATGTACTTTTTTTTTCTGTTAGTGAACAACTTTTTTACCAGAAATAGATATCACTCCGACCTTCTACTCTCTAATAGAAAATTGTTGCAATTCACTTAAAAATGATCGTAAAGACATTATTCACTTAATATTTATACTATTCTTTTTTAAGCATGGTGACATTTCAAAATATTCTGGCTTTTTTTGAATTATATATAACTATTTTAAATTTTCGTTTTTTTTTTTTTTAAGTTTAATGTGAACGAAAGTGTCACTAATGGGTGGCGGATTTCATAAAATGGTTCCTGTAATGTATATAATTTAGTTAGACTTAGTGGTTTAGTTATTTATTATAGTTATCCGCATCACATTCACTTATTGTGCCTGTGGTACATATTGTAAAAAAAAAGTTTAATGTGGATATATTTTATTCTTGTCCCAAACAAAAATAATACATACACATGTACTCAATTAAATAACCTGTGTGTTAGTTATACATGTTCAAACATAAAAACAAAGGTTTTTTTTTCCATTAATTTTTGTTTTACAATCTAAATGCCTACAGTACAGATGTAAAAGTACAATTGAGGAAATATAGGGATAGCATATATGTGTTAGTTAGTATTATTGGAAGCACAATCCATCAATGAAATTCAATGACATGTGAATTGTAATTAAGCAGTCATTAGGTCTCTACAACAATGCTTTAAACATCTGATTTTAAAGCACTTGATGTAATTGGAGCAGATCACTCATGTATCCAATATGAGAGGATTTTGGTGTTCAAGTAAACAGGAATGGAACTGTTTATAGAAGGCATTGTCAACATTTTCCTTAGAATCTTTAAGTCTTGAAAATATGCCCTTGATAAATCATGTTATTCCATATTGTGTTATAAACTAAAGTTAAGTCAAAGAAAATTATGTCCTGAATGTGGTACATTTGAATAATGTAAATAATAAATCACTTTTTTATTTATTTTTCTACATACATGTTATAATTAAGTTGCTTTGGCCAATTAGCAAATGTCCCTACAAAAATGTCTAGAATCATCAGCCAAATAAGAAAACTTATTACCTAACACACCTTTAAAAATAACTTTTACAGCTTTTTGTTAATTCTATACATATTTTTTTTTATAAAATATAATATATTTAATGACCTATGGTGCTATTTATATAAATTCAGATGGTGTCCCATATTATTATTATGTAGTATTTTTGTTCTATTTTGATTCTTAACATATTCCCAACTTACAATATTACATGATTATTACCATGTTTTTTTGTGCTTCTATAAAACGTAACTTAAATGTTCTATTCATTCACTTCAAACTAACAACAATTTCTAAGTGCCTTTTACTTTGAAAAAAATATACTATATTCATTGATATCTACTGTATTTTCATTTATTACTCTCAAGTTAAGTGTTGTTAGTTGGTTTGTTAGTTTATTTCTAATAACATTTAAAACCTAAAATACACATGAATATTAACTTATATTGGATTTGTGTACCCATTTAGGGTTTAAGTTATAATAAACATCCACAAATTCTTCAGTTATTAGTTTAACTAATTTAGTAACAAGATAAGTATTTTATGCCTTCATAGAATAATATAAATTTGTATAACCTGGTGTGCATAATGTAAAGTACGTGAATCATGTAAGACACATCCCACTTCTACAATCTCGTGTTTATTATGTTCAGTCTTATTAAAAGTAAATTCACATACATCACAAACCTTAAAAAAATAAAAAATAAAAAATCACGATAACTGATAAGTTATTTTATACATTAAAACTCACAAAAAAATCATCCCATGTTGCATTTTTTTCAGGATGCATATCAAGATCTTTTTTTTGAATTAAATTAATATAACGGCATGCCTGTACTTTAATTTTATTTTCAACTAAAATCTGCAAGAATAAATTTGTGTATTCAAATTGTATTAGTTATCATAAACTAAATTACAATCTTACACGGGATACATTTCCAATTGTTTCAACTCCAATAAGTTTATGTCCCAAATTTGAATGACTTTTCAATGATTCCAATGCAATGTTTGATAATTCTTTAATAAATTCATTGTTTTCTTGATCTGTTTGTCGTTTTACTATTTTTTCATTGAAATTATGTACAGAATTATGGTGGTGATCAGGTTTATTCATAAAAAATTGATCTTTTATTTCAGTCTAAAAAACAATGATTTATCATTCCAAGTGTAAAAATTAAATAATATGATATTGTACATATCAAATATATTTAATTCCCAATATCCTGTACTATTTAATTGGGTTTTAACTTCAAACCTTTTTTAATCAATTAATAATAACATCATATGATTCATTATGTTAAATTTGAGTTATAGACAACAAATTATCGATCAATAATTAATATGAAAGAAAAAGACCGATTTTAAATTTAAATATAAGAAAATGGACTATCGGGCAAACAGTTACATCACAAAATTAAAACGAGTAAAACAAAAAATGTATAGTTCAATCATGTTCTAAGTCAATTTAAAAATAGCCAAATATGTAGATTAGTAAATTACATAATGGCTCATACAACAATGAAATAAAACAATGAAAGTATGATAAATTATTGTAATCGAAAAACATAATACTGAACAGATTTTAAAGTATACTGTTTTATACTACTCAGTAAAATCATTTATGATAAGTTTAAAAACTTTGCCCTCACATTTATAATTATGATACATGTTTATCCTCTTTATTTATAAACAAGTTGTTTTGTTTGTTTATTTCAGATACAGCAGATAATTTATACATTGTGGTTAAAATTAAAAAATGTATGTTTTGCAATTACATTAAATATGTATTTTAATACAAGTTTTTAAATTGCATTGGAATATCATTGGGTTATTTCTCAGTGACAGTTGTTGAAAACTAGGATTTGAGGGACTACTAAAAGCAATTTAACTCTTGTTTTTTATGTGGTCCAAATGAAATGAATTTCTCCTTCTATTTCCATTTTTTCCTTGACACTACTGTGAGTATAAACGAAACCCTTGAAGAAATTAGCTTGATTATAATAAATTAGACTAATTAACTTTTGTATTTGTATATTAATGAAGGTTAAAAAACTACATATACATATTTATGTAAAGTATAATTAATATTAGAAATAAACAACAATATTTTGCAACTACAATTTTATCTGGCCAATTTGATGAGATAAATATATGCTTAGCAAAGAAATAAATTATTTATTACCATAATTTTGTTTATCATTGTAGAAATAAGGCATTTTAGTAATGAGAATTAATATATAATATCTATAACATAATAAATGTGAAATGAACCTAACCTAATATCATAATATATGTCTCAATATTATGGTTCCCAGATGGGCAATGTCCATGTAAAATTTTACCGAACTCTGATAAACAATTATGACTGACATATAAATATATTACAAAATACCTTTATTAAATATATGTGAATTTTTAAATCATAATTCATGCTGTAAATTCACAAGCCCCCTTTTATTTCCTGGTGACTTGTTATAAATATTTATATTAACAGAACATAAGTCACAAGAAAATAATTGCAGATACAAAGAAAAATAATGATTACAGCAAATATTTATGCAGCTTTTCCATGATTTCATCTAGTCAATACATTTTACAATATATTTCAGTGGTCATAGTATAGATATTAATTTTGATTAATTTTAGTCATCAGTTATAGTTTTTTCTTGTTAAACTAATAATGATATTTCTTGTGTTTACAAAATTAATTAATTAAAATATAAAATTAATTTTAATTTTTTTTTATTATTATATATTTAATTGGTTTTTAGGACATCAAAATATCTACCCTATAAATGATATATAAAAATGCTTAATAATAATTATTAACATTTATCTCAAGAACTAATAGGTATTTTAAATATTTTTCACTTAAATCTAATATCTATTATAGATATTGGATATATTAAAAATGTACTTTTTGTCAAAATTATTGATTGAGTATTTTTATTGTATTATTTGACAACTACTTGAGTTCTGTATGAGTCTACTAGGCAATTTATGTAATTATAATACACCATTGAGTTGTTAAATTAAAGAATTTGCCTTTTAAATATCTGCAATATGAATATTTTACAATTAAAGTAAACATAATTTGTAAAGACATTATGGTGTGGTTATAACCAATAATTATAAGTTTTGAAACCGAATATATTTAATCTATGAAATACTTACTCATAAATTTCAACATGTCTACACAAAAAGTTATAACAATTACGAACAGAGGCAAATAACCACTGGGACACCATCTTAGTTAAATTTTACACATCTTAAAATAATTCATATTATATATAGTTATGTATATATTATACATATAGTTATATATATGTATAATATATAGGGCATTAATGACATTATTAACTACCAAATAGTACTAGATAGTGGATGTGAACTATCAGAGTGAGTAAAAAGGTGGCGCCTTGGGTGTCCAGGAAGTTTGGCAACACCAACTACCACCTCACCCAATACCTATCGGGTCACGGCTACTTCGACCAGTACTTGCATAGAATTAGGGGGCTGGGCACCCCAAAGTGGCACGACTGCCAGGCCCCCCGTGGACAACGCGGACCACGCCTTCTTCCACTGCAACCCCTGGTGGAGGCAAAGAAAGGAGCTGGAGACGGCAGTGGGCAGAGCCTTCACCCCGGAAACAGCAGTGGGGAGAATGGTGGAAGATAAGACCGCTTGGGAGAAAACAAGCAACTTTATCAACGAGGTCCTGTCGACGAGGAAGGAAAAAGAGCATCAACGCCAAAGGGTCACGCCCAGAATCCTAGATTAGTGCTAGTCTAGCTATTATTACATTGTTAAGGGCAGCATGCGGGTCTCGGCCCTAATGCTGCCCAAAGGGCTATTGTACAATCATTGTGAGCCCGCTCCGCCCGCAGGGGTAAACGGGATTTATTTATTTATATTTATATAATACAATTGTAGCTCTACCGAATAAATGATGCGCCTACGGACGAAGGATTGCCCTGACGAGTAGTTCCCCGTAGGTTGCGATACCACCAAAAAAAAAAAAAAAAGTATCTACAAAAAAAGGGTCACTTATTTAGGGTTTTTGCTTGGGGGGGAGATAAATTTATACAGAGGTCACGGGCTCCAATTTGAAAGGGGATTACCTTCCAAATTATCTTAAATTGTAACAACTTATTAACACCATAAACATAAAATACGTTACCAAAATGCATCCGTTATTATTATATATTTAAATTATTATAGGTACAAAAAAAAAAAAATAATGTGTGCCCTACTGTAACTATGGACATAATATATTTTCTTGTGGGTTAAAGTTAGTTTTTAGCAAGTTATCTTTCACAACTTTCAAACGAAGTTCGAACTCATGTGAAAATACAAATTTTCAAAGAAAAAAAACCCAAAAAGATGCTAAACGAGTTGTTCTTAATTAAGTATATTGTTTAAGATTCTTAAGAAAACTAATGATGAAAATTAAATATGTCAATAAAATTAAATCGGAATACATACTTCAAGATAAGTTAAAAAGTAAAATTAAATAAAAATTACTCAATAATATATTGAATCGTAGACAAATTTACTAACCTCATGTATTTGAGCAAAAACATTTTCTCCAAGCAAAGCGATTGAAACGCAAAGTACTAAAAAGATTGATTTCATTTTAGTTCCTTAAATGTGTAATATATTTTAGTGATTTTTAAACATTGATGAGAACGAAACAAAGTGAATAGACCAAAACGTATATGAGTAACGACAAACGAATACGACAAGAGATTACTACGCCTTTGTCTTTTTATAGGTTTAATTTTTATCTCATAGGTACATAATCAATCACTGCTTGACACACAAACCTAACCATTAGCGATAACCACGGTTATGACCGTTGTGATAACACAATAAAACATTTTTGATCGGCTACGGGGGATTGATTTCACAATATATTATATTATATTATTATTATATACGATTGTATAATAAAATCTATGACAATTCATATTTATCGATATATTATTCGTATAAGTAAAGCAATGGTATAAATATGGTATTGATTTGTCTTCTTGTCGTGTCGACCTTCGAGAGCTTTATAAAGCTCTTTGAGCCCACCAGGGAGTTTTTCACCATTATATTCGATTTTCCATATTTCCTCTAATAAACTCTAGTCACTTTTTTAGACTTACCGCTTCCACTTCAATCAATAACGCCCATCTTCTTGACTGTCTCGTCCGTTTATCGTTTCTCTCAACATATCCGTACATCATATATTCTCTAATTTCTCCACCAACTACTATTACTATAGATACTATAGTTTATCGGTCTATGGCAGACACGATAGTATTTTCCATCTTTTATACATTTATAATTTTATGGAAAATGAACTTGCCAATTTGGTCTTTTTTATACAATATTATTGTATTATTCGAATAGACCGATTAGGTACTGCATAATATAATATATGTACCAACCTAGTTAATATGTTTGTTAAGTTTATCAAAAATACCAACGTTCATAAATGAAAATATCAGAATACAATAAAATAACAATAACTCGATGGCATCGGCATCGATTTTAACGTTATATAAAATGGTTTACCTATCCACCATATTACTACGCAGATAATCTATTCGAATTGTTTAATCGGCGATTTTACACTAGTTGATGACAATACAATAATTTTAATCAATAATAGATTGTTTTATTATATATAGGTCTGTGTACTAATAACCGAAGATTTTATACAAATTCTTCAACGCCTAGAGCCTGATTGAGCGATTGTTACGCTCAATATTTTACTGGCCCAGTATATAAAATATATAATACCGAGAACATTGTAAGCCCAGTTCAGCTAATTCAATTGCAATTGTAAAATTGAACAAAATAGAAAAAATAAAGACATTTCAGCTCAGCGGCCTAAATTATTAAAATCCTGGCGGCCCATCGAATTTGCTCGATCGTATGCTAAGCCTGATTACACCGCATAATTACCTACCTATAATACACACAATATCTATAACACAAACAATTATGAAATGTATAGGTATCCCTTATGTTGCAGAAATCGTTTGAAATTTGTTTCCTTACATGTGTAATATATCAGTTCATAAAAATTATTATCCACTTAAGTACAGGGAAAATTATTCTTTAACGTTTATATCAACTGCTCATGGGTGTGCAACTGTTGTAGGTGGCAAGGTAGATGAATCTAATCTATACTTATACGCAACGATAATAATCATTGCTGACGAAATACAATTCTTAGGGAAGTTCGGTTAGACATGTTTTGTAATTCCGTGATTTTACAATTATAAAAAACAATTTCATTACCTTCAACGGTTTTTTTTTTGACCACTTAGTACAACTTATTATGAACCACGTGTACAATTTTCAAGCATTTCTGCTCGGCAAAAACAATTTTATCATAAAACCAAATAAAACTTGAAAACATCAGTGGCCTATAAATAGGCCAAAAATCGCCAGAATGCGTTTACTTCTAGAAAGGGTCTTAGAAATATTAATATTCGTTGAAATCGCATCAAAATCACTAGAAGAATAGTTGGAGTTGTCAACCTGTGGGAAACAGACGGACATTACGCAGGTATAATTACCTTTTAAACACCGCACATATAATAAACGTGAGTTGATGTTTCATGCAACTATATTATCAAATACGCCCTTGCAACTTGCTCTGTCCACGCAGAAAACAATTTACGATGTAATACTTATAAAATAAATATGTAATACAAATAAATTAACAAAGTAGGAAAAAACATAGCTTGCAGTATTATAATATATAGGTTTTATGTATTTACGACTTGTTTCAATAAAAAAAAAAAATCATCATCGGGTAATAGAATTCTAATACTTCTAAGTGTGTTTTAGAAAATAACCATACCATTAATTTTGATATAAAGAATGATTTAGAGATTTTTATTAGCCAAGATAATGTTTACATTAGTTATATATTGAAAGAGTATTGGCATATTTATATAATGAGCTCAAGGAAAATAATTTTAAAATTACATCTTGAACGTACAAATTTAAAAAATAATATTCTACACTAATATTTTTTATGTATTCTTCATTTTGATTTTATATTCAGTCGCATATTATTTGTTTGCCTTCATTGTTCTATTTCCCAATGATTTTTTTAAATGGAAACTGTATATAAACACAACACAACCTATATTTATATTTTACATTTATTTTAATATCAAATTATCGATTACTGATTAGTACCATTTCACCAACAAATTTAATTTATAGCTAAAATAATTTTTCAAATTTTACTTGAATTAGTTGAGGAGTTTTTGGAATGGGAAGCAGGACCCACATTTAACATACTTCCAATCTAGGAAACCATAATTTTATTTCAATTACTAGTAGTTAACTGCATGACATGTTGTTTATAAGTTAGGTATATATAACTCTTAACACTATGAAGAATATAATTATAATATTAATTGATATTACTCAATTATTTAAATACAAATACAAGTTGTACTATTATTTTATTATTAATATCCATTCACAAAAAAATATAATACGGCCAGTCCATTGAGGCTAAAAACTATATGTCTGATTGTACAAATATTTTGTTTAAAATTACATAACATTAACACTCTATGGTTCGTAATAAAATATTTTTGTATAATTTTGTTTCATTTATAATGTTGCTCTAAAAATTAACATCATCCCCTAAAGCTCTGGATGGACTAGTGTGTTACATTAAAATGTTATTTACATCATTAGTGTTTCAATTAGGTATTAGACATTATTAGTACTCCATAGCATATTATATATATATATATATATATATATATAAAAAAAACTTATATAAATATAAAAATGACTGGGGATTAAATAGGGCAATTTAATATTAATATTTATCTACAAGAGACAAACAATTATAAAAAGGAAAAAAAAAATGTTAAATAAAATATATTATGACACAAACAATTCAAAAATTATCCCAGTGCTATTATTTACACAAATTGTATTATTATTAATTTATTGCCAGAAAACAATTGATGTGTAAGAACCAAAGTAAAATAAAACAAATAAAACAATGCTCAAAAAATACTAATGTTTGGTTTTGGGACTGAGTGTTGGCGAGCTATTTGAACAGTTTGATTTTGCAGTTGGAAGTTTAGAACATTGTGCTTGCAGTTCTTTCCAAGTACGATCTCCTAGGAAACACACTATCACAACTGTCATATTGTCACACCCAAGGCCACCCATTTGACCATTGGGTGCCAGACACCTTGTCATTAGGTCTTCACATATATCCTCTGGTTCCATGCCACTGCTGACACGGAATCGCACAAATTCCAAAACTTCCTTTAATTAAAATATATTTAAAATATTATATTTGTTATTTGGTAAAGATTTGAACTAAAAAAAAATAATAATAATATATATCATTAATTATATGTTTTAATACTATGAACCAATATTTTCTAAAAATAAATAATTAATATATATTTGTCTTAATATTAGACTAAAGAATAAGAAAACAGTTACTAAATAAGGTTTATATTATCAGATCTATTAAAAAAAAAAAAAAAAAAATTATAATATACAAAACTATAAAAACTTTATTATCATAATATATAATATTTTATATGTCATACCTCATTAGTCATTACATCCCAAATACCATCACAAGCTAATACCATGAATTCAAAGTCCTTTGTAACTTGCTTTACCTCAATATCTGGCCATGCTATAAATTAAATGGTTAAGGTATGGTTAATTTGTTATATTTTCATTAAGACATTTATTTAAGAAATACATTTTGTTATAGTCAATAATTTTTGCAGAATTATGGACAGACATGAAAAAATTCATATATTTATACAGAAATGAAATAACTCACCAATAACTACTTGTTCATCTAATTTTTTTTGGTCATTTTTTTTAAATATATAATCGCCTAGAGCTCTGGATAGAGCCAAGTTGCCATTAACCCTGTTGAACATGACCCAACCACCAGCAGCTTCAATTCTTTTGGTTTCCAACTCATTATTTGGTTTATGGTCATATGATAGTGGTATTACTCCACCATTCACTGATGCAATTGCTCTTGAGTCTCCAACATTAGCCTAAGATTTAAAACAAATGTAAATTAAGAATTTGAGAGTATAAATTAAATATATATTTATTACTTACACAGTATATTATTTTATCTTTTACTAAAACAACCACTGCAGTAGATCCAGCTAATTCATCTTTTAAAATATCATCTTCAGCCATAGCTGAATCCATGTCCATAAAACCCTATACAAAATACATACTGCTAACAATAAAGTTAAGGAATTTTAATAATGTATAATTATTATTACCAATTGTAAAGCATCACTGATTTTATTTTCTTCATATTCAGGTCTTTTGGTAATAAATTTATGTAAATGCTTACCAGCATACTGTGCTATCCTTGCACCTAAATATATATAAAAAAACATTAAATTAAAAAAAATCAAATGTTAAATGTTTTTAATTTTTATCTAAATTTTAATTTATAGATATAAATTAATTTTGCATACCAATATTTCAGTTAAACATTATTTTTGTACCTAGTGATTTATTTTAAAAGGGTAGTGATTAATGAATAAAACCACTTTATTTGAAGTATTTAAAAATAAATAATTGAATTTAAATACAAATAATAAATTATTCATTTTGAAAAAAAAAATTAGATGTATTTCTGTCTAATTAGTTAGTCCTTTTCTCTAAAAGGATAAATTGTTTATAATGATATTCAATTAATAGTTAATATGATATAGTTTGTTTTATGAACACTTACATTATTATGAATAACTCAATATTAAGTTATTGCAAAACTAATAACAAATTAGTGAATATTAAATACTATGGGTATGAATCATCAGCAAAAAACACATAAAAACAACTATCATGCTTTTGAAAAGATGAATTTCCTGCTGGTTATACAGTGATTAACTCAGAAATTTGTCTGCAGGTCCTTGGTCTGTATTTTTTAAACTTAATCTTCAAACTTGGGTGTTCTTAATATAATTACCACCGTGACCATCATAGACCCCAAAAAATGCTGCATTTGGGTCATCGGGAAGTGCTAGTATATGAGTATGGGAATCTTCCATGTTGATTCTCCATCCTTGCATGGAGCTGGAACCGACCTTTAAATATTGATTCTGACAGCTTTCTGTGTGTTTTGTAGTTACTGGTTCTGATAAAGTCTGACCCATAGTAATTTACTGATAAACTGAAAAAAAATTATACTGTGTACAAGTGTCACTAATATTATTGAAATAGAGGTACATGGAAGTTATGTAACATAGTTACTACGAGGTGTATATACAGAAAGTCAAATCCAACAGTTTCGGCTAGAACAAAATTGAAATTTTTTTTTTTGTATTCATTTACCAGAAGAATATTAGTCATGAGATCTGTTTGTGTGATAGTAGCATTAAAGGATAAAGGAATCTAAAATGACCTACTTACTGTATTTTTATGATTCAATAAAAACAACAAACGGCGAGTTTAATCTTCCATCTCATGGCGCATATCATTGATTTACTATTTGGTTTTTAAGCAAATTCTAAAATCCTATTTTGAATGTATATATCTTGTATCAGGTATATCTTGTGTGTCGTAATGAGTGATATTGTTTCAGCGAAATTACAATGTAATATAGGTAAGGTACCTATTTTTGCTTTTTTATTTACTTATTCAGATATGGGAAAACGAACGAAGTGATGTTAGCAACGTTGTCTCACACACACGGATTTAACTGTAACGATAATACGGCGCCGTAAATGCAATAACAAAAGTAACTACAAAACGAAAGCTTTGTCGGGCCGTTTTCGAACGGATTTGACAGGCGTAAAGCAAGCAGTTTCCCCAGGAAAACGCAAACGTTGTTGTCAGAACACGCAGCACGATTGTTATGTCGATCGATCACACTCAGCGGTCTCGTTTGACGTGTATGCTGAGAAATAAAAATTGTGAAACAAAAAAATTATTAATAACAATTATCGATATATATATATTATACATATAAAAACTAGAAGATAATTCGGGTAAACGGGTATGGTTAAAAATGGTCGTTGCTCTTCTAATCCGTTCATGACCGCGGTTATCTCCGTTATCCTATTGAGGTTAGGAAACGGATTTCGTAAATAAAACGAAACAAAACACCGTGATAAATGACTGTGATCATACCACTGTAGCTCACTCGTAATAATTGTCCGGTGTCGTCCGATTTTCGTCTCCGCTAGGTTAACGGATCGATAAAAATAAATATCAATTATTATAATCGTACGATTCTGCCGTAACACGTTTTCGGTTTTTGTTTTCGTCGCTCGCTCTATTCACCGTACACGATACAGACACTATGACAGGTCCTCCAACGTTTATTGAACTGTCGCGGGAAGAACAAGTAAGAATACACACCACTGATACGAATAAATAATAACTACGTGATTGTAGTCTTACGATTTGCGATAATAATTTTATTATGCCAAAACCATCTCGGTATATCGAATACAATAAGATCAACAAAAGTGGTTTAGAGATACTATTTTCATGGTATCGTTTAAGTAGGTATCTTTTAGAGCTTTGCGAGGACCTATATTTTTAGGCCCGTTCCCTCAATATGAAAAGCCCAGCACTATTCTTATTTTTGAAACCCAAGCCCTTCTAAATTTAAAACTATAATATGAAACTCGCCCAGCCCGTTTGTAAAAAATACGCTTTTGTATCTTTGAATTTCAATATTACAATCGATAAGCATTGTAGAGTATATGCCACCAAATGTTTTGATGTTTTCTACGAAATTCTTACTTATATGCAGAGACAATAATATTTTGTTAATATATTAAATTAATCTATAAAAATCAAAAATAACCAATATCACAATTCACAATATAACTTATATGGATGACAAATTAAGATGTTTGTATCTTCAAAATTATAATTACTATAAAAAAATAATCAAAAGTATTAAAACATTAACTATATAGGTAGTACAGGAAGTAGTTATATTTCTTAAATGTTAATTAATTAAAATTATAATTTTTGTTTGAAGGCATTGGAATTAAGGTCATATTTGCGTAGCATTGGCGCTAGTTTGCAAGAAAAGGGACCAGAAAATATTAAAGATGATATGCAAGAAATTATATCTAAATGTGATGCATGTCTAAAGACAGATTTATCTGATATTGATATTGAGAGTTTTTTGTGTTCAATTGTATCAGTTATAATTGGAATTGGAACAGTGGATGTAGAGAGCAAACTTGTAATTGATTTCAGTCAGAAACTGTCAAAATATGAAGAAGAACGTTTTGGTAATACCATTCTTAAAACGTAAGTAGATATTGCTAGTTTATCTTATTACTTTTATTTATTTTGGTCCATTTTATATTTTAGTTTATGGCTGTTGTACGGTACCGTTGACCCAATACTACCAGCTCGATTCCAATTGTATTCAGATATAGTAGATGTGGCCAAACGAACCAAACAGCTCTTATTGGTGTATAAAGGAATTGATAACCTCAATAAATCACTTCTCTTAAACAACCACACTAAGAAACAAAAACAATCACTCTTTAGACAGTTACATGGTGCACTGATTGAAAATGGACACAGGTGCGCTTAACCCACTCTTTATAATTTTGCTTGATATTAATTAAATACAATTTATTGTTTAGCGAATTGGCTGCAGAAGTTATGATTGAACTTCTCCGAAACTACACATCTGATGATGGTAAACAGGCCAAAGACGATGCTAAGAAGTGTATTGCTTCAGCTATTGCTGACCCTAAAACATTTTTGTTTGAGCCATTGTTATATTTGGCTCCAGTTATATCACTCCAAAACACACCTCTGCACGAGCTTTTAGTCATATTTGTCTCTGGAAATCTTACAAATTATTTAGATTTCTATAAAGGCCATAAGGATTTAATAAAATCATTAGGTAACGTACCCAATAATAATATAGATAAGAAATAACGAGTGCATAGAAATAAGAGAGGTTGGTTCTGTCTGTTAGTTTTATGCACAAAGTAATCATATTCTCTCAGGAAATGGAGTATAAAGAACAATAAATGTGTACAGTATGAAATGTGTATTTATTTTGTAGGATTAGATCATCAAGCTAATGTGCACAAGATGAAACTCTTAACAGTTATGAGTTTAGCAGTGGACTCGAGCATCATATCATTTGAAACAATACAACATCAAGTGCAAATCAATGCAGAACAAGTAGAACCTTTTTTACTTGAACGTACGATTAATAATTATTTTTACTCAACGTGTTAAACATTTTATGACCATAATGTATTCTATTTTAGTTTTTGGAACTAAATTAGTACGTGGTCGTATGGATCAAGCATCAAAGAAAGTGAACATTTCAAGTTCAATGAATCGGACATTTAGCAAACATCGTTGGCAAGTGTTGAGGGATTCATTTTTCAGTTGGAGATCGTGTCTTGCTGTTATTGAAGAAGGAATGAAAACTGTTGTGTCAAATTCTCAAACATCAATTTAAAAAAATATATACAATTTGAGTCTAATAAGATTAAATTGACATATTTATTAAACATTTTTGGAAAAAAAAAAAAAAAAAAACTTGCTCAGTAAAAACTATTGGAAATATTGGCGGTTCAGTCACAATATAACACAGATAATAATAATAAATAATTGCCATTATGAGTTATACACAAATGATATGGAGTGATAGGTTTTTATCACATAAATAAAATATTTATCTTAAATATTTAAATACTTACAAAGGTGAAAAAAAAAATTATTTATAAAATAATGGGCCAAATAGCTATTTAGGAAGTTTGGAACCAAATCATCTGAAAATTGAAAACAATTTGTACTTGGATTATAAATCATGAGTGTTGAGATCACGTAAAAAAAAAAAAAATAATAATCGGTGGAGGCAATGTATTTAAGTTACAAAACAGACTGGACTTCTAAACTCATTTTGTTTGTCTAGTGTGTTCTTTGGTAACTTCTTATTTTTTTTTTTTTTATGTGCATATTAACAAATGATCTTTAGGCCCGGTTACATAACAAAAAGCAATAACAAACATAAACTAAAAACAAAATGCACTTTTCTTGTGTCCTAGTAAGTAGGGAATTTTTTGAATGAACATGTTCTGTATGCAAATGATCACGGTAAAAGTTCTACGTAGTTTTCTGGTACTAGACCAGTTTTGCCATTCAATGTGCCTTCTAACCAGCCAGGTTCACATGAAGATCGCACTGTGAACATATAATCAACTTATAATGATGAATAACAACTTATATGATAAAAACTATTAACTGTCATTATTTAACAACAGTAATAAAAACCAATTAAAGTACCATTTGTAATTATTTGGTTTGGCTCGAATGACAATTCGCCATCATTTTCTCCGAGACATGCATACAAAGTTCGAACTCTTCTACAAACAAAACGAGCACAATGTTGCAGTGTACAAATTAGGAAATACAAAAAAGAGGTGATATATTATAATGTTACATATAATTAGGCTTTAAATAAGGAAAGAAAAAGCGATAATAGAGGTGTAGAAAAATGCTGTGATTCTAAAATTGTACATAATAAATTAATAACACTGATTGTTTAATTAAAAACAAAACAATAATACTGAGATGATTAATTTGATAACTTTAATTTTAGGTTTATAATTTAAACAGCAGATTAGTTTAGGTAAAAACTAGCAAAATGGTCAATTAACCAAAATTAAGATAATTTTTTTAATATATTTTGACAGCAGTTTTCTTCAGTCACTAGATATAATATATAATTGTATAGCCAACAAGGAATTTATTAGTTACAAGAAAAATTAAAAAGAATATAATATAGTTAACCTTAATGTTAAGTGTGACGGAGGACTAATGCGACCACCAACTAATGATGCCAGATGCGAACCACTTATATTCCAACACCAAAAAAACAAAAACAGACACATTGTAATTTTGTATTAATAAATTTAAAAAAAAAAATATTAGTGATTTTAGCACATGTTAGTGTTATGGTAGTATACACAATTACCAGATTGGATGTTAGAAGTTGTAACCAAATTAAAAATTACATTTTGAACAATTGTAACAGTAGTAATTGTTTTTTATTCAAAATGTTCAGTTTAATTTTGGTTTGATCCCATTCTAGTATGCATACAACAGTGTTAAATATAAAAAACATGCACTCCAGCTATTGAGTTTCTTGTCAATACTTACACAGTATCTTGAGGTCTATAGCTCGTTGCATAATGCACACCCATTTTAATACTTCTCTTGGTTTTCTGTGGTGCCCTAGATGGTTGCATTTGTGGGTTATCCAATGAGAACACCGAACAAACAGATTCATTTGAACTACTAGAGCTACTGTTAGCTGGATTTTGGGTGTCCACAGAGTAGTAATAACTTTTGTTAGGACTCACCGTGTGCGTCACGGGCTTACTGTATGCATTCAGATTATGAAGATTGGATTCTGATAACACACTTGAAGTAGATGACGTGAGACTCAACTAAAAATGTTTTTTTTTTCTTTATTAGAATCAATTTTTGTAACCAACAATTTAATATTGAAAAGTTAAAATCCATATGGCAAAATTAATATCTATTGAACAATTTTAATTGATCTTGAGTAAACTAATGAAACTAATTACAAATTTATACATGTACATAAAAAGAGAAATTTATCTTATTTGTTTTTTTTTTATCAAAATAAAATCATTTGCATAGTTAACCAATTATTTTTTAAAAAAAAAGTAAAGCTCAGTACACCTACAACAAATGTATATACATATTAATACAAACAAGATATACTACTAACTAAGAATTCAAATGTATATTAAAAAACTAATTTCTTGATATATTTAAAAATATTCAGCAGAAATATAATTAAAACTGGTTATGCAATTTTTTGTTTCATATTGTTTTAATATTAAAATTACATTTGGAAGTTTGCATATAATAGTTATATAATGGCGGATTAAAAGTTTTAATAATTACAATATATATATATATATATAATTAATTAATGTTTAATCTGGTTGAAAATAGTTCAATTTATTAAATAATACTATAATGTATTTGCTAGGTTTTAAATGAAACTAGTATTTTAAAGGCTACAATTTAATTATAAAAACCTCTTTTGATTTACCCTGTTTGAATTAGCTATGGGTATAGAGTGTGGCGGAATGGTAGGAGGTATTGCACCTACATTGTGCAAACTAGCACTTATCATTGGCCCATCATAGTACGATTTTATAATTGCCTGAATAAAAATTAGATTACAAGCTGGTATGAATTATAATTAAGTTCTAATGACTTACATGAGTAACTGCCGGAGCAACAGGTGAATATTTTATTTTCTGTGATGAAGTTGACTGTTGAGGTCCTGGAGTTGGTTCATATTCTATGTCTAGGTCAGGTTCAGTTTTAAAAACCTAGTAGAAATGTATTTTTCAGTAAAATTCAAAGAAATGTTAATTATGTATAACATTACTTTAGTATAGTTTTCAATAAGTATTTCAACTACGACATTACAAAATTTAATATCCATTATAGCCGCGACAGTTTCGCGTTCAGGTCTCATGAGTGTTGGTCCGAAACACACTGCAATATTGCTTACTGTCATGAGATTCTGTTCACTATGGGTGACAACACTAAAACATAGGTTTCAATGTAAATTTATCACATCTATGCATATTTCTAATAATTCAATTAGTTTAAAGACCATTTCCTACTTGCACAAGTGTTTAACTAAAATTTCCAACATGTTGAAATTTTGTTTGGGAATTTTGTGTAGAAGAATATGCACATCGTTTATACGTCTTAACCTCAATTCATGTTCTAAAATAGCAGAGAAAAAAATTTAAACAAATCATTATATTTAGATTATATTAGCATATATCTTACTGGCGGATGATATGAAAGCATTATGGTATTTAAACGTCATTAATGGTTCTGGTAAGTTTCTTAAAAATAACTTCAAAGCACTAGTAATTGTTTTAGTCTCCCATTCAATGGAATCATCAAGGAAGTTTAGTGTGTTTAACCCATTAGTTGTTTTTCGACGATCCAATCCCATTGCCAAAAGTTTAGTTATTTTAGAGCTGACACCTCCAACTCTGTACAATCCCTGTTCATCTAAACCTATAAATAATAAAAGCAAATTTATACGTAAGATCATATAATGAATAGTTAATATATAATGTTTACCTCGTGATTCAACTGTTTGAATACACTTGTTTATAAAATTAAAACCAGCATCATCTAAAAATATGTTGTTATCGCTACTATTTAGTGTTTGCACTGACGGTACACCATATTCCTGTAAAAAATTATCATAAATAGGTTTATATATAACAAATAAATTGATATGATTTAATTTATCCAATATTACTGGTTCTTTTCCATCCATAACATCCATCCATAGCTTTCGATCTTCTTCTGATAATGCTTGAAATGTATATATTATTCCTGGTCTTTAAAATAGAATAAGATAAAATAAAAAACTTACATACTGGCATAATATATTCAAAAGAAATTATACATGAAATGATGACATAATGACAGGTTATAATTACTCACCTATCATCACTAGTAAGATCAAAACAAAACCGCTTGTCAATAGAATCAGACATTCGACGAATACAAGACGAAATTATCATTTTTTCAGAAGTATTCTAAATAACAAATCATCAAAATAATTATAATTACAAAAACAAACAGTTATTTAACAAATACAGACGATGAAAAGCTTACAAATTTCCCAATCATTTGATTAAATGTGATCATTTCAAATTCTTTAGTCTCTCTTCGATATATACAATAATGTTTAGTCCACGTAGTTGTACTAAGCGCATCTACAAAAATAAATTAAATGATAAACATTTTATTTTACACAAACAGTATTTAAAATAAGTGTTATACCTCCTAATGATTTATTTTGCAACCATTTAGTTGCTTGTCCAGTGTTTTTAAATCCTGGAAGTTCTAAATAAATAATATAACAATCAATTAAAGAGTATTTTTAGGCTGAATAAATATTTTTACTTCTTTCTAAAAGAAACAGATAACCTTCTCTTGTAACTTTCTGGTTATTAATGTTGGTTTCCAATGATTTCTAAATAGGAAAACAAAGTTTGTATTAATGCCAATACAAAACATAATTATTGTGCAATGAAATCCATAAATATCTTACAGACTGTCTCATTTCCAGCATTTTTCTCATTAGAGATTCAGTTTTGTCACGGGTCTCATTAAAATTGTCTCTAGTCTAACATTAGCGTTAATTGCACGCAAAAATATGTTGTTAATATATTAGGTAAAAAAACAATACAAAGACTTAATTATTTCAAAAATACTTACTTTTTGTATTCTAAACTGTAATTCACGCATATAAGGTTTAAAATCTTCGTTCACTTCATGTCCCTGATGATAAAACGTCAACCAGCTGAACATGAATCCTAACATCTAATAAAAAACATTACCAATGCCGGATTATGATAAGGCAGTATAGCAAGATTTACAGATTTTCATTTCTTAACAGCCTATGTTCACGGCCTTAAAAATCTTACGGTAATCATAATCATTCACAAAGTCAATCACTACTATTTTATTTTTTAAATATTGTCGGCCCACATTCACGTGACTTTAAGCAGCGCGTTGAGCTTTCCTCAGTAGCTATCCAATCACAACTTATACCCTTATTTTACTATTTTCATTTATAAATTAACTGATTCACATTTTGAAAAATATATGCCCTTGCCTCAAAACTCAGTCCAAATAATAATGTTAAAAAAACATAAAGAGAAAATAATTCATATTATATACAAAAATAATTCTAGTTAACAATTACAGTAAATGTTAAAATTAGTTTAAATGAACTGAATCAAAAAGGAAACTTTTTTAATTGTACTTTTTCTGTTGACAAAATGTAATTTATAATTTTTATTTTGACATTAAACATTCATATATAATCTAAATCTTTTATAAAAACATAAGTTGCTAGTTCATATTTTGGTTATCAAAGTTACAACTTATAAAATGTGATTTTTACCATTAACAAGATGTTATATTACTTTGGGGTGTTACATTAATTGATTGAACTATACACTTACAGTTTCAACAAATTCAAACTTTTTTCTTTCTTGAACTTCTTGTAACAAAAAAACATACTCGAGGCTGGCTTGACAAAAATGACGTTGTTCCATCTCAAGTGTTGCATCAGCCTAAACAAATTTTATTAGTTTAACATTTGTAAAAATAATAATAATAATAGTATTTATAGTATAACAATATTTTTCAATGGGGAGTTGAGAAGTAATAGTAAATACAAACCTCTTGAAGGACTGAATCTTGTTTTTTAGTTGAAAGATTTAAATAACGTTCTTGACTCTGACAAAATTTAGTGGTTTGTTTTTCAAATTTCTTTTTTCCTTCCTAAAATATAACATTTTATACAATAATAACTAATATATCAGTACTTGATAATATCTCCACTTTATTTAATTTTAATTTTTAATCAATACCTACACAAAATGATCATTTTACAAATAAAAACGTATAAAACAAAGCCAAAATAGAGCCATATTTCAATATATGACATATGAGGAAAAAATCGGTAAATTGTCCAAAACTGAAATTTACACAAGCATTTTTAGAAGGACCAATTGATAAGCCGATTTATTAGATGGAAAAAAGTAGACGAAAATAACTATTAAGCAAAAACATTTGTAATATCTAAAGGGGTTTCAAAATATTCGCGTTCGGATGTTTTTTTAACTGTTTCACCAATACGTTTCACTAGTAGCGGATCTGTCACTCGACAATTTTGGAGATGATGTACATGTATGTTTATGAATTTAAACCAATTTCAATGAAGGAACACAATCATCGATTTTGGCGATTATACATGGAATACGATTTACAGGGAAAGTGTATCGCCAAGCCTTAGGTTAGACATCCTATTGTCACGTTTATATGGGACGTGGTCTTTATTTTTAAGGGTCGAAGAGATATTTTTGATTTGCCAAACAAATCAACGATTTAGAACGGGGCAAGAACTAATGTCAACAATATGAATTATTGTTTACTCGAGTCATATAATTATATCAGTTATAATATAGCACTAGAGCAGTGTATATACAGGATAAATTACATTATACATGGTAATCACCATTACGATATGTACCCGAAGAGGATTTTTTTTTTTATAATACATTTTACACTAATTGTATAAAACAACAGAATGCCATCCTTCTAGGTAATCCGTAAACTCATTTAAACCTCAAATTATTCAAACAGAAATGCCCTACGCCAAAAACTAATAATACAAATTAAAAGAAAAAAAAATATTATTTATTTATTTTTTAAAATTAATTATTTATTATTAAAAGGCGTGTCATCGAGATACGTTGTACCTGTTTCATGGGTTTATTTTATTAAACGTCTCGGTTCAACACGGTAACGGAATAAATAAAGGCAACGCCCACGGCGGTGGTTGACGATTTTAGCGTACGCACAACAAACACACTGGACGCGGATTTAATCGCGAGCAATTGAACCGCAAAAAACCGTTCCTATATAACTTTGTGTTGATAAATCATTTTCCAATATATTTTTAATCGCAATATGACAATAAACAACATTACTTGTTATACAAGATATTAAAAGTATATAAATACAGTGAGATTTGACGTTCCTACCAACCTATCTGACAAAAAACATGAAACAATTTTAGTCTGGAGTACGTACAACCTTTTTGCCAGCCTTAAAAATTGTGTGTAGTACGCAATTTCAAAGTTATTCAAATTAACAAAGTTACCCTTTAATTGGCCTTTATGTAGAACTTTAATGCTTCACGTTGTTTTATATTTGAATTTATTTTGCCAAGTTACAGATTAATTTTTAATTACTATTTAATATCAGACCGTTTGTCACTTTTAAATAGCTGTGACCACGGTTATTTTTATTTTTTTTAAAGTCGTTGTTTTATTTATTTAAATAAACTAAAAAGTTAAAAAATTATAATACATAATATGATATGTTAATATATTATATAGTGCAGTATTATTTCATATAAATGGCTAGATTAAATATATAAATTAGTTAATGATAATTACAAATGTTAAAGAAATGTATTAAATTCATTAATGTATACTTTGTCAAGTTATGAAATAATGTATTTATGTATTTAAACATATAGTTATTTAACGTATACGACGTGTTATTGGTTGGAGAAGTCTATAAGCGAACATTGAGAGTATTGATTTATCATAACGTTACTGAATTCCAGAAAAACGAAAAATTATAATAAAATATAATACCTTTATTTTTAGAGTGCTGGTCTCTAACTCTTTTTTTTCAATTTCTACCAGTGGAGAATTATAACTATGTGCGTAGTACGAACATCTGAATAATTTAGGGGCTGCTTTTTAGACAATTTTTTCAAGTGTGCCATTACCAATTTATTTGGGTAGATGTCATTTAAATAATTATGTATTTATAATTACCTATTTATAGAAATGCCAAACGGTGATTATTTTATTTTCATAATACTTATTAAAAAATAACTAGTACTAATATACATTTAAAACACTATCTTATCGCATTTTCCAAGAGTGACGTTTCATTTATACGTAACTCATAATTAAAATCAAAAAGAAACTAATGTATTACCTGTCTGAGTTTATATAAATTAAAATTAATTATACACAATAAAGTACCTATCTGACAATAAATTAACTTGTGCATATCGCTCATGGCATTTAATAAAGAATGAGTTTAAAATATTATAAATTTCTTATAGTTGTATACAAATAATTTAATGACAAGGAAGAAAAAAAAAAAACTTTTAAATATGCCTAGTAAGTATTATATAGGTATTCGGGCAAGTACTTAGGCGTACTTTTGAATAGGTATTATGAATCCTCGGCAGAATGTGCTTGAAATGTTTACCTAAGCTTTTAAATTCTCAAATATTTTTATCCGGGATAAAGGGACGTGGAGGGTCGATTGGTTCAGTCGTTACTCGGGAGTAAAAAAAATAAAAAACAAATATTGGACTGGCGGCTCCACTAGAACTAAAACCGATTGTTAATTATATTTTAACTGTTTAATACGATTTTCGTAATTGTGTTGTGCGTTTTAGTCATCCGGAACTCTCTCTCTCTCTCTCTCTCTCTCTCTCTCTCTATAAATATATATATATATAATATAAAAGCGATCAAATGGGCCACACCCTGATTCCAAACATTGCAGTTTCGCCGTCGTCAGCAAATTACGATATAGACGACTGACAACGGACAACAGTCGGTGAACGAGGAAACAGGAAGTTTCAGAACACGTACTATCCTTATGGGACCCATACATTTTACATAATACGAGCTCTTAGGTTCGCTTTTCACTTGTTCGGCCGATTAACCGTACATGCATTCGTATTCGTATAAAATATCGCACGTCTACATCGTCGATAAGTTTAATTGCTGAACAATCGGTAATTTATTTTAAACATTTTGTTTTTTTTTTTTCAACAACGCTTAAATTTTATAATACCGTTTTAATTTGTTTGCGTGACGAACGATTGTTCGTCGGCATAAGTTTTATTTGTCACCGTAACGATGTCCCCACATCATATAAGTAATGAGATGTTGTTATTTGGGTACCTGTACTAGCAGATAATAATCGATAATAATTGTGTTTTACATATACACGTGTATTTTTATTTACAAATCGACCCGTATACGGTTTTTTTTTTTTACGCAGCTACAATATTACGGCCGCGTTGGTGCGATCGCAAAGTAAACACGTCCCGTATTATTTTATACATAGTGTCTTCAACCTAGTTAGCACCCTCCCCCCCATAGGCGAGACTAGAATAAAACTGGGCGCTTACATTTTCCTAATGTCGAGTCCAAGGTTTCCGACAACACAACAAACGACAATATTTCATAGTATTGCCAGTAGAACGTCTCGACAGCCAATATTATAGGTATTCTTAGAACAGTGTTATTCCTGGCAATTTAAATTGTACATGGTAATATAATTGTTCGGCAAAATAATTATTCGCGAAAACCAGACGATTTAAATGTCACAAAGGAGGAATCGATAGGGATAAACTAACCTCGGCTAGTTGACACAATGATAATGAATTGTAAATTAGCTACAGACAGTGATCCTGTCGGCTGAATTGTATTTAGGTTTTCCTTCGATAAATTCTAATAAGTACATAAAATAGATGTTACCTTCACGCCACCAATGTGTTCCTTTCTGAAGTTTTCTAAAGGAATTATAAACTGATCATAAGCTCTGGCTAACTGAAATAATAAAAATAAATTATGGTTTTATAGTAATTCTCACGATAACTTTTAATAAAAATATCAACAAATGTAAATATTTTTCATTCAACAGTATTAAATAATATTTTTGGATTAATAAACACCCAATTAAAAGTCAGCACATGTGCTATAAGAAAAGCAATTAATATTAATTGTATAGTTCATATTATTATTAAACCTGAGCTAGCATACTTCTCGATGATAATTCAGTTTAAAATAAAACTTGATTCTTTTCGAAACAAATGTTAAATATTATTTGGTTATTGAAATGTGTAATTAAATATGACAATAATATTTTCATAAATATAGAAATTAATAAGTATCTCAAGTAAATTATTAGTATCTACTTTTATATTATGAATAGTATCAGGTTTTGTTCAAACAAGAAAAACGTATAGAATACATCATAGTAGTTATAGTATCATTATAGACAGTAAATAGAATAGTTATAGTAAATTGTAATAAAAACTTCACATTTGAATTTCATTATTGATTATTTAAGAAATATTTTGTTGGTTATATAATCACAATTTATGAAAAAAAAAAACCAAACTATAGTCAATGGAAAGGGCTGTCATTGTTATTTATAACATAATATTTTCAAATTTAATTCCTAGAAAAAGCTGATATTTATCGGATACTACTATTAATTTAATTTTTTCATAAATAAAATGATAAAAAGCAAAACATTATATCGCGTACGTGCATTAGACTCAATTGGGCTGTTGATTTGTCATGCTCCTCGTCACACTTTCACTAACACACAAGGTTAGTAACTAGGCCTACTGTAACCAAAGAAAAATGTGTACTCCGGTTTCCTCGGGTGGTATTTTACATATACATTATATATATATATATATATATATATATTAATCATAAAATATATATCATATTTTTCTTGATTTACTAACCATTCTGTCTCTTTCATCTTCAATAGAAGATATGAGGCGGCCAAACTCAGCCAGCGATCGAGTGATTACCAACTCATCGTCCGTTTGTGTGGTGCCGATACATTCAAAATCAAATTGCTGCAGTGAACTGGATACTAAACGTTGAGCTCGAGACAGATCTTAAACAAATCGTAAAATATATACGCATTATTACCATTGCGCTTCATCATTATTTTGGATATTGGATATATATATTGTTGATCGGTATATAATATAATTTGGAGGCCGAACGCAATAAATACATTACATAATGTAATAATATCGTCACAATATATTATGCAAATATGTATATATATATATATATATATTATAAATAAAAAAAGAGAGCGAATTTAAATTACCATGAAGTTGGGAAGGTAGGATATAGAGGGGAATTTAATTTATATCTCTACGCAATAATAAACTATTAGGAGCGAAGTTCGGTAAAAATGTTTTGATTGAAAATTGTATTACTATATAACTACAAAATAAATTACTATTGTCTGTGGTTTTTCGTCTTAAATTGTTGTGTATTTTCATGGAGCCAACAAATCAAACAAGTTTACAAGTTAACAACATAAATTGGAAAATAGCAAAATGATTTATACGATATTCATCAAAATTTTAACTTTAAACGATTATAAAAAAAGTTATTACATTACGCATAATTTTTTTTTTTACAAGCAAGTACATGTTGTGTATAATTTTCAAGCATTTCTATTAGGCTAAACAATTTTATACAAATAAAAAATAAAAAACTCAAAAATTTAAAACTTTTAGATCAAAAATCGCCAAAAGGTATTGAGCATTTTTCCACGTCTATAAAGAGTCTTTAAATATTAATATTTTGAGGAAGTTTAAAGTTTACACAATTATTTTTAACCGAATTACTACAAAAAAAAAAAAAAACCGTTATTGTCGTAAATTCCCCTATTTATTAAGAAAACTACAAAAGTTGTTTACAGACAAAAAAATACATCGTAGTAAAACCAATACATTCCTATAGTTTCACTCAGAATTTAAAAGTCGAACCATTGGACATACAATGAGTCAACGATGAGTCAGTTATAGTCTCAACGGTTTAACAACAAAATTGGACTCTATTCTTATAGTTCATACACAGATAAATACTTTTCAAAAAGTTTACTAAACACCCAAGTCACACGCTGTTATTAATAATTATAATTTATAATATATGATAAAATAGTACGCATGAATAATAGTTTATGAAACCAGACTTGAATACATATTTTATTATAAGCACTACAGCATATTAAATTATTATTCATAGTCCACCTAATGAATGTTGATAATAATAAATCTTTAATACTTTATTAACAGTCAATTAAATAATAACAAATCCACGATTTGAACAGTTTATATTTTAGTAAAAAAAAAAAAAATGAATACAATAATTGATTTTAATATGCATTAGTATTAATGATACCTGCAAAACAAATCACATTAAACAAACGGAAAATCTCCATTATAATAAGTATACTTTTATTGAACATGAATAATAAAAAAATATGTGAGCACTTATACAGATATTTTCGTTTTTAGTCACTTACTTTCTGTGCAAGTCACAATTGTAGGTACTTATAATATATTATGATCGAATTGTTATAAAATTATAAAATATTTAAATTGAAAGCAACAGAAAATCATTGTATAAGTCAAAATTGCGAAATTAATGCTGCGTTTTAAAACAACAGACAAGTCTAATTTTCAATTTACATGAATTTTGTAGACCACTTTTATTATTTAGAAGAGTGAAAAAAATAATACACATTTCAAAATAAATCTCTCCAATAATAGCTAGTATAGTTAGGGCACACCATTACAAAATAAATTGTATTGATACATTATAATAACCTACATTTAACATTATCAATATACAAAAAAACAGGCTTGTAGAATTTATAAAAAAAATTGACATTGTTTAATGTACAATTATAAATAAAGTTATTTTTGCACATATGTAGTAATACACTACTTATGCCACATGTTCATGTCCAACTGATGTTTGTTTTCGATATGTCGGTACTACAGCAAATTAAATTAATTATTATGCATAAACACAATAAATATTAATTTAAGCAATCGAAAAATAAGCAATTTTAAACTAAATTGTGATGGATATTGTTAAAAAAAAAACTTGTTAATATCTAAGCCAGTTGTACTCGAACTGGTATAACTATCCATCTTAAACAGACAATAACCTAACATGTGAAATATATAACTGATGTTCGATAATTCTGGTAGTTAGGTTTGGAAGAGTGTTTTTACAATATCCAATAACAAATTGAATATTACTTATTATAATAAATTAAAAATTAAAATGGTAATAAAGTAGCCGCTGCCAGGGACAAATAAAACAATTTTTCCATATTCCAAGGACATTTTTTATGTACAGTAGATCACATACTGTGCAGTTACAAACTGAAACCGTATAGTAGCAAATTAAAGTGTTTGTAGGACTTTTTTTTCAATAGTTATATTATGCATAAATATTACATAGTAAATTTTAAATAAAGTGGGGAGCACTGTTGGTTTTACAATGATAAATGATGCGTGTTTTCTCCATGTGTCCTCTAAAGCCTCTAAATGTTTTTCCAAAGGTTTGGAAATTGAGAATTGGAAATAGAATTCATGTCATAACAATTAAGCCTACAATTTTAGTGTAATATTTTAAAATTTCAAAAACCAAAACTGTTTTCTAAAAGGTTATTAAAAACTAATATCAAAATTAATTGAGTAAGCCCGTCAAATTAATAAGTCATATTTTCTTCTTAAATTTCAACTACTGAATTTATATTATAATATATAACTCAAGATTGACGTGAAAAAACCTAAACCATTTTTAGATTACAAAGTATGTTTTTGTAACGTTTATGTTTATGTATAACATAACCGTTATATATAAAGTGTGACAATACCAGTACTTATACAATTCATGTTAATGAGGATTAGGTGTCACCTACTCTTAACGTATAATGTTATAATATGTATCTCAAGATTGATGTAAACAAAAATAACCTAAACCATTTTTAGATTACAAAGTGTTATATGTGTTTTTTTGTTACATTTTGTATAGTGCGTACAATACATATACAACTCATGTTAATGAGGATCAGGTGTCATGTACTCTTAATGTACACAACATTATTCAATTAAAATAAATACTCTCTAAAATATAATTCACGTTCCGTCAAAAAAAAAAAAAATTCTTAGGATATACATATTGGAATTTATAAACAGTTCCTAATAACTAATAAGTTTAAGGTTCTCTTTAACTGACATAGTAAATAGCCCATGTGTATAATGTAATTAACATAAGAAGAATTGAACTTTGATTGACAATAATGCAATTTGTACAAAGACAAAACACTATATATGTACATGATTATACATTTTAAATGACTACTACGTGCTGATATTATTTTTCACAGTTATTATAAGTTTCATGCCAACAAAGTAACTGTACATAGTTGGCAATAATAATATATAACTCTAAACAACTATGTATTGTATTTTGTGCCAAAATATATAACTCATCTAAGACTTTTTTGATATAAGAACCTTATAAAATCATTAAAATTGTAGAAAATATTATTGATTATAAATATATATGTACATAATAATTCCAGAAAAGATAAATTTACAGCTTACAATATATAGTAGTATGCAGTAGATAAAAATGTATATTTTTAAGATATTATTATAGCATTTCTTGTTCAAATCTATTTACCATTTTTCGATTAGGTTAGATTTCGGGGAGTGTTATAGACCAAATGTTACCACTATTAATTTTTCATTTATTATCAACATTTTACTCGAAAATTTAATATGAGAATAGGGGAATAAAATTGTTGCCAATTAAATGGGTGGGCCATTGTTGTAGTTGGAAATTTGATAAGGTAGGATATAGAGAGAAATTTTATTTATATATGTGTGTAGTGATAAATCATTGCTATCGAACAACGATTCTAAGCGAAGTTTGGTTAATTATGCATTGAAATGCTGTAATTTGTATTATTTTTATCAAAATGTACACTTTAAACGCATATGAAAAAAACTACTACCTTTAGCTCAAATTTGTTTTTAACTACTAAGTACAACTTATGACAAACCTTGTGTAAAACTTTCAGGCATTTCTACTTGGGCAATACAATTTTATCCACATAAAACAAAATAAAAACTCAAAAACTTTTCCTTGTCTAGAAAGAGTTAATATTAATATTCAGTAAATATGTTGGGTTTCTACAATTATTTTTAACCGAAATACAACATGAAAACAAAATCAAAAATAAAGAAACTGTTATTGCCGTAAATGTTCTTGGTTTTTTCAACTATTAAGAAAACTACAAGAAAAATTGGAAAATGTCTTCGAAATGCATTACCTAGATCTAAAATGTTTCCAGAAAAGGTTTTACATTTAAAAATTGGAGCAAAATTTCTGGTAGAAAAGACAAAAAAAAAAATTGAAAATACACATCATTGTAAAATCAATACATTCCTTGCTTCGGTCAGAATCTAAAATTATTATTTATTATCAGGGATTTATAAACTGGTTTAGATGAAAATCGTAAAAATTACGGCATTTCAATACATAATTAGCCGTTACACTTGCTCAGAATCGTTTTTCGTTAGCAACAATTTATCGTTGCGTACATATGTAAATTAAATTACTCTATGTACCCTAATTTCCCACATACAACAGTGGCCCACCAATAGTGCGACATATTCTTAGTTTTTATTTGGTTTTATGTTGATAAAATTATTTTGGCCGAGCAGAAATGCTTGAAAATTTCTCACAAGGTTCATCATAAATTGTACTTAATATTATATAGAAAAAAATTGAGCGCAATGCAATAATTCTTATTTATAATCGTTTTAAAGTGAATATTTTGATGAAAATTGTATAAATCAAGCATTTAATCAGCATTTCAAAAGATGATTATCTGAACTTCGGTTAGTATCGCTAAAATGATTTATCGTTACTTACAGATATAATATAAATTCCTCTGTATATCCTACCTTAACAGTGGCCTACTTACTAGAACTATCCTGAACGAGGAGCATAGTGATGATGTACAAAATAACCGCAGTCAACTGGTTTTTTTTTTTTAAAATTTGTATTTCCCTAGTTTTTTTTATTATTATCAAATTAAAAAAAACATAATATACACATATAAATTTATTTAGAATTACATAAAATAACAATTATTATGAAGGAGCACAATTGTTAAGTGTGATAGGTAACAATTGTACCTACAAAGGTAATGTCTTATTTACTAAATTGATACTCAGATATAAAATTATTGTTTTTTATACTACTTAATATCACAATAAAAACTATATGGAATAAATCAAAATGATTTGCATATCAAAAAGTTTGAGTCGTCACTCACACCAAATTTGTTGAAGTTTCTCTATAAAATATAATATGCTATATTTTATACAATATATTCCTAATATAATAACTGTTTTACTTAGTTGTTTAAAATCAAATAATCACAGTGAATAGAGATATAGATCACTTATACTGGGAAAGAAAACTAGTTGTTTCCCTCTATTAACATTACACATGCCCAGAACAATTTTAAAACCTAATACCTACTTTGTATTTATCAAATTGCCTATAAAGAAAATATTTTATAGTTGTGTATTAAATAAATTTATATTCCTAGTTTTTCTGATTTAAAATACATTGAACATTTCCAAAAAAATGTTGAGATATGATAGAATATAAAAATATAATTTTACTGTATTTTATAGCTTGTATCAAATAAATGTCTTGTAAATCTAACTTTTAGCATCAGTTTATTTATTTTTAATATTATAAATGTGTAACCATTATTCATACCTATATATATTCAATATTATGTTACAGTCAGCAATTTTATATTGATTTACTAATATCACAAATGACAATTTGTTTATTATTATAATACAATATTTTAAGGGCAAAACCAATAATTGTGTTAAGTATAATACCTATCTGTATTATAAGTTATCATAAAGCACTCCAATTTATTTTATGACCACATATATATTGATAATCATATTATTTATTGGTATGGCATACTAACTTTAAAAGTAGGTAGGTAAGTATCTATTTTGGATTTAAAATATTTTTATTTATTTTTTATATACTAATTTGTATAATAATAATAAATTATTTATGCAGTGTAACTCACTTTTAGCAGCATTTAGTAAATCTTTCAGTTCTTTAATTAGACGTTTAATTTGTTGATTGGTTTTCTGCAATTCCCTTTCATGATCGTGTAGTTTTTGTCGAAAATATGGGCTGTCAGTTATACAGTCAGAGAATTCCAGAGGCTGCAGTCCAATCACCATTTTAAGCGATCAAAAGCATTCTAAAATAAACAAAACGAATCGAATATGCATTTAAAAAAAAAAACAAAACTCAATATTTAATATTAATAGTTTGAAAATTAAATTAGGTACCAGGTGTAAGTGTAATTTGTTAAAAATAATAAATTAAAACGATTTTTAATTACTCAATAACTTTATTTTAGGTAAACCATTCTACTTAAACGGTTAAATTAAAATATTTGTTAAAAATAAAAATAAAATATCAGATCTTTTTTTATTTGGGAAAATAATATAAGCAAACAACTTCTTGGCGTTATCGTGTCCAAAATGGAATTAAACACAAGAGACTGATAACCTATTAACCTAAAATGCATAATTTATTATACTGGTATCCACGGTCACGTTAACACGGTACAAGGCTTGTGATAATATCATGTCATAGAGGACTAAATAGATGCGTATTATAGAGAGGTGCTAAACTGAATATTGTACATCAATATAAGTCCGTGCTACTGTATACTCATATTTTGTGTTTTTTTGTCATAAGTGTACCTACACTATTTTTAAACAATAATTATGAATGTCATGTGTTATTACCAAGGTGTACATAAATCATAAATACACATTGATATTCACAAAATATTGTTTGTGCTGATAAAAACGAATTCGACTGTAGATAATAAAAATTGATAATAATGTTTCATGAATGTACACATCACTCGATTCGGTATCGATATATATTTTTGTCATTTTGCAGATAATTTTTAACAATCTAAATTTTGTGTCCAAAACAAATACATATACTCAATTATGTTTTTTCATCTGAACACGTAGATTTAAATTATATAATTGTATTTTTTTTATAAAAATTATTAAATTACATTCATGCACACATATTATCTAGTTGGCAGTTATAACCGTCTACTTGTTTGTAATTAAAAACTACTGTTTATTAGGAATGGATTTTCGAGCATTGGAAAACGAAAATCTACCGCCCCTGTCAAATCCTACTGAAGTGCCATTGCCCAAGTATCCAATTTGGACGGTCGAGTATTTTCAAAAGTATTTTGATGTCACTTCAGAAGACGTAATCGAACGCATTAGAGGGGCTCTGATCCCTTCATATGGAGTCAACTACTTACAGCGCTATATTAGAGCGAAACCTGATGTATACGGTCCGTTTTGGATATGTTTGACTTTAGTGTTCTCCATTGCAATTAGTGGAAATGTCGCCAACTACATACAAGTAGCTGCTGATCATGATTATAACTGGAAATATAATTTCCACGCTGTATCTTCAGCTGCCACAGCAATATTTTTGTATGCTTGGTTACTACCACTTATACTATGGGCCTTTGTCAAATACAAAGAGCCACAGGTAATTGTGACAATACTAATTATATTGCATAAATTATTATGGTTTTGATTAACTTTTGGGATATTCTATGTGTTTCTATTACAAACACTGTGTTAAGCTTTGAAACAATTTCTAAGTCTTAAAAAATGAATTATTCTGTGGTGTTTATGGGATAAAATGTGTTTAGATAATAGGCATCCAGATTTTAAAGACCACACGGGAGAAGTGATTTAAAAATTGTATGAACTCAAAAGGAGTTTCCTATTGTAAATTAATAGTTTTCATAGATTTTGCTATTTTTTTTTTTTTTTCATAAATTGTAAGACAAGTTGTTTTAATATATTCAAAGGTATATTAAACAGTAATTTCTTTTAATTCAACTTTATAATACCTATTAATTTATCACTAGACTATTTAAATACATAAAATTCATTTTACATACTTTTGTTTATGCATTATTTTTTAAACATAAAATAAATATAAATATTTTTTACTATATATATATATAGGAAAAAGAAAATTAAAAATTAAATAATATGAAAGAAATATTTTCTTTTGTTAAGCATTATGATTTATTTTTAAATTAAATCAATACGTGTACTTATTATTTTTTTTTTTTTTTTTAGTTCAACCTCAGCTACTTGGAACTTCTGTGTTTATATGGATATGCATTGTCAATATTCATACCGATTTCAGTTCTATGGGTAATACAGATTAATTGGTTGCAATGGCTTTTGGTCGCAGCCGGCACCCTGGTGTCAGGTTATGTTATTGTGTCTTCAATTGTGCCTTCATTGGGACAGAAACCGTTTGCTTATATATTTTTAATAACAATATTGCATTTATTTATGGGAACTGGATTTATGTTGTACTTTTTTCATGTCCCTCCCCTACAGAAATCTTAATAATGAATAACAATAATAATAAAGTTTGTAAAATTATAACTATATTTACTCGTTTATGTATAATGTAATATAATATATAATAATAATGTATAAATATTCAAATAATATATAAATGATAAACTGAAAAATACATTAGCCAATAAATATATGGCCGATTCAAAATTGAACAACTAAATCACCCTTGTGTTCCACACTCATAGAAGATAACAGTCTTTGTATTTCATTAATATGAACCAAAATGCAACGATAGTTCCCGGGTAGACCTATATTTTTTGTTAATACTTTATCAGGACCAGGAACATCTTTCAACAGGCAAGCAGAATTTTGTCTTAAACTGACTATAGTATTAGCAACGGATGAAAGTGGTACAATTTGCAGTTTGGCAGTGTAAAGATTTTGACGTTCTATTACCTCTTGTTGGTCAATACAATTGTGTAGTGCACCAACATCAATAACATTTCTGAGGAGAAAAAAATTCAAATAATTATAAAAATATGGTTAATTAATATATTTAAAAATTGTTATGTAATGAGAGAAGAATGAAGATGGTTAGAAAACAAAACAGTTATTGTTTTTCTTAAATTATTGTTATTTGCATAAATGTTATTAACAGCAAAATAAATTTATTAATCATTACACTATAGTACAGTGGTTCTCAACCTTTTTGGATTCATGTCACCCTCATCTACGATAACCCAACACTACGTCTCCCTAACATCAAAATAATAATAATATAAAATACAAGCCCTATAAAAAATACAGTACGCAGAAAAATAATAAATTTTTAAACTTTTTCCAAGATTTTCTTGTCACCCCTACATTGGATCCATGTCACCCAAGGGTGACATGTCACCCCGGTTGAGAACCACTGCTATAGTACAATGTAGAACTAATGAATATTGTGATTAGTCATTACTCGTTTTATTTTATTTATTTTTTTAAAAAGAACATTTAAAAAGCAAGAATTACAAATTGTTTATAAAAAAATTTAAAGCCCTTTAAATAAATTTCTTAAAAATCTACTTAATGATAACTAAAAATGATATTAGTTATACCTAACAAATTAAACCTATTTTTTGAATTGAATGGTGAAATGTCAACAAATATTTTCCAATAGTAAAATAAATTATTTAGGTAATTAAAGGATCCATATTATTATTATTATTTCTATAACGGAATTTGAAATAAAACATATTTGGTAATCATTTGATAAAAAGTACTATAATTATCTAATAATATTTTCATTAATTACTACTACCAACCAAGGGGAAGGTTAAGAAACTTACGATGATATTTCTTCTAATATACGATTCAAGCCAGCCTGCTCTTCGGATTCTTTAGGCAATGATCCATAAAGATAGTCATCGGGTACACCGTGCTGAATACTGGTATTGTTACAAGTTGAGTCGGCCAACAAATGTGTACGTTCTTGATCTGCACCCTAAACAAAGTAAAACAAGTTCAAATTTAAATTCAAGTATTCTTTAAATTTCTGTTTACAGCGTATGTGTCATCGTCCTTGCACCAACTACAGCACGCTCCCATGACACTAAATGAGATTGAAAAATATTAAAAATGTATAATTATAAAAAAAAAAAGTGCACTACTTTATAGCACAAAACTATACAAAGATAGGCTTGCACATATTTTTTCGAACGTTTATTCTCTCTCTAAAACATTAAATTACATTTCAAATATTTAAACTTAGATTATGAAGTTACAAATATCCATAGAGTGAAAACTGATAGTCTTTATAGAGATAATCAAATCAAACAATGATAACAGGAAAAAGTGATTGTGATAAGATAAGATTTTATCAGTCATCAAACTTTTGTTCGAATTCAAAACAAATTTGGTTGGCTTCTTCTGCGTTTTGTTCTATCCTGTTTTTTTTATTTTAAATTATCAAGGTAAGTAGAATTTTTAAGTTTTTGTTGCTGTAAATAAATAAAAACTATGATACGTGTAAAAATATATTATTTTTGTAAATTATTACAATGTTTATAAAACTTTAGTAGTCTAGTACATTTTCTCTTCAATAATATGTCCACCGAATTAAAATAAACGAAAATGTATACACTGATGCATGGATTTTACAAATATTTGACGCAGAAAGACGAATTTTGTGTTCTTATACTAGGTCTGGACAATGCTGGTAAAACGGTATTAGTTAAACATTTCTTAAATAATTTATTTCTTAATAATAAATACAATTACATTTTTTAGACATATTTGGAATGGTCAAAAACAAAGTTTAAGAAGAATTACAAAGGTATTAATCCTAAGAAAATCACTACTACTGTTGGTTTGAATATTGGTAATATTGACGTTTTGAGAGTAAGCTTGAACTTTTGGGATCTGGGCGGTCAAACTGAACTACAATCACTTTGGGATAAGGTACAAGCAAGTACCTACTTGAAAATAATATTTACATAATTCAGAGTTTTGTCTTTATTGTATTTAATGTTATTCAATTTTTATTTGTAGTACTATGCCGAATGCCATGCCATTATATATATTGTTGATTCGTCTGATCGAGAACGTATGGATGAATCAAAAAAAACTTTTGGTATGCTATTAAAACTATCGAATATTATTATTTTGTGTAATCACAAATTTAATAAAGGTATTTAACATTGTGTATTTGTATATCCATTATCATATACTATACAATAACTGGGAAAATATATTTAACAAATGTATTTATTTATTTAATTCCATATTGAAATTTTTATACTTGATTACATAGATCATTTGGTATTACATTACTACGATATTCAATACAAAAAACAAAGTATTAAAATCATTTGAAACCAGACTTTCATGTGTTTGTCGAATAAACAGTATGAATGGGTTTTGTAATATTTTGAACTAATGTTAATGATATTTTATTTTTTAAACTTCAAATAGAAAAGATGATATGCAATGAAAATTTAGTTGGTATACCACTTTTAGTATTAGCAAACAAGCAAGACATACCAGACTGTATGGGTGTAAGAGAAGTAAAACCAATTTTCGACCAGAATGCTCATTTGATTGGGAGAAGAGATTTTATGGTTATGCCAATATCTGCATTGACTGGGTATTTATTTGTTTTATATAGTTGTATACAGTTGAAATGTTTAAAACATTAAATAATGTTATATGTTAAAGTGATGGTATTGATGAAGGAATTAAATGGGTAGTAGAATCAATTCAAAGGAATATAGAAGTACGTCCACCAAAAAATGCTGAAGATTATTGAACCTGTGATTAAAAAATTTTAAGTTAAAACTTATTTACTAATATATTTTTTTAAATTTAGTTATTAAATCTTTTAAATATATTTTATTATGTACTTATATTGTGGTTACAATAAAATTATTAATTTACTGCCATCATTGGTAGAATATTTTAATAGAAAACAAATTTTTGTTGGTAGTTAATTTTTAAAGCTAGGGACTTGGTGACCTTGAAATGATCAAAATACATCATACTGCCTTATAGCAGTAAAAAATTGGAAATCGTGAAATATTTATTAAAAAAAAACAATTAATATAGCAAAATTGAATGTACTCAGTAATATAGATACAATAAAACCATCAAACTAATAGCTTAGGCCCTGGAAATCCATTCATAATCAACAATTTTTTAATAAAACGTTAATTTTTATATAAAAACGGTACTCGTACAAAAGGTAAAAAATGCAACACGTTTGTAGATTACATGGCTATATTTTCGAAAATTACATAAATATACGCAAACTTCTAGCCCTATTGATTATAAAACTGAAAAAGCATGGCTGGGCATGAATTTTTAATTTAACATTTAATTACGACCACTGATAAACGCTATGGAAAGACGTAGTGAAACCGTATATAGTTTTAATTTTTTTAATGATACATTTTTGTATTTGATATACCCTCGATGTGATCAAACGTTAAATTCGCCATGTTAAAATGTCACTCGATAATATTATTTTTTTTGTTCAAATCGAACACTCATCGCCAGGTGACGTTACACCGTATTTGTACAGTTGCTTATCAGTAAAAAATCCTCGATACAATTTAAACGAGAGGGGTCTCGCGTTTTATAAAAGGTCGCGGTTACACTGCTGATCTATACACACGATTAAACGCGCGTTATGGTTTTGTAGTTTACATGACATATATATATTATAGTACTTTACTTATGACGTATAATATTCATTCGTATCACGGTATCGATGAACTACGGTATATATTATGATTAATATGTGCGCAACGTTTGTATTCATGATACGGTGGTAAAACGTCGGTCAGATGTGGTGTGCGTCACGGGGCACAGATACTTCAACTCGTTCCTTCACCGGATCGGACGAGCTCCGTCCCCCGGGTGTTCTCACTGCGGATTTCCCAGTGAGGAGAACGAGGTAGCTACACCTTAATGCGCCGCGAGGCGTTTGACGGGGACAGGGAGCGCCTGGTCCGGAGGATCGATCCGTTTGAACCGGGCGACTTGGTGCCGCTCATGCTGGAGTCCCCAGACCACTGGGAAGCCGTGGTCGACTTCGCTGAGACCGTCATCGCGGAGAAGGAGTCGGCAGAACGGCAGCGCCAAGCCCTTGACGTCGCCGGTGTGCGCCGCCTTCAGGCACACCGCTGCCGTCGTTGATCGGGGCCCCGTAGTCGCTGGAACTCCGGCAGGAAGAGTCCCCCCCTGCAACTTGTGAGGGCAGCAAGTGGGCTTCGGCCCGGCTATTGCCCATTCCACAGTAGGGCAAGGAATGTTGTCATATAAATCCTATGTGAGCCCGCCCCGCCTTAGGAGAAAACGGGATTTTTACTTATTTATTTATTTTTTAATTGTATTTTGAAATTTTCAATAAATGATGGCGACCCGCCTCCCGAAGTTGTGCCTCAAGGCGTTTCCGGGAGGCGGGGGTATTGCCGGTTTATAAAAAAAAAAAAAGATGCGGTGTGCGCTTTCGATTATACAGGGTGCGGCATGCCGACTGACGAGTTTTGATGGGCTATAAATAACGAACAGTAAAACTTAGAGACAAGGTTTTTTAAATTTAAATCAGTATTCAATCCCATTTTTAAAAATTATTTTTTGAAAATTATATCTCCAAGATGGCGGCCGTCAGCATTCATACACTGTTGTAGACGATATCTGAAGCTCTTATATGATTTTCGGCACATTTCGACTGGTATGGCTTCGACTTTCACGGTGATTTTCTGTTTAATTTTTTCTGTAGTATGTGGGCGATGTCTAAAAATCTTATCCTTAAGGTAGCCCCAGAGGAAAAAATTACACATGCTTAAATCTGGGGACCGTGCTGGCCAGCAAGAAGAAGAATTCTACTCAAAGAACGGTCTGAGATTCCCAAAGCTACAGCGTGTTTCCGGGCTGAGCGTCTTGATGACTGCTCAATTGACTCTCTAACCAACTGCACATTTTCGGGGGTTCTTACCGTTCTGGGTGCTTCGTGTCAAAGTCTACTTAGGGTACTTCCAGTTTCTTCCAAATGCCGTATCCATAATTCGATAGTGTTAGCAGAAGGAACAGATTCAGCACGTGGAACGCCGAAGTGTATACGAAAAGCCCTTTGTGTAGCAATCATTGAATGATTATTTTCGTAATACGCACGCATGATGAAACCACGATGTACACCTGTCCAGACCATGATTACAAATAAAAACGGCATTACCGTACAATTCAAAATATACCACTTATTAAAGCCTGCTCTTATCTTATCATGGGCTAATCACCTCAATAAACTCGTCAGTCGGTTCTGCCGCACCCTGTACAACACCCCGAGGGATGATTAAAAAAAATAAATCCTTAAACATACGATTAGAACGTTGATTATAGCGAAATTATCGTTCACCAAACCCAAATTACCCTGCGCCGTACGATAAGAACTATGTATAATATATTTGACCAGACGTCGAGAATGTAAATTAATATTGGTGCATATATCTATATATATATATATATTAATATGATATAATAAAAAAAAGCAATGGCGGTGAAAATCGTTATCCTGACATAATGAGGTTACTATAAAGAGGTCCTTACATTTTCAAAACGAATAAGTAAAACTTGGTATATAAATATCTCGGTACGACGTATTTACGTAACTATACATGTTATATTGTCGTGATCAAAAGTAAAGCCTCGATTACACTAAGCGAGTTTACAAGCTGCTAGATGGCGAGTTCAGAAGCGGGTGAGGCGGCTAGTGCGATCCCAACCGATCACACGCTAACCTAACTTTCCACTCGCTCAGTAGCCAACTAGCTAGCGAGTAAAAACCACTATAGTCGGGTGAATGAAAAGTGGCCGCTGGTAATTTTTTTTTTCGATAAGCCATGGGTTCTCAAAGTGAATCACGTAAAGCGCGATTGATAACAACATGGGCATCAGCGGCCACTTTTCATTCACCCGACTATAGTTGTGAATACGTTTTTATTATAATAAAAATACAGTTTTTTAATACATTTATTTTTTTTTTTTTTGACATACATATATCTGACGTCTGTTTATCCATGGTTTCCACCCACACGTTTCTTCTTTGCTTTTACGGCTTTCTAACGCAGACTACTTAGAACACGCTTAATTTTGGTTTTAGAGTAAAATCACCTATTATAAAATTAAAAGAGGACAATATTCCGGATAAGCTATAGCAGAAATGTAAATATTTCACAAACGTAATTCAAGAACATCCTGGACACTATCTGAAAAAAATGTTGCTATAAATTTATACTATAAATCACCAGCTACATATAAATTTCTAAGAAATAATCAACAAATTATTTTACTAGATGAAATAACTTTACGTAGGTTGATAGGGAAGTCTTAATTTTGTTCCAGTTTCAATTCACTGTGGCTAAAACAAATTAAAAACAAGTCGAATACAATATCAGACGATGAAAAATACCGTATTATAATATTTGACGAAATGAAAAATAAATCTTTTTTAGAATATTCGAAGCATTTTGATTATAGTCGAAGGCTTTGAAGATTTAGAACACAAAGGTAGAACGAATAAATTGGCTACACAAGCCATAATATTTATTATTCGGGGGCTTGTCAATGGAAATTTCCTTTGGCTTATTTTTTATCAGGTTCGTCTATGAGTAGTTTAATATTAAAATAATCTTTCAATTAATTGATTTTTGAAGTAGTCTAAAAATGGAAAAAAAAAACTGATCTATTATTACCTGTTCTGGTAAATCTGTTGGAATATTATTACGATGGATAGATTGCCTAATTAATCGTGACGTTTTAACCATTTCATATACTAAGCTTAATACGTTTTCTACTTCTAAAAATAATTTGTGAAATTCTTTTTCACTATTTTCACGAATTGATAACTTGCACAATGTTATTGATATATTCACAACACTCGGATAAATCTACATTTATTTTTTGTTGAGATTTACATAAAGACAATATTATAAAAAATTGTTTTTCTGTAATGTACAATGAAATTACAATCGAACTTGAGGTAATAGTTTTTGAAAGTTGAAATGCAAGTTGCGATGTTTCTAAATTATGATGATGTTACAGTAATTCAAAACATGAAATTCGCTCAGAATCGTTAGCAATGATTTATCGTTACGTACAGATATAAATTGAATTCCCCTCTATATCCTACTTTCCCAACATCCCACCTACAACAGTGGCACACTCGTAAACTGTAACTTATATTGTAATGAGCATTATACAGATCGTCTGATTGTGTAGCAGTCAGCACCTCAACACACTACGTCGTCGTTTACACGTTGGTGAGGATTTAGAAACATTTTTAGTACTTCTAACGTGGAAAACTGTCAAAACTTTCTAAGGAATTTGGAGCTACTTATAGGCATTTTAAATTATCAGTTTTTGGTCGGTTTTATTTGAATAAAATTGTTTTAAACGAGTAATAATACATAAACATTTTACACAAGGTTTATCTCGTATAGTGACAGTAAAAAAAAAAAAGTTGAGCATAATGTAGTTGGTTTTCTTTTTTTAAAAGCGTTAAAAGTTAAAATTCGGTCAGGATCTTATTTTAACAGAAGTCGTAAAAATCACGGTACTTTAAAACACGCCTAACCGAATTTCATTTCAGGATATCGTATTTCGTTATCATTGCGTACAGATATAAATTAACATTGGCCTTTTTTTTGTTTGTTTTTGTTGATTATCATCAATACCGCATGTTACATGTATACGAAATATTATGATCATATTTTAAATATGTGTCAGAGATATCTTGTATTTGTACATAAAATAATTGCGAGATCCCTCGGTATAATTGGTTTCGTGCGGGGAACATCGTATATTTTAAACCGTCGATGGTTTATGACCTATCGAGTTATTACGGTCGTCAATAATTAGACACCTTCTGTATACGTCAGTGTCGGATATCCTATAGTTTATGTGTTGGTTAATCAACAGCAACGACGACATCTGGTCCGGTGGGTGGCCAAAAGTACAATAATTTTAAATGATATTACTTTAAATAGAAACCAGCATAAACTATAACCCGCATGCGGTATATATTATTTTACTTTAGATGTGTACAGCTGGGTCACTATAAGCATCACATATAACACCTAACACGATTATTTTTCGAATAAAACACTATGGAAATGTTGAAGTATTTTAAAATATAACTTTTTATTTTTTTCATACGATTTTAACGTTGTACGCAATTAATTGTATCTGTTATTTTTTGAAATATTTCTCTGTAATTATTTGAAAAAAAAAAAAAAAAAAAAAAAATGCAAATGGATAATCGCTTGTTACATACCATATACAACAAAAGACAAGCAATATTCGAAAGAAAGGTACTTGAAGAAGAAGAAGAAAAATATGAGAATATATATATATATTTTATAGAAATAAAGAGGCTATTATAATATTAAATACTTATTTAAAATAGTTTTACTTATAGGGTTTATGACTAAACTAAAAAATATTAAAAAAAAATGTTTGCCGCTCTTTTAGCCAGTAAAAACAGTTTTAATGGCGAAATTTTGCATTTTAAATTCCTTTTCATTGATCTGGATTTTGTACTTAGGGGTCTGTAACTTCGAATAAATAATCTAAACATGTTGTCTGATACACTGACATTGGCCGATTCATAAATATATGTATTTTTTCTATGTTATAAGAATTCAAAGATAAGATTTTTTTTAAAAATTGTTTTCATCAATTATTTAATTTTTAATAATCAAAATACGAGAAGAAACTCAACATCAGTGTACAGACTATTTTGAATCAGTTTCATTATTTATTAGAGCAAAAATATTTTGATTATTGAATGATTTAATAGAGAACTAATGCCATATTGGCGTATTTAATTTTGTTAGGTGCTTGCGTATTACCCGACGCACGCGCGCGGGGCGACAAGCAGTCACGCCCGGCGTTGCCCGTACCACTTTTTTGTTGGTTCAAATTGTTTAGTATATTTTTATTTATTTTATTTAAATTAGTTTAAAAAGTATAAAGTTAAGTCTGACAATTTCTCGCACAATATTGAACGGGGGGGGGGAAATGAAATATAAACACGGGTTTTCCGTGTTTTCATCTCATGCCTATCACAGTTAACCGTTGTTTTTGCCCGGTAATTTATTTTTAAAAAGGGTACTTCCTGGCACGTGACGTTTTTAAAACATTTAATTCTTTAATTGTTTTATATTTTAAAGCAAAATATATACCATGAAAAATGATTTTACTGTTATTTGACTGATTGTTGAATTATTTTTTTTACGTTTATTATTATTTATTTAAGTTGATAAAACTTCAGGGTGTATAACATTTTTGTGTTGTTGATTATTCATTTGGAATCGGTAAGAATGGCTTATCGGATGCTCGACAACCGATCGTCGTCGTAGATATTATTTAATTACAAACGATAATAGTGGCGCGCTCCTGCAGAATTTGTCAACAACCCAATGTGGATATTCTCCCTTAATAGCCAATACTATACTCAAAACAATTGGTTTTTCCAATATTGTAAACATAATTTGGTTTTATTTATAGTAATAGACACTGAGTTTTGTTACTTTTTGTCTATTATTCGTATTAATTAATAACTTAAGGGGTTTTGTTTTTTTTGTTGATTTTTTACGTTTTCAGTCATCCAAGGGTAGGCGGAGGATAAAAATTGTGATGATTTTGTAATACCTACAATCAAATATTGTTCAATTTACTATTAAGTATTGACTGGTCATTATATTTACAACTCATAATTATAGGCCAATTTTTTATTTCTTTTGTCCCGGTACAATTATTAAGTACTTTATCGTTAAACATTATAGATATTATAATTATAATAAATACTCATAATGTACATAAATATATATAGGGACAGTGGCGCTTAGAAGAAATTCGAGAGAACAAACGAAGTATTTTTTTCTTTCTTTTTTTAAAGCATTTTAAGCCACCTTCTTAACCTTTCATGCTATACCAATTCACCAGTATATTAAGACCTGGCGTCTTGCACAATACTGTCGGTTCGTACAATGAAAAAAAATAAAATGGCCTCGTTTGTAGTCGTGTGTGTACCCCAATCGCGTTGGTGTGATGGTTACAGGGATATAAGTTTAAATAAATAAATAACACGTATGCTTAGATTATTACATATTTTAGCCATTTATGTATACATACATAAATATATATGTATACATTGTATATATATTTATATAATTTTTTCATATTATACATATACAATATAGGTACATAATATATTATATCGTATTATTATTAATGGTCTTATAAATTATAATTATTAATATAAACCTATTTATAAATCCGAACAAATAATATCTGTTCGGGTAACTACGTTAAAATTATACATATATATATATATATTATTTAAATAAAATATTACAAAAAAAAAAAAAAAATTATATTAATTGTATAATACAATATATATATATATAAATATATATACTATATTGAAAAATCATTTAAAATGTAAAATAAAATTGTTGGAAAAAAAAAATCACAATAACCAAAATAAACTAAACAACCGAAAACACAGAAGATATACCATAAAAAAAAAAAAAAAGCGTACATCGTAAAATAGTATTTTGTAAGGACTTAAAAAAAGAAGAAAAAAATTATATTATATAATAAAAATAATAATTATAAACGCATTGCACAAAATAAAAGTCAAAAAAAAATACGGAAAACGTACTTGCACAAATTAAATTATTGTATATAATATAATATTTTATGTATGTACTGTGTTAAATCAATATTTGTTTTTTATGCTTAAGATTATATATATACGTTTCCTTAATTATCTTTGGTCATTCTAGCCCAATTTAAATAAAAAAAAAAAAAAAAAATTATATTTCCTACTTACATAACCGTAAATGTTATTTAAATATAATTATTTTATGTACAGTGGTTTCTTTTTCTTCGCGCGTAGGTACGCACAATAAAATATAATATAATATAATAAATGAATAAAATACTGAAAAATATAATAATTATTTAGGCACGTTGAATTCATATTTGTTAAAAATTCATTTTTATTTTCTCATTTAACCATCATACTACGAAACATATATAAAATAATATAATATAATAATAATAATAATAATAATAATAATAATAATAATATTTATGATATTAATAATAATATTAATAATAATAATAATAATAGTTTTACCGACCCTTTATAGGAAAAAAAATTAGTCGCGTATTGAAATTGTTTCAACATCGACGCGCTTATACTGTTATTAGAATATAATATTATATGCGGAAATATACAGAGATTTTTTTTTTTTCATTTTGGGAATTATATTATTAAATACTGCCCGAGCGTGTGCATAATAAATATTTATTTAAATATACAGGGTGTACGCGATGCGTAGGTAATAGTCAAATCCTGGCAGAAGGTCCGTCCTGTATATTATAGGTAAGTACATGCGTAATAAAATATATAAACTTTAAAATGTTATTTCGGGGTGAAATGGGGGGGACTATTATTTATTCGTCGGTGGTCATCGAAATTATTGACAATAAAATATTTTTTTATTTTTTTATTTTTTTATTTTTTAATTTAACGTTTATAAATATATATATATATATGCGTGTGTGTTGGTAATATTATAAATTATATTCGCGTTACAATCGATAAAAACAATACTATAAATGTATAATATTATTTAATTTTCATTTCGTTTGATTATAACGTACCTATGGGGGGAGGGGGTAATCTTAACGTGTTGCGTACAACAGCCTGTCGCCGACTAAAAAAAAAGCGGGAAAAGTTTTTAAAAAATTTTTTTTTATGTTTTATTTGATTTTTGTCTAATATATGAAAAAAAAAAAAAATAAGTTTAATTAGAGGAGAGAAATAAAAAAGTTAAAATTTTCGCGCGCGTTACATATTATATAAATATTTGACTCGATAACAATACATAAAAGGTTTCGCGTTTGAACAAAAAATTGGTTATTCATACAATATATTTTAGGCATATATAAATACTTACGTAATAATAATTTATAAGTCGATTTGTTCTTTTTTTTTGGGTTTTTTTTTTTTTTTGTTTTTTTTTTTTGTTTTTAGTAATTTATTACCAAAATTACTTTTGTTTATAATAATAGTGATAAATTATACATTTTTTTTTTTTTTATAAATATAATAAGTTATACATAAATAATTCATATGAAAAAAAAATTCACACCCTAAAACTCGTCTATTTACAACGTAAAAAAAAAAATTGTTTATTTATAATTTACTTATTGTCTCACGTGGTATTATAAATTATTAATCAAATGTTTTAATTTATTTTATTTTCTTACATATATAATTTTATCTGTTACGTTTCACCAAACTTTATACACAATATTTTCTATAATTAACATTTATATAAAAATATAAATTCAGAATGATAACGGCTAAAACACATCACTATACACAATATTATATATAAATAGGGCCGGGAGTGTGTCTGTGTCAAACAACCCGAAAAATTATTGTCTCGATTATTATTATTATTATATATATATATATTATTTTTTTTCACGTAGAAAACGTTGAACCCTTTTTAAATGAATATATATACAAGTATGAGTTTATTTTTTATTTTTTTTTTCTGTACAATTTTAATTTTTTCTTTTTTTAGTTTTTAATTTTTCTGTTACTTTTCGAACCGATAAAAAAGATAGAAAAAAAAATAAGGGATTTGGGCGGGACGGGTTAGACGAAATATACGAAAGAAAGAAATAAAAAAAACGAGGTGGGGGAAAAAAAGTAGTAAAAATACGGGTAGTAATAATAATCATAATAGTAATATATATATATATAGATAGATAGTAGTAGTAGTAGTAGTAGTAGTAGTAATTAATATTGAATAAATTAATAATAAAGCAGTATATTAATATATTAATAAATTATATATATATATATAGGTACGGACGGAGCGCGGCGAAAACATTCGATTAAAATAATAATAGGCTATAAATTATTAGTCATTTTTTTTTTATAATATTATCGTTTGCTTTACCGGTACCGCGGCGTTCTTTTTTTTTTTTCTTCTTGCTGTTTTCGTTTTTATTTTATTGATTTTATTCTCTGTACGGTTTGCAGTACGAGAACCGGTGGTTCATGTGCTGGCTGTACGAACCCGAGTGCGAGAACCGTTTCATGCACTTGGAACACTGGAACGGTTTCTCGCCGCTGTGCAACCGCTTGTGTTCGGTCAGATGGTGTTTGTGTTTGAAAGCCTTTGGGCAAATGTCGCACTTGTGCGGTCTTTGATCTGTAGACAGAGAGGGAAAAAAACCGTTCGGTTAACCATACGAGTATAATATAGGGTGTGTTATTACCACGACTAAATATACGGGGGGGAGGGGCCCGTCGGGTAAGATAAAAAAAAAAAAAAACACGACCGCCACTGGCGAATATATCGTAGAACAGATAGAAAACGAAAATATCGCGGAACAAACAATTATTATTATTTTGTCATTGTTGTCGTACACGACGATATCTTGCTGACATGTCTGTATATTTAGCCACGGATATTACGACATACTATATATATATATATATATTATTATAATTAGTGTAGACACTGAACTTAATACGAGTAACGCGCGTTGCATCATATAATTTGTGCATTGGAAAGTGTGTCCACGGCTACCATTTTGATTCCATTTGTTAGTTTTACTCTACGAAAAACACTGGCAATAAACCAAATAATCTACGATATTATATGTTTACGGAAATTAAATGGCCGACAGGACGACGGTATAAATTATGCAGTCCACGAAAATGGAATCAAAACGGCGCTGTCCGTTCAATAATATGCGCTTTTCCGAAATGTCTTAGATATACATTTTTCATTTTCTTTTTGATGTTTATTTAATTTAATCGATAAAAATAATATCCAATTAGGAGTGAGAATATCAAATGTATAACCCATGTGTGCGCTTACCCGGTACTTCGGTAGTGTCAACGGAAGATGGTTTAGATTTTTTGCTCGGCGAACTCGCCGCGACGGTTTGTGACGCGCTACTGCTATTGTTGTTGTTGTTGTTGTTGTTGTTGTTGTTGCAACCGCCCCCCGTGGACACCGCGTCGTCGGGATCTTGGGATGTACATCCCGAGTCTTCGGCCTCGTCCGTCATGTCGCTCCAGTCTCCGTATCCCTATAATTTGCCGTTGAAAAATTTAATTTTTTTAATGCACACGCCATAAATTATAATAAAACAATCGACGAGTACTACGAGTAGTGTAATATACAATCGCGCGCGTACATATTAATAAAAAAAAAAAAAAAAACCACAACTAAAGTATAGTTATATAGGTAATATATATATATATATATATGTATACGATAAACGGGGAAAACGTGTTGCCTGACTGTTTCTTGATTGAGCTAACGAGGTAAAATTGAGTATAATTGCCAGAGGTGATCGCCTGGCTCGGCAGTATAATACTAATTGTATTATCATCGAACGTCATAGTGTCATAATTAATCACGCGAAACCGATTAATGTAATTGGAATTTTATAAATAAACGGCGGGCGTTTTTATGAAAAGTAAAAAAACAAATACAAATAAAAGTATAGTTTACCGTGAGTAACATACGCAACGATATATCATATCATTTGAAATAAAAATAATTGTAAAATATTTTACAGAGATGACTTTATCGAGAATATGTACGCGCGTACACCAGTGCGTAATACTTATTGAACATTATTAGACGAATAAACTATGTACTCACTCTTTTCCACGAACGTTTTTCCGACGCGGGGCTCAAACTGCCGTTATGCCGGAGCGTGACGGCCGGTATGGGCGATTGGGACAAAGGATGATGATGGGACGATGGCAGTGGCGTCGCGTACGCGGGCGACGGCGGCGGGTAGGCTCCGCCCAGCGATGTTCTGCGACTCTGCTGCATGGACGCCGGCGGTGACGAACTGCAGTCGTCCCGATTGTTTGCGGCCGCGGCCGCGGCCCAGTACTGCACGACGTTAAGCGACAAGTTGACGGCACCACCGTCAACGCTCTCGTCGTCGGCGCTTCCGCCACAACCGTTGCTGGCACGGCGGTCGCGTTTCGTGGACAGATCGAGCGGCTGTTCGGGATTGTGGGCCGCGACTGCGGCGGCGGCGGCAGCGGCAGCGGCGGCGGAGATTGCGGACGCAGAGACCGGTGAATACGGCATGTGCACCAGACGGCCCTCGCGCCTGTCACGGGCCCGGTTATTCTGGAACCACACCTGAACGACGCGCACGCTAAAACCTATCCTGTCGGCGATCCGACACAGTTCTTCACGCTTAGGACGCGGGTTAGAGGCGTAGCACTCTTTGAGAACGGCCAGCTGATCGTCGGCTATCTGCGACCTGACGCGAATCTTGCGGCCGTCCTGGTCGACCGAGTCCTCTTCCTCCGTAGTGCACGGCCTGTGCTCGTCGTCGGTGTAACAGTCACTACCGGCGTCGTTACCGCTATTGTTATTATTGTTGTTGTTGATGTTGTTGTTGTTTACATACGCCCAACAATTGCTTTTTATGATACCGGGTCCGGCACTGATGACGTCTTCCAGTTTTGCGGCCAGCCCTTCGGTCCTGTGTTGTTGCTGTAGTTGTTGATGATGGTGGTGGTGGGGTTGATGTTGGTGGTAGGAGGACGGTGTACATCTCATCACGTTAGACGGCGGGTGAATGGCGGCCGCTGCAGCCGCGGCCGCATTGGCAATCATAAGCTGTTTGGTTACGGCCGAAACGTTGACCGTTTCCAACAGTCTCTTGACTGCAGCGTCCGTTTCGCCGACCACGTCCTCATCGTCGGGGCCCTCGCCGTTGGTGACTTCGTTTTCCTTCTTGACGATGTTCACCACGTCGATCACGTTGTCGTACTTGTCGTCTTCGTCGTCTTCGTCTTCGTCGTCGTCGCCGCCGCTCTCGTCCTCCCGGCAATCGTCGGCCACTACGTCTATAGTCTTTTTATCGTCGTCGCAGCAGTCGTCCCGTTGTAGTTTGCTCGCAGCGGGTTGCAACACTGATGACGGCTGAAGTAGGTTGTGTATGTTGAAGTTGTTCTGCGAGTTGAACAGCCCGGGGAAGTAGCACAATTGTGACTGATCGTGGTAGAACGCGGGTGGCGGCGGCGCTGTGGTCGTCACCGCCACGTCGTACTTGGGCGCGGCCGGCAATAGCGGCGAGAAGGCGTTGTTATTGGTATTGTTGTTGTTGTTGTTATTATTGTTGTGGTTACTGATATTATTGTTGTTATTAGGAACTTGACGTTTTGCCGGGAAATTATTGTTCTGTTGCTGACTGGCGGCGGCAGCGGCGGCGGCGTTACGGTTATTGGCTTGTGAACCGCGCCCTCCCATCTTCAGGTTTATGATTAGACACTTTTTGGACGTCATGTGACTTGAATACGAACCGGAATGCGAGAACCGTTTGCCACAGTTGCAGCACTCGAATGGTTTTTCACCGCTATGAATCCGAATGTGTTCCTATACGGAAAGAAAAACCGAAATTGTTTTTTTTTTTTTTTTTAATATTTACGATGGCAAAATATCAATAATTGTTTCAAAGCGTACAGTCGCCTATAATACGCGTGTATAAAATAATGTTACCAAAAAAAAAAAAAAAGTCTACTCATCGTAAGAAACTGGGAAAATAAAAAATACAACGCCGCAGCATCATATCTTATATTATATTATAAAGTTTTGTTTTTACCTTGAGATGATGTTTGAACTTGAACGCTTTTTCGCACTCTGGACATTTGAACTTGCGGAGTACCGCGCTTTCGTCGTGACTTATCATGTGCCTTTGTAAGCGGTACACGTTAGCGAATGTCTTGTTGCACACCTTGCACGACTTTGAACGAGAAAAAACAAAAAAAAATATCATACAAGAGTGTTATTAATATAATCAATATATAAAAATGCATGTCTGTTAAAGATGAATAGCCTCAAAAACTACTAGAGCGATTTTTACACGGTTTTTCGCAAAATGTTCTGCGTTGTCCGAAGAAGGTTTATAGGCATTGAACTCCCCCTCTCCATTGAAATCTATCATCTAAAATTCGGTTTTTAAGTATTTTTAAGTACAACAAATCTAATTAGTTTTGTTGTTTTATAGGTTACCCTAGCAACATGGATGAAAAAAAAACTGTTATTAATTATTGTAGTGCAATCCCTGTGCTGTGCGGGTATCTATAGTAATAAGTGAAAACACGTAAAACACGTAGCTTTACAGCTTTGTTTGTTTGTTTATGCGCCAGACACCAAAACAAAAAATTTCGTATATCATAAAGCATTGCAATAAACGAAATGATTTTGTCACAGCAAAAAAATAGATAGATAATTGTTTGACATGAAATTCCGACTCAATTCAATTGTGACTTAAATTATTTTTGTTGAAATATTAAAAGTAGAACACATTTAGTCTGTCGAACGTGGACTACCCCCACTTTCTACCTATTTTTAATTTTTTTTTTGTAATTAGTGACATGGGCATGGACAATAATACATAATGATTTAGCAGCAGCAATATCTAGTAATAGCAAAGCATTGCTAGGTCAGCTAGTAATATGTGTATGTAGACAGAAACGGGGAAGGAAGACGATGGATGTGAAGGGCCACCGCGCTTTATTGGATGTATAGGTGGACGAAAGAAAGAAAGAAAGAACGCACAAAGAACGTAAAATCTCACGGGAAAAAAAACGAAAAAAAAAAAAAAAATCTTTGTAGGAGTCCTTGCAGCAGGCGTCGGCTCCTAAAAATCCCATGCCCGGAGACCTTATTAAAAATAATAATTAAACGAAAAAACAACACGGTCTCTGTGTGTCTCTCTCTCTATATATACCATATATATGTACGGTATATATATGCTATTAAGTAAGAGACGGTCGTTGTCGATGCCGTGCGGTTAGTACTATATATTATTACACGGAGAGAAGGGAAAAAAGTAAAAGAAGAAGGAAAAAAAAACAAAAAAAAAAAAAAACCGAAAAAAAAAGTAGAATGAAATACGACGAATGTCGTAAAGGTATGACGTCAACAACATGTCACCATGTGTTATAATATGGACTGCGTGCGTGTATATATATATACATATATATACGCGTGTAATCGTGAGAAACCCTAATGGCGACAGGTTACGAAAATCGTTATTTTCCATGTGCCCCGCCGCCGCCGCACCGTGATAAAATAATGTGCGCGTCCTCCTCATTCGTCGCCGAACACCGACGATGTTGTGATCGGTTAATTTAACTGCGCCTCTCACATATGTACGCGTACAATACAATAATATTTTATACACGTATATAATATTAGCGGTCGGCATCGCCTTTAACCCCCTCAAACGCGTTAGTTAAGCGTAGTACGTTTTAGCAATTTTTTTTTTTATTATTATTATTGTTATTTCGGGTCACACATACACACACAGACATTATTTCGAGGTTAACAACTCTTTCCCCCCCCACGCAGCGGTTTTTAACCGAAACGGCTAACGATAACGATAAATAACGCGTACGAAAATTACGTATCGTCATCCGATGCAGACGCGAATTATAATACGTAATTATCTCGACGGCCTGCGGCGTCACAACTATATTATTTCTATATTTTTTTTTTTTTCAAATACAAATTGTATAATTATTATAAAAAATACACGGTATATAGTAATAATGATTTTATATGTATTATTAGTGTTAGTTATTATTATTTTTTTTTTTTGTCCAAAGGCCATGTGGTCCATGTGTTTCGCGCGCCGGCCGCTGATGTGCACAAACGCGTATAGATTGTCGCGGATAAGATGTCCCTCGAGACTGCCAATCTCCGCCCCCTCTTCCCCCCGCGATATATAATTTATTATATAAAATACATAATGACATACATGCGCTATAATAATAATAATATTATATATCGAATATTTGCCGTGTCATCATCGTAATGCATACCTGCTCGTAGTATATACGTATAAGCGCTGCAGCTGTTTTAAAATATCCGCGCGGGGGTTGCGGTTGAAAACGAGAAAAACGCGTCGGATGGTATACGGGGTTTAGGCGGTTTTCGGGGGACGAAACAAACCGACAAATACCACCGACGAATACTACTGCACCGTCATGGCGAGATTTTAAAGACCGTCGTCGTCGATTATATATAATATTATACCCCCATCGCTTATTTTCTTTTTTTTTTTTATCCCAGATATATCGTAAAAATAAAATATATTTATAATTCAACGTTAAATTTATTACCATCATATAACTGCATATCCAGCGTTTGTACTTGGGTTTTTTTTCTCGATATTTTAAGCGAGATATGACAAACGAGGAGGGAAGATGAGAATTTGTCCTTGGAGTGGGATGCCATCCCTTATCACCCTCCTCGGCGTTATGCCCCCTTAAAATATCATGTCTACGCCACTGATAATACATTACATATGTACACCCCTATGGCCTATCATACATAATATGTGCAGCCTGTAGGGGTATCCCTGGACCGTAATTTAGAGGGGGTCGACTTTAAACACATCCGCAACAATTTGTATGGTATATATTACATATGCGTTCAACAAATGTTTAAGTCGATCGATTGAAATTCAACCAAGTATATATATATACTAAACACATTACTTTTTAAGGTAAAAACATCACAATAATTGTATTTAAACTCTCTATATAAATATATATATATATGAGTAATTTGTACCGGGACATTTGTAATCCAGAGTATAATTATTTTGTGTCCTGATTTGTCAAATAAAGTCAAATAAAAAAAACCAATTTTGGGCGTTTTTTTTTTTATTGGGTGAATAGAACCACCGTTGGCCGGTGGCCCGGATTGATTTCAATCTCCCGGCCCGAATTTGGTTCCCACTCCGTTCCTGAGTATATTGCTGTAATATACATGTGCACACACGTCGATTCCCTTTGTACACGCGGATCGGGAATTTCGTTGCGTTTTATAATACCCGTTTATATACTCGGTTTTCGACGACGGGCGGCGGCGGCGGCGGGAGGTAAATATATAATAATAATATTAAGGGAGCCGGGGTCGCGGTGCGCGCACACATCTGGACGCGGACGACCCGAAGTTTCCGAAGCCAATCCGTCGGGGCGGGACATTTATTTTTTTTTTTCCCTTCCAGCGGCCGCCGCACGGTGCGTACGTGTATATATAATACTATTAGGTATTATATAAGAGAAACACCTTGCGGCGGCGGTGGTGGTGTGGTGGATCCTCCCGTTCGCCGCGACAAGGTCGACCACCACATATATACATGCGTGTATTTTTTTTTTTTGACCCCCACCCCCGGAGATATTTTCTTATCTTTTGTCTGCCGACGCAACGCGGCGTCGGCGTTGGTAATGGGGTGGTGGGTGGACAGAAACCCTTCACCGGACGACCACACGCAACAGCAAACGCTCGCTGGCGCGGGCCTCCTCCGAACGGATAGAGAAAATAATGTGTTGTTCGATTGTGAACGCATCGTGTACTACGCACGCACGCGCACCGGATTTTTAGGTGTGTTTATTTTATTTTCCGTGTGCGCGATGTATTTACGAGGATTTATATTCTCTATGTTATATACATATATAATATTATATGTACGTGAAACGGGTCGTTTAATATATATATATATATATATATGTTTTATTATGTGCCCAAAGCGCTTATGGCGTCCTCGTATATACGGAGAGGTGCGCCGGGGCGAGGTCACGGAATAATGGAAATAAATAAATAAAATACCTCCACGGGGGCCAACAAACCCATGCCGCGACGAAGGCGGTTGTTGCACCGGATATCGGCTGCACCATGTGTGCGTGTGTGTGTCATGATGAAATTCGATTGAAAGAGACGAAGAACCGCGCGGCGGAGAAAAACGTTAATGTATTTTACGTGCGGCGTAATATAATAATCTCGGCGCGTGTACGTGTATTATTAGGGTCACGGGAAATTTGTCGTACGCCCAGAAGCCGAATATAAATTCCACCTATACCCGCGGCCATTACAAATTATATTACATATGGTAAATCCTTACCACTTGGGCGTTTGGCGAATGGAGGAGTTCGTGTTTCTCGAGCAGGTCGCGGTTGCCGAAAGCCGCGTTGCACTGCAAGCACCCGTACTGGCCGGCGCCGGTGCCGGTGACCGCGACCGCCGTCGGGGGCGGCGAAGGTTGCGAAGACGGTGGCCGGGCTCGGCACCCGCCGTCCAAGTGTTCTTTGAGCGATCCCAATTCCAACGGTTCCCGGCAGAAAGGACAGTGCTGCTGCTGTTGCTGCTGCTGCTGCTGCTGCTGCTGCTGCTGCTGCTGCTGATGTTGGTGATCCTGGTAGTCTTTGAGCAGACCTTCCAAACTCATACCGGGCAACGGGACTGTAATATAAAGAAAATAGGAAAATAAATTTATTATATATACGAAATAATAATCAATGCTTCTTTAATACATATATATATATAAATACATATATAACGCCGTGTGAATCCCGATCACCTTGGTAAATTTATATTGTAACCACATCGACTATACATAAATAAATATGTATTATAGTATAATACTTTTATGTACGGACGTGTATTATTTATTGCGCCGGGAGGCAGGTACGCACCTGTTGAGCGCGCATTGTTCGGCGCGCCAATGATAAGTCGGTGCGAGGAGAGGGCGTGATCGCACCTGCCCATCGGCGAACGGGTGGGGGAGGGATCATTTGCGCAGGTAACCAACCAGGTGTGGCGGATTACAATACAATACGGATATATTATTCGTAACCATTTTTTTTTTTTTATATTTTATGTACCTTTTCGATATTATATTATGAATATATATTATATTCATCCTCCCTCCTCCCCTACGCGCGCGCGCACGATAGAAATATATATATATATTTATATTAAATCGTATTATTATCGTGTGTATACATGTCGTTGGTGTACAATAATAAAAACCAACATGATATTATATTATTACCTATACACATAAATATATATACAATTCTTTTGGACCCTTACGTATACGTATAAAACCTTTACACGATATAATATATACAGTGCAATATAATAATAATAATAATAATAATAATATTATTATTATTATTATAAACGTGTATACTGGGCGGCTGCGGTGGTTATAATGTGTTTTAGAGGTTCGACCGGATGGAATCCGGTCACGGTGTTTTAACGATCCGTGTTATATGTATAAAAAAAAAAAAATGTTTAAATATAATATAATATTAAAGATCGGGGATAAATATATATATTTACGCGTGACCACATACAATAATAATTTGTCCGGTTCGTATATATATATATATATATTTGTTTAAAAAAAAAAAAAAAATTAACGTTTTTTATAATATATATATATATATACACACACACACACACACACGGACAGCTGCGAATTAACCGATATACCTACATATATTATATTTGTCGTGTGCATATAGGTATTATTATTGTAGGTCGTACATTATGTTTATAAGCAGCGTGCGAACGTATAGAATATGTTTTCTCGGCGTACACTGCTGCGCGTCTTTTTGGACACGTCTATCGCGCGGCATCTGGCAAATCATGCGGTCCGCAAATACGACGTCCGCAATACGCGCATATATATATTTAATATTTGTTATACACGTAATAAATATATATATATATGTGTGTATGTATGTACATTATATATACGTGTTAAATAACGTCAAACATTCGGCAATTAGGTATAGGTTACTTAATTACTATAATATTTACATTCGCGCGCGCCCGCAAAAAAAATAAAATAATAATAATAATTTGTACCTATATATTTCCAAAGTTTATCGGCTGTCTAATAAACTACCATTAATAAATAACAAAAAAAATAAAAAATAAAAATATTCCGTATTATCAGATTATATATACGTATACACAGAAAATATTTATAAATATTATAATAATTTATGCCGTTGCAACTTTTAACAAATTATATTATAAACCACTGTTTTGTTGAACTCGTATTATAATAGGATTCCATCCGAGGAATAAGAATCCATCATAATTGAGTGAATTGAAATTTGATGGAGATAGTATAGTCATAGGCCCCAATCGACAATAAATCGTTATATTGTTATTTGAAAACTGCAGTTCACCGGGATATCTGGAAAATCGGTCCGTGTGCATTTACGGCCAATATATAATTGACAAGTAGGAGTAAATTCGTTTTCTAGAAAACTTCTCTCCCGATGGTCATTTGATGCCTCCACGCCCCGTGGGGTAAAAATGGGAAGAGGGGGAGGGGAGTTTAATTGTTGTATTAAAAAGTCGGTTTATATATATATATATATATATATACATACACGAAAAACGATCTGAACAACAATATAATGTAGAATTATAATATTATACCCTTTTATAACGCACAATATAAAGGTATATACCTACCGCGGTGCCGTATATATCGTGATTACGGCTAATATTATACACATTATAAATACTGATTATTTTTAAGTACTCGCAGAAATGTCGTTGCGAAATAAATATATAATAATATATGTATACACATACATATATATACACAGAACGATCGCGTTAATTACGAATACACGTTGCGCGTTGTCTATTATTGTATAGTGTCGATCGACGTTTTTCGTTATATTATACCCGTGTGCAAAAATCGCGATGTAAAAAAAAAAAAAAAATTATGACTTTTATCGGCGCATAGTTCGACGAATTTATTATAGCGAAGTTCCTCGAACCGTGAAACTTTCTAGTTATTGCGCGTACAAAAAAAAAAAAAAAAAAAAATAAATAAATAAAATAATAAAGACTACGAAGGTCTCTTTGTCCACAGTGTTATTATCATATGTAATTTTATCTATGCGTTTAAATATATTTCCTAGGTGAATATTATAGCCGTCATAATATAAATGTATAACTTTTAAAACGTGTTTTCAATAGTTAAATTTGTCGAAAACAATAAAATATATGGTATAGAATAAATAATATTTTTACCCCGGGCGGGCTGGGGTGTACGCGAGCAATATATGTAAAAAACGACAAATCACACATTGACGTGCGCGTAATACTCGATAATTATTGTTGTGTTTTTTGTTTTTTTTTTTTTTTTTTTGTTTTTTTTTACGGTGTGGTCGTTGAAAAACGAACGGTATTATTTTTAGGTTTATATATATATATAAAAAAAAAATAATATATAATATGCAATAATATTGCTGAACTCGAGCGTTTTGCCAACGTGTTTGAAAACCATTACCAACCATTACATATATACGCTTAGTGCAGCGTATATCATTACTCGAGCGATTTTATTCTAAAAATGAAAACGCGCAAATAGTTAAATTTATCTAAACACGTTTTTTTTTCTTCTTTTTTTTTTTTATTATTATATTCGTTTAAATAATATTTTCCACGTTTAAATTTCTCTATACCGCGCGTTTCGACATTAACGATTCCAATATTTTACACCTAACCCAATATATAAAGCAGCACTACCGTAAATTAAATTTATTCCTGCATCGCGCGCGTCTGCTACAGTAGTCCGTGTGTTTAGATTTTATTTGTTTACGTTTTTACGAGGTACTATACAATATATATATATGATAGTTTTTTTTTTAAATTAAAAATCGTGTTAAAAAATATGCGCGCGTTTTTAAGTGTATAAATTTAGATTACGTGATTTACGACGACGGGCGCGATTAAAATTAAATCGTCGTCGTCGTCGTCGAACGAACGTCAACGCGAAACGATATCCAAAAATTTATTTCACGTGTATACTATAATATACTTATAATATTAATTTATATAACATAATATTTATAAAAAATACTAATTTAAAAACGTTACTGTTTATCATCTTGGTACCAGACGACGAAAATCGTTACGGTAATTACTATAGAGGGCCGACTTTTGTAAATTTTTATTGGTTTATATCAAAATTTGATCGTGACCTACCGGTTCTGCAGTATATTCAAAATTGTATTTTGCATATTTTGGAATTTTTTGAATTTCTGGTGCATATTTTAGGATTTTGTACATATTAGAGTATATATATTTCGACGGTTTTGTAAATGTTTAAGACATTTTCAACTCGTCGAATAAACATTAGCAATGTCGCATAATATTCTTGTCTAAATATTGTATCATACCTATCTGTTACGCAACGACTTTGATTTTATTTTAGTCATCAGTCGTCGTAATTTTTCGTTATTTTAATATAATTGTCGGCCCTACCGTAAATGACAATAAAGAAAATAAAAAAAAAAAAAATAAATAAACTCACGTGCTGCGTAGTTACCGTAGGAGAACGCGTTGTGGAACAGTCCGATAACTTGCGCGGCCGTGTACATATTGCACGTAATTACTACGCCGCGTTAATACAAAACAATTACCACTCGTCGAGGTGTAAAATGCAATTCCGAACAAAAAAAACCCCGACAAACACAATGGTAACAATTATATTGTTACTGGGTACATACGGTAACGGTGTGCCGCGCGGGGGCTAATAGGCGAACGTTACGCCGCACGGTATACCTGCTCTATTTATGTCCGGTGTCCGCTGCTCAGCGGCGGCGTCGGTTGCGGTGTACGGTTACGGCGGTTACGGCCGGACTGAAACGTGCGCACCGTACGAGCGGCAGGTACAAAATGATCCTAGCCGCGGAGGAACGCAGTACCGCCGTCGCCGCCGCCGGCACACGTAGCGTACACATACACGCACACACGCACGCGCACACGTACACTTGTGCGGACACGGGACCGGGTTATCGTGCGTGTATCATCGGTATCTATAATATATTATGTTATGTGTGCGCGTGTACGAGTGCGTGTATTATATGTATTTTTTTTCTGCCGTCCGCCTCCTTTTTTTCTATTATGTATATAATATATATATTATACGCTGCGCCACCCGCCGACGACGGCCCGCGAACACTACGGGCGGTGCAAAGGGCCGAAAATCGATCGGTCGCCGCCACCGCCGCCGCCGCCGCCGCCGCCGCCGCCACCACCGACGACGAGGACGATGGAGCCACGGAGGTATACGTCGTTACGGGCGGGTGGCCGCGACGATGGGACGGGCCCGGGCCCGGAGAAATATCTAGTCGTCGTCCGCGGTCCTCTTTTATACATACACGTCGTAATATATAGGTATAATATACGTGGGTGCCAAGAGTATATAAGCCGATCGATTTATAATTTTATTGCGCCTATAACACGCGCGCGCGTGATGGAAAATACGATGACGAGATTATAATAAATATTCGCGTAGATGTGCGGCGCGTAGCACGGAAGGGGGGTCGCGGACCGGGCGATATATATTCGCCGCCGAGGGGTGGCGAGGGGTGGCGACGGGCATCGTGTATTCGCCGCCGGGCGGTACGCGCAGGTGTGCGCCGCAGCACAGGTGGGCGTGTACAGTAGGGCCGCGCCGCGTATATACCTGCCCGCGGCGGCGCCCAGGTGGGACGTTCCCGAGCCGCCTATTGGACGGCTAGCTCACCTGTACGCGGCGAATACATTTCGCGAGCGCTTGCGCGATGTGTAATACATAACGCCGCTGCGCTCGCGACGAGCGTAAAAGCACACGGCCGCCGACGGCGGGCGTTACGTAAAAACACGACGTGCAACGGTATATTACGGGCACACATTTACACCTTAAAAATATATTCTCGTACTATGATATAATATAATATATTATATATATATATACTCCGGTGTACGCGTGCAGTGTAGTTACACATACATATATATATATATACGATATAATAATAATAAATAATCGTTTTGCAGCCGGGCGGCAGCGGGTCAATTGAACGTCTCGGCCGCCGTTCCCGCATCAATTAACCTTTGCGGGCCGCACGGTTAATTGGCCGAGTCGCCAATGCGTAACATCACACGACAGAGCTCGTGTACATATATATATATATATATATATATATATATATATATATATATTATTGTCACTGTGTGTGTGTGTGTGTTTATAATTATTTATGATAATCGGCGGTTTTTTTTTTCTATTCCGTCGACGAATGTTATTTAGTCGAACCGAAGAAAGTCAAATATCAATTGACCTCCCCGCGGTGGCTGTGCCGGCGAGCGGCCGTAAAAATTTATACAAAACATACGCTGGCGCGCGCTTCTTCGTTACGGCCCGTATCACAATATTTACATACGTGCGCACACACGCACACACATAATATATATAAATGTATACGATGCACGATGTGGCGCACACATCGCGACGCTGATGATGGTGCAGGGGACCCTTTTCAATAAAAGGAAAAATAAATATCGAAAAACGTTATTATCAGGGTCAACGCGGGCCAATTGCACGACAATTATCGTACTACTATACTCGTAGATATTATTATACTATTTATTTACACTGGCGCACATCACATCGCGACGACCGATCACACACACACACACACATGTACGAAAATAATGATCATATATATGCATATGATGTGCGTACCAGTATTATAATAGACGCACACGGCGATGACGCCGGCGAAATACGATGCGACACGCGTGTTTCTGCAGTAATACGGGCTGGTATTATATTATGCATACATAAATATATATATATATATATTTCGTATAATCGTTTTGTGCAGTTGCAGCGGCCGTAGTATTACGGCTATTAAATTTAATTTCCCGACTCGAGACGGAAAAGTGAAAAAAAAACCTTTGAGAATCATGTCAAAAAAGATGAATCCTTTGCGCGAGCGCGTCGGGTTACCGGATATTATAAAATACGTATATAGTGAAAATTACTAAAAAAAAAAAAAAATCCTGATACATATAGGTATATATGTTACTTGCTGCATATAACCTATATAGAATCTTCGAGTCCCCGTTGTTCTTTCGTTTGTATTGTTGAAAATTAAAGCCGAGTTGACCGATTTTTTTTAAAACTAAATTAAGTTAAATTATCATAAAAAAAAAAAGAACTAAACCAAGTTAATTTGGAAATATAAATGAATTTCAGTAACTAAATCAAGTTAAAAGTTACATTGTTATTTGTCCAGCATTGTATAAAATAATATATAGTGTAGTGCGGTGTTTCTCAACTGTTTTACTGTGACGACCCCCTCCAAATGACAAATTAAATTTTTATCTGCAAAATTATATGAAAGTATATGTTTGAACGTTTGTTATCCTTTCACGCCAAAAAACAACCGAACGGATTAAGCTGAAACTTTGCACATATTTATAGTTTTAGACCAGAAATAACATATACATTTGGGGACTACTTCCCCTGCCCCCCCATTGATCAGTTCCAAAAAGATGAGAACGAGGTGTCAAAGTTTGACCTTTTTTTCTACTATGCGCATATATTTCGTCCAGTATTCAACGGATTTTAGTACGATTTTCACTAACGGATGATGTAGAGTCGCATTATGATGAGTCCCGAACATTTTTTGTGTGATTTTAACATTCCCGAACAATGCGAGCAAAAGATAAAAATTCTATCGCTCAATCGAGCATAATACGTTAATTTTTCTATTGGCACGGACAACGCAGGGCAGGACAGCAATATAGTCGTATAAAAAAAATTGTATATGCATGACTTATTATACAAATAAGTTGTGATAATATATATATATAAAGAGAGAGGTATTAATAATAGATAAAAATATACCTACTCGTCTATACGTGTAATACTCTTATAATTATATATAATTATACTCACGGCTATTTGTATTAAAATTTAAAATATAATTATTATTACCGAGTTTTATATAACACCTATATATTCAGTATAATATATATATATATACACCATCTATAAACATTATAAATATTTGCGCGATAAATATATGCATGAATCATTAATTTTCATGGTATATATATTGTTTTATGTTTTATAATTTGGTTTCTTTTTTGTGATTTGAAGTAGGTATATATACCTATATATAATGCCTTTTTTTTAAACGACCATTCTTATTTTTATAATAATATTATCATTATTATTTTGAAATACAATAATTATTTGAAAATGTTAAAACATAATAATGTATAGGTAATATATATAATATATTATTAACAGTTTATACAAATTTATATATAATCGTTTAAAGTTTAAAGTTGCGGGGGATTGAAATTATATCCCGTTTCGTTACAACACATATATCGTTTCTAAACGGCATATGCTTAAACGCAATGAACTACAATAATAATTATTATGTTCGATATACACGATAGTCGAAGGAAGGAAGGTATGTTTGCAATAATACGTCTGTTATATAGAACATTGTTGAATCGCGAAATAAAAACGAATTGATTTTACAGAAATATAGAAATAAGAAAATTACTGGTTTGCGCGTTTTAAGAATCGCTCGCTGAATAGCCATTTGGACTTTATGCAATTATTATTAAAAACCAAAAGTGCCCGATAATTGATTGATACATGTTCGTTACACAAACGAACCGACCTACTATTGAATTGATTTTGGCGATTTAAAATATGTTAATTATAAACAATTTCAGAGTTGACCCCTTTGTAACGTATCAGGCACTCTTATTACAAGGGGGCTTATAGAGGTTCTCCCCCCCCTCGGTAATTTCAGAAGAATATAGTATACATAAGTGTTAATAGATCAACTAAACATATATGTATACTTAACCCTAACCCCCCATTCCCCCTATGATTTAGAAAATAAATACCGCACGTGGAGTTATTAACTCGGAAACGTTATCATTTAAACATTTACCGTTTTATCAACACCTCGGTATAAAACCGTTATTTAAGGTTAAAGACCGATTTGTTAGTATGAATGTTTCTGCCATTGAATATAATTTGTGTAGGTGATACGAATTACAATACAATTATTGTGCCGGGGACGCGATCACTAATACTATTATACGGGAGCATATGTCACCGAACAAGAGGTATACGGACACGTCATCGCGTCTAATAATCACCTGATAAAACAATATTGTTGTACATAATAAATATCGGGAATTTGCTTTGGTTTCGTATTATACCGATATACAATAGTATTATAATCGGTCGTTCAACGATATTATATTATTTAGTCACACTCGTCCGTCATATTATTATATATAGATATATAGATTTTAACAATTTAATGAAATCGTCATAATATACATTATATATATTGTCAGTGTTACACATAATACACACATATTATTATTATCATCGGTTCCCCGACACACACATCTATGTCGAAAGGTTAGAATTGAGATTAGATGACAAAAAAAAAAAAAATGTTCTATTGTAATATACGTGGGCGGTATTATATACCGCAGCTGGTAAACTGTACGCCGGTATATATGGACTAATAATAATTTTCGAAGGTAATTATTAACAATAGCGATATCAATATAGTCCGATATATTTATCAACCGGAATTTCGATTTAAATTTTGTACAGTATCCTATAAAATAATACTAGCAATAATATTATATATGTATATATATATCGTATTGTTTGTAAATTAATTGTATTTTTTATCTCTCAGCTATGCGTAGGATTTTCTTAAAATTTGATATTTATAAGGTTAAAGGGACGGAATGAATCAGTTATAAATAGGTACACTTAACTCGAGACTCGGACGGTTTTTATTTTTTTCTTTGGCGAACAATTGGCTTTTTTTATACCGATAAAATTTTGGTTATTGATAGATTTGAAGATGATTTTTTTTTTTTCGAGAAAAAAACGTGTCGTTATAAAATTAATAACTTATTACAAAACGCCTGCGACCGGAGCGGAAAATCTTCTTGTGGGGTAGGGAGGTAGTGCACCTCACCTTTACTCCAACCCCCCAGATCTACTAAATTATATTAATATAATATTTATATACACGTTAAAATAATTTCTAATATATACTCGTATATTTACGACAACGGCGGCGGCGGTGGCGTTTTTTCTTACGTTATATGTTTATATTTTTGAAGTGGTGAAAAAATGACAAAAAAAAAGTATGATGTATAACCGTTTACACAGTAATTGATCATTGTATAATATATACGTGCGAGAGAGAGAGAGGCATATTATATACAACTGCGATATATTATAATATACGTATACATATGTATAGTCGGACGGGAATCAAAGCCGATGTGAAAATCAGGGAGACGAACGCGTACTGATATATATATATATTTGTGTGTACGAAACGTACAAACAATATGTACATTGTGTTTAATTTTTATATTATATTATACGATATTATTATTATTAGTGGACTCGGTATACGAGCTCACGAAAACGATATATGGTAATTTTTTTTTATTTTTTGTCTGTGTACACCTAAAAATCAGCCGGACGCCACACAATCTCATACAGCATGAGACGCAGTCATTGTTTTCCGATCGCAGTGGTGTTTATTATTATTTTTTTTTTTTTTTTGAATCATAATTTTTTTTCTACGCGCACACATTTTTATATAATGTCAACAATAATATAGTTTAAAAAAAAATTATATAAACCGAACCGCGCGTTCGTATATTATTATTATTGTGTTCGAGGACCGCACATGCGTGCGGTGCGGTGAAAAAAGGGATGACGACGTGTGACGGACGACGACGCCGATTTGTCGAATATATATATATATATACGAATATCTCGAGCCGATAAGATTACATAATACAAATATATATACATATTATTATATTATCAATATTATTTATAACGACGATAATAATAAATTACAACAACAGCAACGATAAAAACGCACTACATTTTTAATTGGGGACCACCGCGCGTTTTTTTTTTCTTCAATAAGGTAAACCGCCGCCGTCGACGTCTGTGCGCACTCACTACTACTGTTGTGTGCAAGTGTATACCGCGGGGTCATGGGTTTTTTTAACATTTTTTTTTTGCGTTTCAGAGAAGACTAGACTTTTCGATATTAATAATATCCACGTCGACGATAATACGTAATAATAATAATTCACGTACACGTATTTATATATTACTGTTTTAATTTTTTTTCTTCTTCTTTAAATGTTCCGATTAATAATCTATACGGTCATTTTCACGATAACGTCGTCGTCGTCGTCGTCGTCGTCGTCGTCGTCGTAGTATTTAAAGAAAAGGTCTCGAGACCTTATGATTGTGCGGGCGATCTCTGTATTATTATTATTATTATTATATACATGTACAATGCCATTTTATTGTTAAATTATACAGGATGGCAGAACCGTTTATCCGTCATATTATAATTATTATTTACCGACAATACGCATATAATATATGATATCATAAATGACTTAATAGTAAGCGATTTTTTTCCTATATAACTATCATCATCAGCTGCTGCAGCGACAGAATACACGTATAATAATATTTTATCAATAAAAATAAATTTAAACTCTAAACGTTATAATATGTACACGTGCATATTTTTTTGTTTTTTTATTTTTATAGATATTTATTAGTTTTATACGGTTTTTTTTTCCTATATTATAGATTTAACGGAACATATATAATATAATTGAACACAATTTTTGAAACCGTCGCAATATCATCGTATCTTAAACGTTTACAATTATTATTATTTTCCTAAAACTGCTCTATTTTAAACAAATAAGTTTTACCTCGAACTTTTATATATTACCAAAAGGAAATTTTAGATGAAAAAAAAAACTTACAGACAGCAATAATAATATTATTATAAATACACGCGGACGCCATAAAATACGCGTGTATATTAAAAATAGGATATCGATATAATTGCATACGCCGACACGTTTGATTATTTGTGCGATGTCCATGTCAAATTTATATTTTATTACGCTGCAAGTACGGACAAGAAAGAAAAAAATAAATAAATAATAAAGGGGCAACGGACATCAAGAAGTATATAAGTATATAAAGTGAAAGAAAACCAATAATAATTGTTTTATGATTTTTTACTATTATGTATATTATATATAGAAAGAAACTAAAAAGAACTATTTCTAAAAAAAACTTTCAGGAATATAATAAATAATAATTTAAGGCCATTTCGTGTAATATTTTATTTAAAAATGTTTACGTTATACGATAGGAGAGTGTTTATTATTATTATACACCTATTGTATAATATATATATATATATATATATATATACTTGAATGTATTATATATAAATATATAATACATATATTTTATCTATATTTGTAAAAAAAAAAAAATGATAGCTTTTGATGGAGTTTTATTCTCCGAGAGTTATCGTTTTACTATAAAAAATAATGTTTATCAAACGACTGGTTTAAAATTGTTATTATTAATTTATCATAAAAACCCGAGATGTATTGTATTATACTATGGATATGTCCCGGTTAAATTTTTTTTTGTTCGTAGATAACTATTTTAAAACACATTATCTCGGTGTGAAAAACCCAAATAGGTACACGATTTTTATACGGCGGTTTTTACCAAATCTTTACTCGACGACAATTTTACGCTTTCACAAACATGCGGTATTCAAATATATCAAAAACGTGACACACGATTCGGTTTTTTGTACAATTGACCTATTTTTTTTGTATAGGTATCTAGGGGACACAGAATTATTTATTGTACTTAGACTATTTTGGTAAACGTATTATGATATTTTCGAACAGTTTGAGCTGTTATGAGTATGTATTTTATGAGTATCACACACACACACACACATTTAAAACACAATTAAAATCGGATATCCTCGTAAATCGTACGGACAAGATTCTTCGTTTTGGAAAGCTTTAATTTGGGCATTAATCGTACAATTTATAATAGTTCGGGCAAATTTATCCAAATACTAATTGAATATTAAAACATATTACCTAGTTAAAATATAAATGTATACATCGTTTGGACGAGAATATTTTTGTTAGCTGTTTCAAAAACCTGTAAACGAATGAATATATTTTCGCGGCAATGTTCCCAGAAATCCGTTACGATTTGTTTGTAGGCCCACTAGAGACTTTCACACGGGGAAAATACGGTTAATTTCCCGCCCAAACGAAAAAGCTGTTTTTTTTTTCCATTTATTTTTAATCACCCTTTCCGCATTTGAACTAAACGTAATCGACCCGATGGAGATTTTAACGGTTTTCACATTTGAAAAACCATAGATAATATAAAAACAGAACCTCGGTATAACATGGTGGGTACTGTACTCTCAGTATACAAATCTGGTTATCTAAATAATAATAATAATAATAATAGAATATGGAATAACAAGCATATATAATATTATGACTTACGGTTGCAGCTCCACACGTTGGCCAAACACCACAGGCGGTACGAGTAGCTGTCGAAAGACGAACCGTTGGCCGCTGCTGCGGCGGCGGCTGCGGCGGAATACATCCCCGTGCGAGCGGCGAATGTATTAATATTATGTATTCTTATTGTACGCGTAGATATTATATATAAATCGTAGGTATGGATATATATATGTATAAATATATACGTGCGGTAAGCGTACCACCGGGTGTACAAAGGTGCGCGCGCGTACGATTAGGATGGCTGCTGCTGATGCTGTATCGTAGCGGCGGTGGTGGACACCAATTATGCACGACGGAGCGCGTATGCGGAGAGGAGAGCGCAGTCGGTTGTCGTAGGCGGTGTGACGGTCCGGACTACAGCTGGTCGCGGGCGTCAAGCGCAAAGCGTGGCGGCACACTGGCGGGCAAAACTCGACGGGTCCGCGCCTACGCCCGCCACCGCCGTAGCCGCCGTTCGCGCGGCCGCACACGCAAGCGTCGGTCGCCGGCCTCCGTCGGCGCGGGCCGAACGGTGCCGATCATTCGGGTTACCGTATACGCGCGTCGCACGGCCGCCGGTCGTGCTTTCGGGGCGGTCGCCTCCCGCGGCCACCTCCTCCGTCGCGGGCAGGCCCGTCTTCGCGCCCGTCGCCTTGCCCGCCGCCGCGCCCGTCGACGGCGGCCGCGGCGACAACGGTAACGACAATAATATAAAGCAATAATAAAACAATTACCTATAATTATTATTACCTAATTATAATTATTTCGTTGGGTTTTTGTTCGCCAACAGGTGACCGCTCGCCGCCGAAAAGGTGCTGCTCTCCGCAAAGTGTTATTGTTATTATTTTTCTACTCGATTCGATTTGTTTATTAGTGCCGACAATTCCTGAATATTTTTTTTAACACAATTTTTAAATTTTTAACGGCGCTCAAAGTTCCGAAATATCGAATTTCCAATTGATTCACACCGAAGTAAATGCACAATAATATAATATATAGGTCACGGAAGATTAAACAATATTTTCACACAGACAATTCTACCTAGTCGGTAGATTTTCGATAAAGTAATATGGCGTACATAGATTTTCAAAGTATATTATATATTTATAATTTTCGGTAAACAAGGGAATTGACGTCATTTTCGGTATTTATGATGCCATCTTTTATGAAATTTACTCCTTTACGTTGCGTTTTAGATGAAATTTTAACAAAAAAAAAAAAAATAAATAATAATAATAATAAATAAAAACAACGGTTGTCATAATATTATATTCGTGGACAACGAATAAATTATGTTCGATATACGCGAAAAAACGTATGTAACGGACTTGACTAAATGCGCAAAGTTTACCTATTTTTGAAAAAAACATTTTCCTTTTTTTTTCTTTCTAATATTATTGAGCGTTCTAAAATAATCATAACAATATTACAGTAAATTAATAAACAATAATAATAATAGTGACTCATATTATTATAAAATTGAATAGGTTTATATTATTATATAATATTTTCGCGTGGACAATAAAAGCATTGTATATAAATATATCGCCGGCCGCCGTTGTATTTTATAATATAATTATTTTATTATTTATTGTGCTCATGCATTACCCCGGAACCGGAGGAACCGTGTGCCATTATATACGCTACGGCATGACGGATCCTGCGGTAATTGTATATCACATCAACAAAATATTAAATTCAATATTTTCAGTATCGTTTTTAAACCCGCGATCTCGACGTTAGTTATACAAATATTATAATATTACTCGTATTATATTTTACAAGGCCGATATAATATACAATGCAAAATGCGGTGTAAACTATAATATATTGTAGACGATAATAAGACTGTCGTTTGTATATTCGCGTTATAGTAATAGGTGAAACCCGCAACAGGGGCTGTATTATCGTATACATATAGTCACCCCAACTCAAATAAAATCCGTATACGTTAATGTAGTAGGTATATATATATATATATATATAAACTTAAGTATTTTGGGGAATCTGCAGTCATCTGCTCCCCTCGAGTTCGGCCAACGACGACCGTATATTACACAATACGAACGCACTGACTTCAACTGTATATACGATTTCGATAATAATATTCGATAAAATATAACATACATACTCGTACGTAATAATATAAAGTACATTACTGTATATGTACAGTCTCCGTAGCTTGTCGAGTTTTCGAGGTATCGACGGGACGGAGGTGTGTTTGAAAAAAAAGAAATTAACGTCATAATAATACAATATATTTATTTTATATTTTGTACAGTTAATCCTGGATATTGGTTGGCAACGATTCTCTGCTCTTTTCCTGCTACTTTACACGCCTTTTTCTTCATTTTTTTCATAAGAATTACATCCTTGGCCCGTCATTACATTTGTCGCATATACGTATATTCCAATCGCGGTCATATTAAATAATTTTCACCTTCTATATAATTATCCGTTTATTTCTTCTTTTGTTGATATTATATTCCATAGAACTCTTCCCCCTGATATTATTTTTAATATAGTTCTTCGTTGGCATTCATATCCGTCCGACTTATGTTGAGAATTCTCTTGTAGCACAACATATCATAAGCTTTGTTTGTTCTACTCTGTTCTTCTTTAGCAAACGTCCACGTTTTGCTGCCGTACAGCATAATAATACTCTGAACGTATATGTTTTTAGAAGATTTTTGTCTGATATATATATATATGCATAGGCTAATATTCCTTGAAGTAAAAAGACCCCTTTTTTTTTGATTAAACGCTACTTTAGCTTGACATGGTCGCTTTATTATTTCCTTTTTACAACTCCTACCCGACAGTAACATATAATACAGTAATTATATGTACCATTGTACCTTGATCTTTGTCATACCGGGAGGAACAGCATTACAGAAATCATTTTCTCGTCAAAAAACGCTTAAATTAATTTTAAAATACGCAATAATTATTTAATAAAATGTCAAAATATTCAAATGTCGATACGATTTTATAAATATACATACTAATATTTTAGTAGTTGCGGGGTAAATGACGTTTTATCAGTTTTGTCGTCGCTATATTTTCGGGTTTTGGGCGGTAAAATGTCGGCAAATTATATAAAAACATTGTCGCCGATGTAAAAGTGAAAAAGAAGAATTCTATAATTCGTCGTGATGTCGTATATGTATATATAATTTTGTCGTATATAATACAATTATATTATTAAAAAAAAAAAAACAACGAAAAACACCGCCGAACAATGAATACGAAAAGAGGAAAAGAATAAGAAGAAGAAGACGTACGTATATGCCGTTTAATATAGTGTTTGTGCGGTATATAATACTCGTAATGTAATATACGGGGAAAAAAAAATCCCTTTTTACATATTATTCTGGTCGCTGTGGCTCCGCGCGCGCGGTCTCGCGATATCTGGCGCGGCGATCTTGAAGGACGATTTCACTTCGTACGCTGCCACGGCTCCCATATATATATGCACGAGAAAACACGATCGGAGATAAAAGTCGGATGGAAAAACGCGCGGTATAAACGTATATATATATATTTATGTATAATATACACAATGGCACGCATATATACGACAATTGTCCAGAAAATTGGACTTTTTTTTCCTTTTACGCGTTCTCGGTGCACGGTGGATGTCGCGGCGGTGCCGTGCCCGCGATAGAAATCTTTTCGCGTTTATCGTCCATCGCATCGCATTTACCCGAAAAGTCTATTTACACAGAGTAATATATACCGCGGAAAAAAAAAAAAAATCTCGCGTATATACCTCCCGTCGTTTGCGGTCGCGCATACCGCGTATATATGAGTCTATTAGAAGATTAATTATATTATCATATATATATATATTGTTCTCCGAGGGACATCGACGACGACACGCGCGTAGTCATCGTTTTCTTCTCGTTGGCCGCGGCGAAAAAGAACGACGTCCGCGGCCGCTTTAACCCTTCGCCGAGAAGGATTTATCATCCTCTCGTGGCTATACCGTGCGCCACTGCCCCGCAACCGTGCAGTGTATATAATGTACGGAATAGCCCTCCCACCTCTCTATATATATCGTATAATAATAATAATAATAATAATAAATATAATATAATATAATATAAACGATTAATCGTTTTGTCGACCGTAAAACAAAATTATGCCGGTGTCGTGCGTGCGTGTGTGCGCGGTGTACGCGATGGGTCATGACGATGGTGGGCACGCGGCGAGGGTCGCGCGGGCGGCGATGATTCATGCGCGCGTATAACAGTCACCGCCGTCTCCGCCGCACCCTCTTCTTTTTCGGTGACGGTGAATAGTGGGGGGGGGTGGCAGGAAACGCCAGTAGTCGTCGTCGTTGACCCTGCACGAGGCACATTTTTTCCGGTGGGGGGAGGGGGCAGCGATCGAGAGGTGAAAAGAATCGAGGCGAGGAAATCTCTCGTCACGGCGAATAGACGAAGCGTATCCGTATATACTTTATACGATATATATATATATATATATAAATATATACATACTCGATTTATTATTATTATTATGCAGCGGAGAAAGACTGTGATGGCGGTAAAAGGGGCGATTAATTGTCGGAGGAAAAGGTGCGTTATTAATCACGGCGACCGAGGAGAATGTGGGACGCGGGTAAAAAAAAAAAAATGGATTTTTTTTTCTCTTTCTCTCTCGTATACACCGCAGAATCGCGGGAATAAGCGGCTCCGAAATTATATCGTCGTTGTCGTTATTACGTGATATATTAATTCAACGTCTCTCACCTCGCGTCGAGAATTATTATATTATTATTATATAAATAAAATATTTCTCGTCGCCATTCATCACTGCCGCGCCGTCGTACTAACAACAACAACAATAACAACAACAACAGTAATAATAATAATAATAATAATATTTTGAACCGTACCGCGACGGCGACGACGACGTGTTGTATTATACAAAAAGAAGTGATGCCGGCGGTGGTGGCAGCGGTGGCGATGGGGCGACCGGAGTGAAGGTTTGCGAAATGAAAACACCGCGAAATAAATGCAGATTAAATTTAATATATATAATATTGTTATATATATATAAAACACGGAGGCTATGAATATTGTTGTATATAGCGATGCGGATAACGTGCCGGAGCGGGGGAGGACAACCACCGGAAGTGGTTTTTGTTAATAAAAGATGGATATTTATGCGCAGAAACACGGGTCGCCGCCGCCGCCGCCGCCGCCGCTGTGTACCGTTTCGCGTCGAGCCCGCGGAGAAGAAGGTATATACACGCGCCGCACAGAAGAGACGGTGGTATATATGGAAATAATGTAAATAAAGGTCGAATCGACTCATCGCGCACTGTAAAGCGGTGTATATATTATTATACGACGTATACCATCTATCGCGTGCTTTTTATACAATGCTTTTTCATTATTATGTATGTATAATATAGACAAAATAAACACGTGGCGGCCGCCGCCGTCGCCGCCTCCGCCGCCGCGCGCTCAAAAACTTTGTTGTTTTTAATATTACCAGTGTGGATTCGCCACCGCTCTTTTAATTTTATACGCGCCCGATATTATAATGTAACGCGCGATATCCAATCGAGAGAGGATAATATCATCATCATATTATTATTATATAACGACTCGCGCCAGCACTACCGGTTCGCTTCGCTCCTTCATCCCCCGGGGGAACGCGCGGTCGTCCCGTCACGATTATACAGTTATACACGGAAATTAGTATTCTGTGCGCGCGGCCGACGGTCGTTTGCGGGCAAGCGAAATTACGACCACGGTCACCTGCGGCGAGCGGTACGGACTCTCGACCGGCGACTGGAAATCATAATGTTTTTTCGGTTTGGGTTCTTAAAAAAACAAATTTTTCCTATCCGGTTCCGAAAATTTCGAATTTGTCTTGGTTATGATACACGATCCCCGTGATAACGCTTACTTTCGTAGGAAATTCCTATTTCATAAAACGCCTATATGTACTATACTATTTTGTTTACTACCTATCAAAGTACAGACGGACACCTATAATGGTATAACTGGAACCGAATGATAAAAGCAGAGTTCTTTAGTGTGAGGTAATGTAATAAAGCGTGGTCTGAGACATCGGCGATATACAAAGAGATAACAACCCTACACGCAAGGTTAAAGAGTTCGAGCTACCGAGATAAGAATGGACAATCCTAACCCGAGTAAAGTCTACGGGAAATGGTAGATGTGGGTATTTGCTACACGACTGGGAAATGAAAAAAGACTCGAAATGGGAATGTGATGGATACTACATCCATCAAACAGTACAAGAAGAACCGATATTAATAGCCGAAATTAACCGAATAAACCTAAAAATAACGGTTTCGGTTCTGGTTTCTGAAATATTTATAATATACATATGGTCATTTAGACATTGGAATTGCTGCAAGACCAAGACCAATTTTGATCAACACCAAGATTGAATAATGCCAAGGACGATATTCGAATAGATGGTTTATTAAAATGGGTAATACAGCCAACCCTTATTGAATATTTCGGTTTTCCCAAACCACTTAAACAACTGCGGTTTTTCCGTAGTCGAATAAACATTTTTTTTTTTTTTTGTCCTGTCGTCGTTGTTTCTAACGGCTCGCGGCGATTTCCAACTGAATTCAAAACAAGCCATAACGAACCGTAAAAAAAAAAAAATAATAATAAAAGTATACCTCGGCCGCATAGCCAAAATCGAATAAACTAAAATTCTCGAAATAATGCTAAAAACATTTTTTTTTTTGTTTTGGTTTTGTGATTTCGGATCGAGATTATAATATTTCTCTTCACGTTTTACCATTCGTGCAACCCTTTGATCATTATATTCTTGATGTATAATAATAAAGTATATATCAAGAGACTTAATGTAGAAGTGTAAAAAAAAAAATCGTTACAAGACGCAATACACAAAGAGTAATGGGGAGAAATAAAAAAAGAAACGGGCGCTTCATCATTTAGTTGTATTTTTGTTTTTTATATATTTTTTTTTTTATGAATAGGTAAAACAAAAGAATCAAAGACATGTAGTTGAGATTCGGCGGACATCGCGCACAAAAGATACCTTGATTACACGACCCTCGGGCTACCGTATTTCTGTATACAATATACATATACTTTTTATATACATGTAATTTTTAATCCCACTTCCTTTGCTGTATAGCAGTCTCTACGAGCAGTTTAATTTTGCGTAAAAAAAAACCAAACAAATAAAATACGGAGTGTCGCCTGAAATGTGTGCGCGTGAGGACGATAATATATACGTATATACGATACGAGACGTCGTAAAACCGCCGTGCGATCGATAAAATTAATAATAATTATAAATTATAATAAGTTTATTGTCTTTTGTTCGCGAATTATAATATCCCACCGTCGCAGCCGTTTTAATTTTTCCACCGGTATGCAAATGTTTTATCAACGTCGCGTCACCACGCAAATCCTATAAATAAACCGCCAACGAGGAATCCTTCCCGGCGATGTTGTCGTCCTTTTATTTTTTTCCGCTTTGCCTTTATGGCGGGTTATACGTATTGTATATATATACCTTCACTTGCTTTCCGGTGCCGGAAAACACCACCATACCGTTATTATTATATATAGGGGGAGACACGCCACTGGCGTATAGATAAGGTGTTGGCCTATAGTAATTTTCGCGGGAACGGAGACCGTGTATTATATTTTAAGGGCATTTTTTCGTCGATTTTTTCCTTTTATATACGCTCGGCCGTTGTTTTTTCGTCTTTCCTCTCCACAGCACCCTACCCCCTGCAGTAACGACGACGTGTGTTGTATATCTGACCTAAAACAACGCGGTTTTTTTTTTTCGTACTCCTGCCGCTTTCTTCGCCCGCGCGCGGGTCTCCGCCAGGGGACGTTTGCCGATATATATATATATATGTATATATATACACTGTAGATTCGCGTCCCACGAGACTTTATAGCCCGTGGCCGTCACGTCTAACACGGTTATTTTTATCGTCCGATTTCACCAGCGGACCATTTTTCTTCATTTTATCTCAACGGACGTTCAATTTTGAACTTTGCCGGTTTTTTTTTTTTTATTTATTTTTTTTATCCGTTCTACTTTTATTTATGTGAACGTTCACCGTATATACATATACATGGACACGCACGCGTATTACATATATACATATATATATATATATATATATATATATATAAGATGACGCCACTGCCGCGTGCTATCGGCTGTAGCTACCGCGCTATATAACGGAAAACCACAACGCGTCGAAGCTTTATAGCGTCTACATATAGGAAAACTGTTTTTTTTTTTTTCCGGAGACGCTAAATCGACGACGACTTCCCCGCGACAACAATATCATGTGCGACCTTCATCGGGCAAAGAGGCAGTTCTTTCCCCGTGATAACAGAAAAGCAATTGTCCATAGAAGAAACTTAATCATATTTTTTCCCCTGTGATCTGAAAACCTGATGTGGTTTTGCATAATAAATCGAGGGTTATTTTCAATTCAAAAGTTCCGACATGAGCTCGCGAAGCGATTGAATGGAGATGGCCGAAGGGACAAAACAAAGCAATATTGGAATATTGTAAGTAATTTTCAATATTTTTTGTTCTTATCAGGCGTACAGGGAAAGAACTAACCCCATCTGACCATCATCCTCTCTCGTTCAATGTATACAATTATAAAAATACCTGCGACTTGTTCGCGATCGGACGGAAATATTCTCGGTTTTAGCTTTTGATTATTGTATATACATAGATAATATTCCGGAGTTATAAGTACGTTGCGATAATAATATATAATTAGTATTGTTCGAAAACGAAACGCACTATCGCCCGTTAAAGGTTCATAGTATAAAGTTCATATATACTAAAATATTATAAAGAGGTAAACTTGTTAGTTTGTATGTAGGGGGTAGATAATCTTCTGAACTAAATATCCGATTCGGAAAGTTCTTTCACCGATAGATAGCTACATTATTCCCGAGTGCTATAGCCTAAAAATTATATATGTAGCGTGCGTTTTAGCCGAGCTACCACGGTTTTTAAACAATGGTTATCTACGAATATAAAGGAAGACGACGGATACACTTACTCAGTAGAGTTTAGACATTTGTGTGGTATATATCTCTAGTTATGGTGTAAGGGTGAGATAAGAAAGGATCATCCCCTAAAGAGGTACTCACATATGAGTTTTGTCGAAAATTGAATTACTGGGTTACCTTTGCGACACGGACGATAAAATAGAAAAAAAAAAACAGTTATTATTATTTGATTTGGTTGTCACGGGTGATAGGGCCGATAAGAGTCGGATGAGAGGTGGGGGTTAATTTTTTACGGGCATTGCCGGTGTTCGGAACGGCTTGTAAATTATATAAATTAGCACACACGACGACTATACATTAAAAATTATTATTATTATATAACTTATATATATAAAGAGATGTGCGACGCGGTGATGACGCACGGCCGCGGCCTCGAGTGATGGCCGAACGAGTGACTCGCTTTAAAAACCAAGGGTAGAAAATCGCTGCTCGTGGTAGAATCGCATTTTCTTAGACTCGCGGGGGGGGGGGGCGAGGACTAGAGTTTCCACAGACAATTATTGTCGGGACAATACAATAATAATAATAATAATAATAATAACCGCAATCGGTCAAAGGTTTCCCACGACGCCAAGCTCGCCTTTATATACATATACACAGTACCTGACCTTTGTAACCTTTGTACAGTTTTCGATAATATTTTTTTGTGTACGTTCTAAACGTTTATATATATATATACCGTTGCCGGGCATGCATCGCGGGGAACCAGTGCTGGGAACACGGCGCGGTTTGTGTTTATAAGGTATATATATATATAATGGTCATGTATACGTATATAAAAGCGATGGCGGGACGCACGTTTATAACAATGCCAGGCAAAATAAATATATACACGGGCGCGCGGTAGCGGAGAGAGTTTTTAAAAGTGTCGTCTTTCCCGGGGGCAACAAACAGCGCGGGTCCGAGAGAGGAAAAACTAAAGTGTTTTTACTTTTCGACCGACCGCCCGCCCGCCAGAAAGAACCGGACCGGGCGACGTCCGCCGCGCTATTGTTCCCCTCCGGAAAACACGGAATGTCAATATACCTTTTATTGTATACACCCGCAGAGCCGGAGACTTTATCAAAACAATATTTTCTTAATAAACAATATTTTTTTTTTCATTTTACTCTTATATATATATATATATATATATATATATATAGTGATAATAAACATTAAACGTATTGTGCGCGTATACAAACGTACTACGACTATATGGTCAAAAACGCAAATGAAAAAAAATAATAATTTCCTTCGGCAACGTTGCAATGTGACGATTTTGTACGTATATACTCGTATAATAATACTTCTGTTAAAACGTCGTCGTCACTCACGATTACTATAAGTTTTTTTATTTTTATTATTTATTTGTTTACGATTAAATCGCGTATCATCGATATACTCACTGGAAAATGAATCCGACTGTAATATTGTAATTATATTAATGTATTTTATTTAAGTAAATACGATTGTCCGCGTGTGCATTGTTACGTTTTTTTGACGACCGAATTAATAATAATAATAATAATAGTAAAAAATACTAATTGGGTTAATTAAAAAAAATCAATAAATGTACGATAACGGATGACTCAATAACCTAACCTATACGTGACGACGGTAATCGATTTTACTTTTGGTTAAACAAAAAATATTCATCTATCCGTAAAACAACTTTATAAATACAATATTATTATCATGTTCACAAATTACGATTGCTGTACGTTTACTGCGAAAAAAATAAATGTAAAATCAATAATGAATGAATCATTATATTGTATAGCTAATGATATCGTATCATATTACTTTGTATAACAATTTATAGATAAACGATATTTTTTTTAACAAGACCGCGCGTATACTGTCAAAACACTATAATTACCGGTCGATTGTAATAATAATTAGAAATAAAAAATCGATAAAAGAGATATTATTATAATACAAATATTTAAATTATTTGAACGCATTTTAAATACAATTCTATAAAATGATAGTAGTACGAGTGTATACAGGGTGCGGCAATACCGACTGACGAGTTTTGAGGGGCTGTAACTGTACAATATGGTGAAAACCGTTTATTTTATTAAAATCAGTAGTTAGGGTTGATTTAGGGGAATCTTAACCTTTCCCGTCTAATAAAGCATGCCTATGATTTAGTAGTTTAAAAATGCGAAATATTTCCAGTGATTCCGCACAACTATACATTGTATTTTATTTTTTTTGATACGTAAATTTTATTATAAAAAAAAAAAACCCAATTGTTTTTTTAGCAGCGTTGATGGGTACGCCCCTTTCTGTTTACTATAATACTGACGCGGTGTATTGTATTTACATATATATTATTATAAAACGTACTCGTTCTCGTTTGAAGGGTTCTTCGAAATAAATCGCGCGCATATTATAACAGCGGCAGTGCCGGTCGCGGCATTAATTTCGTTTCGTCCGCGTTCGGCACGCCCGTTTGTCATATCAGGTGAACCGTTGGCGTTTTCGTATACGGCTGCACCCCGAAAAAAGGTGAACCCGGGACGGCGGCGGGGTTGTTGTTTTTACGGGGTCGGCGAAGAAAGAATATAAGAAAAGCGGCAGAGACCGCGGCGGAGTTGTTGTTGAGCTGCTGATGCTACTGCAGTAGTATAGGGCGCGCAGAGGGCACGCGGAAGACACGGCGGCGGCGGACTGTGGCAGCTGTGTCAACAGTCGCTTTTTCCGGGCACCGGGGAAATTAAGACGAAAATAAATTTTCCCTCGCCCGGCGAGTTTCGGCGGGGATTTCGTTTTTATTTTCCGGGTGCGCGTATATACCTATATATATATATATGTATACACTACAACGGCTATATAGTACGTATACGGCGGCGCGGAATAAATAATAAATACTCCGCGGCGGTCAAAAACGACGAAACCAGCTATGTACATATATATATATATATATATATATATATATATATATATATATATATATATATATATATATTATACATGTATAGGTACTCGTACACGTATACACCGGGGTCGGCCGGGAGACGGACGCGTTGTCCGGACTCGTTACAAAAATGGGTGTAATTTTTCGGCGTGGCGACACCGGCGGCGGCGTGGCGTGCGAGTAATCATAACTCAGGCCTGCTTTTCGCCCGATTCTGTAACATATTACGTATATATGTGTATAGAATACGCGGATATGAAATATATCAGTAACAGATTTTTACACCCACCGGGACTCCATAAATTATACGAGCGATGCGTGTTGTATAGTATATATACACGTAAAAAAAGCGGGCGTTGGCGCGGGTTTTTTTTTTTTGCGGCGGCGGCGACGGCGGAGGCGTGCACGGAGGAGGATACGTGAAAAAAAACAAAAATAAATGAAAAAAGATTACCGGTAAAAAAAAACTCCCGTTTAATTTATATATAATTTTGTTTTATTTTTTTTTTTTTTTGTTTTTCGACACAACAGCGGTCGTGCGCGTTTTGAATATCCACACGTGAATATAATAATAATAATAATACAAAAATTAAAAAAAAAAAAAAAAATGTTTTCGCCGGAGAGTTTTTTTTTTTTTTTGTGCGTTTTTAACACCGGCAATATATAGTACGAGTATAGTTGTAGTCCCGGAGGACTGTTTGCAAAACAATTTAATAACATTTGTATTTTCACCCTCCTGTGTGGCCACCGCCGCCGCTACAAAAACAAACAATAGAAAGACACGGAGAGAGAAGTGTACGGTACCACCGTCGTCGCGCACAAAACCTGCGAAATATGCTATATTTTTTTTTTTTTTTTTTTTTTTTTTTTTTTCCGTACGTTCCGTCTTTTAATGTGCTGCTTATACTATACAGTGCATAGTAATTCTGCGTGTATTTTTTATTTACGTTTGTTGTTGTTTTATTTTGTGAATATCTTTTGTGCACTTCGTCACGGTCAAACCGCAGCGGCGGCTGTCATACAGCAAGTGATTTTTTCCTGTGCCGAACATATAATAGGAATAATTGTACTGATAGTAATATCTAAATATAATAGGCATTTGTATGGGGGGGGAGGAGGGAGCAAAGACATTAAGTTATTAATGTACATATTTGCGACCCTTGACTACCATACAAATTTAGGTGAAACCTCGCACGCCGTACCTAAAAAGATGCCGGGGCGGTATACTTAATTCGAAACATATTTTTATTGATTTCCAATTGACTTCCTATAAAAAAAATAATAATAAATAAACTGACAACGAATGACGGTAAATCGGTTTCCTTATTATCGATTTTCGGTGTACCCAGACTTCAATAAGGGGGGGGGGCAAAACACGATCGCGTTATATTTTTATTTCATATATACGAGTACCTAATACCGACAGTTTACCGAGCTGTGCTCAGAATCTTTTTTCTACGGGAACGAGGTGAGGTCGGGTTACCGAAACAAATCGGTTCGTATCCAAAAACGTGTACGCCTTGCAGATTTTTCATCGATGGGCTTGCCCGTGGTGCGGAGGATAATATTCTGTCCGGCTTTGGAAAAATAAAAAAAATTATACGCCGTTGTTATTATTTACGCGTTTCTCGTCGGTCCAGCCGCCGCTGCCCCGTCGTTTCGTTAAGGAATTTTTCCCATATATATATATATATGCTTAGGGAACACGAAGCAATATTATTATTATTATTATTATAGCGAACTTAACGATATTATAATAATATTAGGTATAATATTATTTACGATCGTCCCGAGAACTGCCGCCGACGCCGCCGATATTTGATTAAGTTTACCCTATTATTTTTTCTTTGAAACCCCGAGTATTTATAATACCTCGGAGCCAAAGAAAATCACGTCTCGGCAGCTACTGCAGGCTCGCCCGTGGAATGTTGTATATTATTAATATTACAGCGCCCGCGTCCGTCAGCACGCCGCACCGAAACAATATTATATACGCTGCACTCTCGCCGGAGGATTTTCTTTAAAATTAAAAAAAAAAAAAAAAAAAAAAAAAAAAAACCAAATATATACACTATACTATATATTAATATATTATATATAAGCGAAAAACTCCCGGCGCCGGCATGCCAAAGATTACTTATACGCGAATTATTATTATTATATATTTATATTTTGTAAAATTTTATTATACGGAAACGATTTATGTACCTAATAATAATAATAATAACAATATTATTTAAAACGCGATGTTAAATATAAATATATACATTTTAATATGTAAAAATCGCCTGAACTATATTAAAAGAGCGAAATGTTTTTATTTTTTTTTAATTAAAAAGTTCCGATTATTTTTATTTTTTATATTTACCGAAATTAATTATTAATTTATTTCCCGTCATTGTATAATATTATTATTATTATACGATTATAATTAATACAAATATTATATTTCGACTCTGCGGGCGGGCCGAGGATTCGTCGCGTCATACGCTGCGCTCATTTTCGAGGTGGGTGGGTGGGGGGGGGCAGCGCGTACTCAATTAGCCCGGAAATAATTTTTTCTATTTTTTCTCAGTACGAATAATTACACGAAATAATAATTAACAGCCACTCCCCTTCCCCTATTGTTATTGCAATATTATACGTTTCAATGCCAATACGCGCGATATACGACGTCGCATATATACATACGTAATAATAATAATAATAATAACAATAATAATTATTACGTATTTTTACTAACTGTCGCCACGCCAATTATATACGGATCGGTGTGCGCGCCGCCGCGTTCTGCGGGATTTTATTTCCGATCGTTAATACAATGTGTACGACGACGACGACGACCGTGAGCACACAATAATAATAATAACCCCCGCCGACTATATAATATAATATAATATAATATAATATAATATACATGCCGACGAGGTGGAAGCGAAAAGGGACGGAAAGTTTCTCCGGGGAATATTTTCCGATATTACACTTTATATATATATATATATATATGTACGTTTTATACACGCGGCGGCGGCTCGTTTTCCGAAACAGTTTTTAACTACACAACCGCCGCGTACACTTATATTATTATAATAATGTATACATAACCATTACGCGTCATTTAATCCGATGGGCTAAACCCCCTCGTATCGCCGTCGTCTCCGGCCGACCACGTATAATTAATACGCGTTCGCTACGACATCGTCGGCGCGGTCGTTGTCGCCGCCGCTGCTGCCGCCGCCGCCGCCGCCGCCGTCGTCGTCGACAGAGGCCGCGGCGGCGCTACAGTACTATATTTTATTTTATTATTCCGATCGGCGAAAGATTTTTACCGCGATTTTAATTGCACTAGTAGCAAAGAGTTACTATAATATTGTACGTAGTTATCGTTAAATGTTACGATTTTACACTGCGACGACGACGACGACGTCTTGCGCAGTTTTCTCGTCGGTATTCGCGCGAATGTTTCGACACAATAATAATAATAATAATAATAATAATTATTATTATTATTATTATAACAGTGTGGGGTAGGTACTTTTGAACGATCGCTTGCTGGCGTCGTGTACCCCAGGCAACGTCGGCAATATAATATTTGACGGCTAAAGAACTATATTACAACTTTGTTGGATGAACTAGTTTTATATATATCCTATAATATATAACCGATCTCCCAGCTACAGCAACAGCCACCAATAATAATAACAACAGTGAATTATAAAATATATATCGTTTAGGAATAAGGAGGCCCGGGGGCCATGAAAAAGTGAACATTTTTGTTTTTTTCTCATACTTCCTTGAATTTGATAATTGAACATTGCGAAAAACCGCATAAGGAATCTTTATATTGTACGACATGATTATTACCAAAACAAATTGTCTCTTTATTCTTATTATATTTCAGTTGACTCTTTCATGCCGAATCGAGAAAATTATACACCGTTTCTCGTAGTTTATAAAAAAATGTACATTGTATTCGTTTTTCAATACTAGCACCTCCACCAGTGGGTGTAACTAGCGGGTAAAGTCGGCGATAAAAAACACAGAAGTTAGTTTTAGTCTTATTTCGCGGAAATTATAAATTTTGCAAAACAAAAAAAGTTGAAAATAATTATTCGAAATGAATCGAAAAATTCATTTTTGCTAATCTCCAAAGAAAACACTAAAAAAATAAAAAAAAACAATATCTTTTAAAATTATATTATCCCAATTTTTTTTTTTTACGATATTATAGCTTAGTTGCAGTGCCACTGTGTACACATTACATGTTCGAACATTTTTTTTTTTTTTTTTAATCGACCCACACGACGGCAATACTAAACTACCACCTACTATATTATTATAAAATACTATAGACCCGGTGAGAAAAAAATACCGAATTATACGTATTTTTTTTCTTTTATATTTGCCGAACAAACCAAAAATTGATATAATAATATTATTATATGTATAACTTTGCTACGACATCAAAATATTATCCGTAAATAGAGGACGCTCGTCGAAATGAAATTTAACGGGTGAACCGGACAAAAAAAAAAAAAAATCATCAACAATAAAGAAACCGTTATTGTTATTACCGTAAATTTGCTTGTTTTCCCAACTAGATTCGAAATGCTTTCAGAAAAGATGATACGCTCGAAAGCCGGGGCAAGATTTTTGAAAGAAATGTTATTCGCAGACAGTTGGGGATGGGGGGGGGAACACAAATCATCACACTAAATATTTTATGTTACAGTATATCTCAGAAACATACTTATTGTAGTGTTGTATAACGATCGACATCACAATGTGTAATATCATATAATTGAGAGAATATTATAGGATTCATCATCCTGGGGAGACGTCAATTGTTTAGTACAGATGTTATAATGTTATAAAAATATGTTGCACGGACGTTAAGTTATAATTGTTATCGATAATATTATATAGTGAAACTATTGATTTTTAAAACTATAGTAAAACCAATACACCCGTCGTTACGCCGAGAATCTAAAAAAAAAAAAAATATAAAATACCCGACAATCCCGATGTAAATACGAAAAAATTAACTACCGCCGCGGGAGTGGTTTTGGGAGCGCGGAGTTTTCATCGTCTCCGTACATATATAAAATAATAATAATAATATATTATACTCGGCCCTCTCCTGTATAACAATATACGGCACTACGCACTGCACCGCGCGATGACGACGTAAACCTTTTAATAATCTCTTTCATTCCGCCGAACCGATTTCCTTATTTCCTTTTATTGTTACGATTATGTCCGAACTTTTGCGGGGTGCAGTTTATATATATATATATATATATTTATGCGCGTTTCCTCCCGGCGGCGGCGGCAGCAGTGGCGACCCCGCAGCGGATAGGTGGCGGTACCTCATCGTAGTGAATTCCGATGCGCAATCTTCGGCATACAAACGACGGTAAATGCAAAAACCGTACACACGTTTCGGCGATAAAAACCGTCTCCGCGCCGCCGTTTGTAAGATCGCGTGCGCGCGTCGGGATGTAATTTCGCGTACATATCCGACGGAATAATATTAATATTCCGTATATTATTATAATATATATATATATATATATATATATATATATATTTATCCCGCTCGATAATAATAATAATAAAATATAATGACCGAACGGAGAAAAAAATTAAGCATTCCGAGTGTGTGTAAGGAGACAATTGCGGTAAATTGAAAATTGTATTCGTTTTTTAACTAAAATACGCATGTATAATATGATTTCTTCTTCTTGGAGTTCCTATCCGTGTCGGATATTGGAAATCATAATAAATATTTTTTCTTCTACTAACGATGTACGAAATATTTCGTTTGAAGTTGTTAAACCACGATATCCTTCTTCTCCCCCCATACTCTTTTCCCTTGAAGTTTAAGCTGTAGTAATTCATATCTTTGGTTGTTTTTCATTATGATGTGACTTAAATATTCTATTTTCCGAGATTTTATAATCACTGGTATTTCATATTTTTCCTTTCGCATTCTTTGACGTACCCTCGAGTTGGATACACGATCCGTCCATGGGATATTTAGAATTCGTTTTAGAATTTTTTCGTTTTATATGTTTCTGATAATATGAATAACAACGTGTTTTTAACGGGTTTTATCGGAACTCTCGTCGATTTCGTTCCCCTCCCCGTCGACACTATTAAGATAAGTACACGGAAATTTATATAAAAAAAACCTCCTCGACTATAGCTATATTAACTATACATAACATTTTCTACCAGTGTAAGTAACTAACAACTCCTGCGATTTATTTGATCGGAGCGGGAAAAAATATTTAAAAAAATTCACACGTCGTAAAAACCAATTATTCGCTCAGAATTTAAAAACACTTCACATAAATAATTAAAATCCCTATATACAATCGGACAATATCACACATGTACAACAACTATTGCGGGTCTTCTATATGTGTACACACTATACACACGTACAGTATTTTTCTTCTGGTATATTATATGTGTGTACCCCACTCGTATAATATATATTATATATTATTGCTATCTCTCAGAGATGAGATATATATAAAATATATAATATCCTTTTTTCTCATAACTGCCGCAGCCGCGAGTGCAGTGGAGTTCGTGTCGAGTCGGGGGTTCAGGTGTGCTGACCGTTGCTGACCAAGCGTCCCTTCACGTACGTTCGACACATGTGTTACGCTCTTTCCCGGGGCCCTTTTATTACATTTTTTTACCGCCTGTCGTCCCTCCTATACTTCCGCCGCCGGTACCGCTGCCGTTGCCACTGCTTTTCCTCCGGGCCAAGTCAATTAAGTCCCCCGGACGTGGTTGCTTTTTTTTTTCGTTTCCCCTCCCCTGTATACGCACGTTCCTTTTGCGCCGGGGCGTGGCCTTAGGTAAACCACACGACTGCGAAAAGCCCGGAGTAAATAAAAAAATATATATCTATATATATATTAAAAAGAGAAAAAAAGAAATGTTTTCAAAAAAAAAAATACCCACTTTATTACACGACAAACGAATTAAAAAGGCGGCGAACCATGACAGATGGCGAGCGAAAAAAAGTTCTTTTTTTTCTGCCCTCGTGAAATCAGGAATTGTTCTTTAATTTTTTCGGACTTAAAATATCGTTTCCGCCGTCCACCACCCCTTATATACAACAACCACGACGACAACGGTTTGTTTTTAAAAGCATTTCTTGTAGTTATACTATTATACAACACTACTTAAAACAAATAACAATTTCTCGGAGTATGTATATATATATTTTTTTATTTATTATTATTATTATTATTACTATTATTATTATTATTATTATTATCATCATATCTCTTTTATTACATTGCATTTTTTCGGGCCGACCCGACGATTGCGTTTGGAAAAGGGTGAATTTCATATGCATACGTGCTGGTCTGGTTGTAATTGTGGTCGGGGAATTTCCCAGGACCCATAAACGAGCGTTTTCGGTTTCAATTATCTCCTTATTTATTTTATTACCGTTCACGTATATACTATATAAAGAGGTCGTTTTCAGACACTAAAGTACCTTTATAATTTGCATACGCACCCTCTTAAAATGCCGTTGTCTCTCTGTTGTCACTAACTATGGTTTTTTTTTCCTGCATACGTACTGCCGATATTAATACGATCAAATGAATACGAACGCTTTTCTGAGTTTTATATTAAAAAAAAAAAAAATAATAATAATACGTAAATACGATAAAATAATTGTCGATGTAATTAATTTTTACTAAAGTTACTGTTTTATCGATATTTGAGACCGTCGAAAAAAAATAAAAATAAATTCCAAATCGTATTCGTACATGTTAAGAATTAATAATGCATGTGATTTTTCAAACACAACACAACAATATTCCCGTAACGCAAACGAAAAGTTTATTTTTTTAATATATTTGGTGATTCACTTAAACTCAGCTATATGCCATATTACACACTGTTACAGGCTTTGCCCTTAACTGGTCCATATACAGATGCAGATCGATTAAGTCGGGGTTTGTAAAACTAGAATTACATTCCGAAATGCCTATAAAACTTTACGAATAGACCCGGATTTGGTAGATTCTTCTCTTGAAATGTAAGATAACTTAAATTCGTAACTTAAATTTTCTACCCATCTTAGTTGGAAACAACTGGCACGCAACAACACCTACACACCACAATGTTAAAAAAAATTGCAAATGTGCCTAATATTATATATTATTTAATATATCTACGTCTCAATATTACGTACTTTCATTGTCATATATAATCGAAAAATGTTCGCTTTTATAACTCAATAATTTGTTTTATGTTTTATTAATTTTTTTTTTTTAACGGCTACCCTTACTTTTAATTCAATGCAGGATATTTGTTTGAAAATGTGTACGTTTATCCTATATATTATAATCAAATAATCTAGTTGATATAAAATAAATTATAAGCATTTAATGTTTTGTCAAGCGGAATATAGTGTACAACTATATTATTTTGAGGGTTGTTTAACAACAACAATCGTTTATCGTTTGCCCGTCATTTGACATCTCACTGGATCACTATAATATACCTTAATAATATTCTTATTTGAACGGAATAATAAATTATTAATATTTTGATATCGACAAGTATTTGATATATATGTTACAGTTTAAGTAAGAATCAATCAGTTTATGAAATAACTATAGGTAATTTATCAAAAATTCATACTTAAACTTATAGTTATTTTATACATTCCCATTGCTTACAACGTTAATGTGTTCGACCGTACAATATTGTCATTTTTCTGTTTAATATAATAATAGATCGGATACTATTAACGTCGATTTTTTTCGGATATGTCCAATATTATATCCTATTGGTCATGTAGTATCACCTATTAGTATCTAATAACTTTTATATAAAACTGACAGAGTGTTCTTACTACTATATATTGATTATAGACGTGGTCACTTTTCGTAATTTTTCGCATTACTATTTTAAATACCTACCTAATAGTAAATTCGTGTTATTTCATTAAAAAAATATAAATTATAAAATAAAAAATATTTAATGATTTTAAAAAAATGTATTTAAAATTTTTCAAGCTATAGGTAGCTATATATACGCAAATAAAAATATTGTGTACATACTACATATACAACAATACCGTTTAATATATTATTTTGATCGTATTTAATTATTGTATTTGTATAATAATACTATATACTATTGTATAATTTCATAATATTATCGACATTAAATTATACGTATGGAAATTATTAATATTGACAGAATAGATACGATATAATATTATTATTTCTCTCTACTTATAATACTTATATACATCAAATTTTAAGAAAAAAATATTCATCATCATTTGATTCAAATTTAATAATCAATTAATGCTCTACGTGCTATCAGTATATATTATTATACGGTAATAATAATTGTATATGACCTATATGATTAAATTTCAGTTAAAAAAAAAAAAAATGATATTTCGTAAAATGTTGAAGAAGATTATAATGTAGTTTCATTATTGTCTTGTTTTATTACACAGATAAAATGCGAAGAATACATCGTATAGTATTATTATACACTATTTACTGTATAAATATAAAATTAACGATTAGCTAATAACACACAATAATGTACAATGTTGTTCGGAATAATATATTGATATAATCAATAATATATAATATATGCGATTATATTTTAACCGTATCGATGTGGCGTATAATATATTTACGTTTGGAATAAAACAATTTCGAATTAACAATATTATTGCACACTGATTTCGAGAACGAATCTGAGATTTAACAGAGAGATAATAATATAGTGAATATAAAATCAATTATCTATGCAAGGGAATGCGAAATACGTACACACACACACACACACATATATATATATATATATATATATATATATATATATTATACAAAAACTCGTATAACGTATTATTATATCCGGATAAAAAGCTGGATATACAGCAAAGAAATAAGTTTATATACATATATACTATCATGACAAGCTGTATATTATTGTATAATATAATATATACGTTAGTTTTTTTTTTTCGTCGGCCAATGAATTGTGTCACAACTCTATGCGCTGCAGTAGATATATATATATAGGTACCCCCGGGGGCCACACGCACCACATACTACTGGCTGGTGGTTGGATTTATATATATATATATATATATATATATATACGTATAGGAGTTTAGGGTAAAACGTCATTTGCATATCTTAAATTTCCATTGTATCTCATATATATATATTTATACTCGGTGTACGTATATCCGGTGATGTGTGTGTGCGTGTGCGGTGTTGAGGTCATCGCCATTTTCCCGGGCTCGCTCGCCTCCAGACCGCGGTATAAATAAACGTGTTTTCGGCAGTTTTCCCGATCCGGGAAGAAGAGTGCCCGGGCGCGACTACAATGAAAAGGCGTGCACCGTAGAGAGACCGTTCTCTCTGTTTTATAGCGTTTTGCGTTCTGGTCTACGTATATATTCGACCATTATTATTATTATTATTATTATTATTACTATTATTATGCATAACCGTTTTCTGCCGCAGCCGATTGTCCGCCGCCGTTCGCATACACGCGCCGCGCGGAACCTCATTCGTATATACGTATACCTATAAGGAACACATAAAAACCCCCTTTTGGAATTCCTTTATTTCACGTTTTCGCCGCACCTCCCTCTCCCGTGGTCGTATATACTTATACTCTATCTCACACATACACACACACATATATATATATATATACTGCATCATGTCGATGCTAAAAAAAAAAAAAAAAACAACACAATTTTCGCGGAATATTACTATTATTAATACAATATATATATTATATTATAAACACGTTAAGTCGTTCTCGTACGTACACTGTTATATACTATAATATAGCCGTTGCGAATAGTTTCGCTTAATTTAACATTTTCGATGTCGTTAATTTTCCACCGCCGAGATACACCACGGCTGCCTATAGCTATATAATATATCCTATATATATATATATAAGGTACCTTTATCTGTCTGAAAATCTCTCGTGTGTCCGGGTCATTAAGTGTGCCGACGCTGTGGGCGGGGGGGGGAGTAGGTGGTGGAGGTAGTGGTGGTCGTGGTACAGCAGGACACAATGGTGCGTAGCGTGTGTAGGACCCCCGAAACCCCGTAGAAGAAATCCTTGGACTTAATTTATTATGCAAATTTTCGACTGAGACCCCGAGAGGTATTATACTTATACATATATATATATATATATATATATATATATATATAGCGAAGTGTGTAACCCCCACGGGTAATCAATGACCCAGGGCTCAGACCTAACCTCTAATCCCTAATTGCTTCCTGGCCGGAACGACCTTTAGCGTGTCCTTTTTTTTGTTAACCCGCCCGTTCGGTTTTTTCTTTTTTTTTTCCTGTTTTTTTTTTTTTGTCCTCGATCTCACCGTGATCTAATTGGTTTCCCTTCCCTACGGCGGCCGGGGGCCTCGTCCGTATATATTAATTACCGCCGGACCGACGAATTCGATGGTCATCGGAAGGCGACGTTTAGGGTAGTGCTGGTGGTGGTGGTGGTGGTGGTAAACTGCGTAATATATATATATATATATATATATATATAGAGAGAAAGAGAGGAAAAGCTGTGAGGGGAAAAAACGGTTTTCCATTATAGTTCGACCGATGTTAACGGTTAAAAACGCGTTGGCTGTGGCGTATACCAAAGTGGCGGCGGTAGTTATGAAAAAACTCCTCGAAGACGTGAACCTATTTTTCTTCTCGCCCTCCTTCCGTCGCCGTCATTGTTGGGTTTTTTTTTTTTTATTATTATTATTATTCTGGTGTCCTTATTTAAATCAGTGGTTAGGTTTCCGGAATTAATGGTCAGGAACGCTGGGCCGCAGGAAGAGATAAAAAAATAAATATAAAATAAAAAAATATATATATATTATATAAAGACAAAAGACCGAGTAGAAAAAACAAAGTTTGCGAAATTCCCGCCCACTGATGGTAAAAAGTAATTAATTCGTACTTAGGGTGCCCGGGAAATTTTCTTTAATTAACTACAATTATAGATGGCAAGAAGCTTTTTCCTTGATATTTAACAAAACCGAAAAACTTTTTCATCTCTTTTTGCTATATATATTTATATCCCTCCTCGACGCGCGCGGCAAACTTTAATTCGCCCGGTGTTATCGCGCGTATATACCTCCCCGAAATTAAGCCGGCCGCCGCCGTTTGACAAATGACTTTTCGTTCACCATCTGTACACCCTTTTTATATTTTAATATGCCCGATATATGTATATATACATTCGCCGGAGAGCATTTAAAAACGAAAATCAATTTTCTGGGTAAAAAGTTTTCTCAACCCTTTTGCCGACCATTAATCCCGATTAACACTGATTAACTTTTAGACAACAAACGTCATTATGCAATTATAAAAATAACCGTTTTTTTTTTCTTTTCTTTTACTCGTCGTCGCTCGTCGCATTCGTCGTATATCGTTTCTTTATGCTTTTTATTATTATTATTTTTTTTGTGTTTTTACTTATTCCTACCGTCTCTTCTCTTCACGCGCTCGTCTCGCGGCCGCAGCTCCGCTGTATCGTATACACCCATAATACCGCAGCAGCACCGGCGGCGGTCTTGCGCGCGTATTGCGTACCGCAGTCGTCTTTTTCCAAACTTTATTATAAGCCGGCAATTAAAACGTCTCCGGAGGCCCCGGCGAAAACGTGCGTGTAATGTGATAATGGTCTCGTAAAAACCGCTTTTGCCGTCCCAAGGTGGGCGCGTGAGCGCGCGCGCACGTTATAAACCGGCAATTTATTCGGCCCACATAGAACTTAAAACAAGCGATAAGAAAACCGCAATACACTTAAATCACGCGAAGGGTCGCGCGGGCGGCTAGCACCGTCGGCGGAGGTGGAGGGATGGGGGGTGGGGTGGGGGGGGGTGGGCGCAAAGACACCCGACGAATTTTAATTAAAATTGTCGCGCCTGTGCTCGCCATATTTATTGGTGAAAATCCCTCTGGTATACATATTAATATACTCGCGGTATACGTATATACCAGTCTCTCTCTCACTCTTATTCCCGCACATTCCTATGTATAAAATCCTATAATATGTACAATATTATACCGCCGCCGCCACAGTTTCGTATTCCGATTTACCGAGTAATTTTATACCACTATCGTATGTGTGCGTGTGTCTATATAATATATATATATATATATAAATTACACCGATTGCGTGTACATTTACACAGGAAACGCAGTATCACCGCTGTATACTATTATATATTATCTAACCGCGTCCCAGACCGATGTCCTGTTTACGTGTTCACACGTTACGCGCACATCGCGTTATCATAAAATAATATATTAGTATTATAATAATTATTGATACTGTCCGAAATACGAGAGAGTTCTATATTTTTTTTTTCCCCTAATATAACGTCTTATCAACGATTTTTGACACCTCGCGTGGGACGTCGGCGTTTCTACGGGTTTGTTTGTTTTTTTTTTTTTTTTTTTTTCCCCGTCAAAAGAGAAACGTTTTTCAAAACTCATCTGCAGCATCGCCACATAGAAAATTCGTCATGTATGTATAATGTATATACGATATACGTATATAATACCGTCCGGATAACCGTGTGACGGAAGACAAAGGCGACGGCAAAAAAGAAAAAAAACACATGTTTGAATTTTTCAAACACTGCAGTTGTATTATTATACTATCTACAAGTCACTATCGAAGTCGTCCCCCTTCAACGTCATTATATATATATATATATTTATAAGCCGAATATGATATATATTTTATGATTTACACGGTGGCGGTCATTCAACATATATTCCTGCATTACCATCGTTATGCGAACGTAATGATTTTTTTTTCTGTAAATTCCAACGATTATTCATTTTTTTCCTCCTTAAGACAGGGCGGGGGAAACATAATGTACAAATATTCTTTAATTTTTTCTATTCAGCCAATATACTCGAACGCGTGTATATCAAACTGTTAATAATATACAATATGCCTATTGAGATGCACACGGTACTCGCTCCACTTTACAAAAACCGAACATAATAATATATACCGTATATTTAAATAAGTCCAATTAGAATGAAAAATTTAATGTGATTTGTGACGTTCATTTCGATTACCTATTACTTACCTAATATACTCAAGGGCATTCTTGTTGTCGGTTTTCCGAATTTTCTCCAATTTTGTGAAATTTGAAAAAACCGTTTTACATTTCAATGAAAGAATGCGAGACAATACTGTGCGAATTGCGATTGACGGTTTTAAATTTTGAAAATGTATTATAATATTTTTGGTTCTTTACTATGTAGGATACGTTGGAATTATTTTTTAAATTTTTATTCTCTCTATATTATTTTACGTAAACGGTAATATACTTTCAATACATTTTTGAAAATTGTTAAAAAAAAATACAATCGATATTGTATATTTTATGTATTCCAGTAAAACGATTACATTTCTATTTTCAACATATCCTAGTAAAGGACCTATTGGATCCGTTTTCAATATTAAATGCCGTCAAACACAATTCCTACGGTTTTGCCTGGCTTTATATCCAAATCGACTACAATATTTATGAAATTATATATTATCAACATTGTCGTTTTGTTAATATAATATACACAATTTTATTTATTTATTGTGTAATATTAATTACAGGAGGAGCTGGCTGCTATTAAAAAAAAATAAATACCTTTTCAACCCACCATACTTTTATATAAATCCACTATTTCCCAGATATTTTGGGAAGGAGTGCTGCAGTACCCTTAGCCTCTCCATGAATATACCCCCGATAAGCCTTTTTTTGTTTTAATTATTACAAAACATTATGATTATACAACGCACGTCCGGTGGAAGGTTAATAAGATAAAACTGCAAACGAGTAATGTCCAAATTGTTCACCGATATTCTCGGTCGCAGTTAGGGCAACCGCCGTCGTATAAAAAAACATAATTTAAACGTAATAATGTAATCGTCTGTATGTAATAATATTATATAAAATTAAAAAAAAAAAAAAAAAACCGTCACCGGCAGTATAATAATTTATACCGATGCTGCAGACGGGAGAGGGGAAATAAACTTTATGTTATTATTGTTGTTTACCGCGGCGGCGTTATTTTCGTTAGTCGAGCACGAATAATAAACATTTCGTTATAATAATATGTGTACGTACGTTATTTATAACACTCGGAATAAATCAAAATCACGGTTCGGACGCTTTAAATAATCGACGGCGGGTCGTCGGCTGTACACGTTACTACACATTACACCGATAATATAATATTATGTATATACGGATTCCATCGATTTTTGACGGCGATAATATTATTATGTTATACGTGTACGCCACCCGGACGGCAAAGAGCCGCGCGGCACCTTTGTGTGCCGGGTTTCGGAACATATTATGTATATATATATATATATATATATATATATATATATAATATTATATTTTAGGGTGTTATATATTATATATATATATACGACGACAATATAGAAAAACAATAACCGCGGGCCCGCCGTCGCCGTATACCGCAATCTAATCTCGGCGAGCGGTTCGTACGGCCCGTATACATCGAGGCCTCGGGATTGAGCAGATAAGGGATTCTGACGACGCGCGGCTCATACGAGCATACCTACGAGTATATACGACGAGCCCCGCGAGTGCAGTATATTACGTATATTATTATAGACTCGACCCTCCACCCTCCACCCCCCCTCCGTCTCGTCCATCACCACCAATCGGGGTTGTGTACACGATAATAATAAAATATGATCGGGCGACGGGACGACGATGTTTAAAACGATTCCGGTGCGTCGGCGGAACGCGGGAAAATTTGATTTTTGACCGCCGCGAATCACTCGGGGCGAGTCAGAGGGGGAAAAAAGTCGTTCGTTATAATATTCTCTTAGTCGCCGCCCCGTTTCGCCGGGTTTCACCCGTTCCGACAGAGGTCAACACTAAACCGGCACAATAAACACGTATATACACGGGCCGGCTAGGGTCGGGAAACACTAAGTAACAGAATTAATTCGGGATCTTGAACGGTCACCGCGCGCGCGCGCGCCATGTTTACGTTTAGTATTAATGTTTAAAAGTCGTAAGAGTGGCGTCGGCGTCGGCGGCGGCCGTTGTGCCGTTTCAAAGTTTTAATCTTTATATTATATATATATATATATATACGTATATTATTGTATACAGTGACCGAGTTAAGCGGCTTCCGCCGCGGTCTCTTTCGCGACGCGCACACATCACATCACACTGTGTATGTGTGTATATACGCGGCCGAAATCCTTTGGCCGGCGGTGTTTGTGTTTCCTAGTGTACTTTATCGATGCTGCTGCTGCTGCAGGACCGTACCGGGATATAGGTGTGTGATGTATATTATTATATATACGAACGCGCACGTGTGTGTGTGTGTGTGCCGGCGATCGTGTGCCGGACAACAACCCCGGAGATTAAATTCGAAAACGTCACGACGCTATATACATATATATATATATATATATATATTAGACGGCAAGGTGCGGGACGATTATTATATTATATTATACATAAGAAGACGAGAGAGAGGGAGAGATAAGTGTTGATGTGTTGCAGGTCAAAATAATAATAATAATAACGCGGGCGACTCGTAGTCTGGCCGGCGAGGAGATACGTGATAAGACAATGGGCTAGACACCGTGGCGGTGGCGTACGGAGTGCGTTATGTTTAGGGATAAAAAGGTGAGAAGAGATCCCATTGAGATAAACGTCTCTTTGCGTTTTTGAAATCCCGTGATTTATTATGGCAAGACATTGTGTGCGTGCGCGCGAGTGTGTGTATGTGTGTGTGTATGTGTGTGTGTGTGTGTGGTACGAGGCAAAAAAAAAAAAACATGTGCAATACTATAAAATATTATTTGTTATTATAGTTGTATAATATACACGTTACATATTCTCGTATACGCGTATTATTTACTATATCAATAGGGCCTTTATAATAATATACAAGATATACACACGATGTTACAGTACTTTTGTGTAATACTTTTCCTTTCTCTATAGATAATGTATTATAATTCTTTTTTTTTTTCGTCTTCCCTTTACAATAATAATAATAATCTTAACGTAAAATCGCAACACGTCACGACCGTCGTAATATTTTTGCCCTTCTGTCACGCATACAATAATGTATATACTTGTATTATATAATTCGAGACGATTCACCTACTTCCTGCGCAGTTATTATAATAATATACTATTATTATATTACTACTTTATACACGTGTATAGTGTACAATACGATGGAGTTGGATCCTATAACCTATAGTATACTATAAATTATTTTTGCTTTTTCACGTACTCGACGACCAACGTGTATAAAAACAAGGTAACTAGACAAAAAAAAAAAAAAAGAAGAAAACCGGCGGATTGACCGCGACCGCCGTATGTCGCGGCGACGTCGTCCGCATCGGCCGAGGTTAATGAGTTTTCCCGGGCGAGGGCGGCGGAAGAGTAAAAACTTGGCGCAGCGAGTGTCCGAAGAGTGCGAAGAAACCGGCGGCGGCGGCGAGAAAAAAAAAGGCTCGGGGAAGGGTAGTGAGGTTAAGTGATAACGTGTTCCGGCGGATATTAGGGGATTGGATATAGTTTGTTGACACATGGCGAGAGGGAGAGCTCGGGAAACAACTTGAAGAAGCAATCAAGATTAATCGAACAAGCAATCCATCACGGCGAGGCGTCTGGACCAGGTTAAAACAAGATACGTTTCGAGAAGGGCTATAGTGACGGCGCGACGAGCGCGTGGTGGTGGTGCTGGTGGGGTGTGAAAATGTTGTGAGACGGTCGCCGCCGCCGCCGCCCTTTATACGCACGTACTTTATACGCCGTGTACTATATATATATATATATATATATATACGCTCTTCGTCAAACGTCACTATCATCGTGTAAAATATAATATTATTAAAAGAAAAAAAAAAAAAAAACTCGAGTTAAACACTATATAACATATGTATAAAATAGGATCCGAAGCTTTACGGCCGACGCGTCGAATTTTTTATAGATTTGAAACACCTAATATAATAAACACGCGTATTATACGTGTAGCGAATATTTCACTAACGAACGACCAGCAAATTCGCGGTTAAATAAAACAAAATAATGTTTACCCGAGTGAAAACGAAATATTATTATTATGTTCGAATATTTTATGGGTACCGATCGGTCAATTGTGTAGGGAGGGGGGTGCTAGCGTTTTTCATATAATTCAGATAATCCTTATGGATATAGTCAAAAGAAAAAAAAAACCATCGGCTCACCGATTCCCTCATCAACCTCCTTGAAAATTTGGTAGGGGGGATCTTGGAAGATTCAAATTGTACCGGGGACCCTACAAACCAGAATCCGGGCAGGTACTGTCCATATGACGCGTACACGTTTTAAAGCTAAATATCTGATAATAACTTAACGCTCGCGAATAGAGTGAATTTTTCATCTGTACATATTATAGGTGTATGTAAAAAGATACTAATAATAGTATTTCGATATTGTATAATATCAACCGTCGGCGCACGCGAGTTCTGCGAAAACATGATTTTTACGAGCACGACAATATACTTATATTATTATATTGTAATATGGTGTAAATAGAACGCATATTTTCTAATTAGTCATTTTGTTTTCGTTTAATAAGATTTTAGAAGAAAAAAAAAAAAACTCATAAAAAATGGCAATAATATATGAAATATACGACTTCCTGTCAGGACAAAGAAACACGTGTCACCCGCTGCAGTGATATTGGCTGTGTAGTATTATATAATAGAACAGAGGTATTATTATATTTTTATATTTAAATTAAAATTAAATGTTTTCTGTTTTACCCTCGTTAAAAAAAAAAAAAAAAAAAAAAACTGAAATAGTTATATCAACGCTTCGGCATGGAAGGTTGGAGGGAAAAACGGAGAATTACCTTCGGGTATTTGTTATATACAGTTATACATAATACATACGTTTTATAGATCATTAGTATCGTAAATTTTTATTTACATTTTGTCAGAATTGTGTTAAAAACCTAACGAGTTATATATATATATCTGAGAGGCCTTCCCTGGGTCTTTTATTCTGTCTATGTAGCAGATGACCAACACCGTGCGCATAGGTGTATTACACTTATCAACGTATACGCTGGCGATACAGGAAACGACAAAAAAAAAAAAAAATCGTGATAACTCGCTTTTATGACCGTTGACCCGGTATATGAATGTAGGTTAATATATGTGAAATAATAATCATAATGTACATTTTCGATACCCGATATTCGCACGTCGTCCGATTGATACGTGAAACGTTTACCTATATATATATACGAATTTATACTGCGTACAGTGGCGTATTCGGGAATTGTCAAACTGAGGGGAGGCAGAAGAATTATTTGGTCATTATTATATTATAGTATAAATATATGGGTAGTAAAATTGCATTAAACCTAATAATCTTTAGTATAATATTATTCGAATATTCATACAAATTAACAATTTAAAATTATACGGAGGTATAAGTGTGTCTAGTGCCAAGCCCTTAATCCGGATCAGTTAATATAATCCGGATATACTTTTGTCTTCTGTGTTAATGTAAGTAATTTAACCAAAATCTAAACTTCATTTTTTTTTTTTTTTTACAAAAATAAGAAACAACTTTTAAACGAATAAAATAAAAAAATATGCAAACAAAACCTGAGTTTACAAGAGTATTATTAGTCGTGTTATTTTTTTTTTTTTTGTAAATAATTAATTATTATCTCTGGAAAGTGATGTAAGGGAGGTGTTGGTGCGAAGACTCTCACGAGTTAGATTGAGTTCAATAGTGGGAAGGAACGCTAATATTTTTTTAAGTCTCATAGTCTTTTATTTTTTTAATTTTATTTTTCCAATTTTAGCACTGAATAATAATACACCTGGCAACACTGGCAATTCTTTCATGAAATCGAATGAATGATAAACAATTGATAGCAAATTTATTGCAGAAGTCTTGTGGTTGGTCGTCTACTTGTATTTCTTTATAGTATAGATATTATAGATGAAATGTCTGCGCTTAATTGTTGTACTCAAATGACCGCAGTCCGGTCTGGGTAATGGTGGTGTTTAATATACCCCCCGTGTACCGTTGCTTTATAAATTGGGATTAAATATTTTCTCAGGTTTCTCAATAAATCGTTGACAATTTAAAAAGTGTACAATTTTTTTAGTAATTTATTTGCAAGCGTGTGACATCTTTTTATAGACATTTTCAAAAAAAAAAAATCATTATATTCCGGGTCATAAAGCCTGGGTTTTTTTTTTTTTTTTTTTAATATAGTACATTATAAAAAAAAAATTGTCTAGATATGCCCAGTCACCGGTTATTTCAACACAAAGATGGTGGGGATGGTGGTGGTGGTGGTGGTGGTGGTATTTTACTATATCGAAACCCCCCACTGGCCAAATTGAACGTCAATTATATAAACGCTACCGGCCTCGGGCCGACGGTTATTGTAAATATTTCACGGGGAATCCGGCGGAGGCGCGCACGTTTAAATCTCGTTATATTATTTTACCGCGCGCGCGGTCCCTGCAACGGGCTGCAATTTATATATATACTCTAAAATAATATATTTATTTATCGCACGCCCCGCGTTATTATTATTATTATTATTATTATTATTATCGTCATCATCGCGCGTACACGTATTTTATAATACTATTATATTCTATAATATAGTAAATCAATCGGACAATGTTCGCGCGGACCGTCGCCGTGCGTGTGTTTGTTTTGCAGCGCCCGATTTGATTATTCCACAAAGGTTCTTGTTTGCTGCGTCCGCCGCGCCGCGCGGGGCACCACCACCAGTTTTGTGTCTGGTCCAATTGTTGTTTTCGCCCGGTTAATGTTTATTTACATTCTTGCACAGCCCGGCCGCCCATGGAAATACGCGCGCCGCCCTCCCGGCCGCCCGAGTATTACTATTATTATTAACGCGTCGATCGTGTCGCCGTAAATGTACAAATATATCCCGGGGAATACGATCGATATAAATCCGCGATTTCGACGCGTTTTTATCGCAATCAGGTATACACTAATATAATTTATACACGATTATTATTATTATTATTATTATTATTATACGCTTCGAACTCAAACACGCACGCACACACGCACACTAGCCGCGATCGTTTTGTGCGTTTGATTTTCAACGCTACACCCCTACGGCCAACGGATATGTTCCATGTATAATAATATGCGCACGGATACGCGCGTACAGTATTAATGACCGTCGTTCCGTATAATATGTTATGATAATATAATTTATCGAACAAATATAAGGGACGTCGTCGCCCGGGGTTTTGCCCGTCGCCGTCGTCGTCGCGGCCGCGTAAAACCCCCGGCCCGCACGTACACGTTTGCGCGTTTTGAAATTCATTTCGCCGCGGTGCCAATAAAATATTGTGCGACGCCCCTACTCGTCCACCATTCCCTCCGAGGACTTTTATGGGCGCCCCCCTTAAATATCCGTTTTGAATCGTCTGGACATATACAAGTGTGTATATATGTATATATTGGTTTCGTATTGGATTTGTTTTTTGTTGTAATTTGATTTTAATCATGGTTTTTTGGCTCAATAATTTTGGCCCTTCGAAGAAAATATACGAAAATTTAACACAATGTTAATCAGAAATTTGACTTAGTGGTAAAATAGAAAAAACGTTTTTTTTTTTTTTTTTTTTACAAGCGTTTAACATGCAAATTTCGAGGGAAATCGTAAAAATCACAGCATTTCACAACATGATTAACACGGTGGCCTACTTAGTTTGTTTGTCTCGTTAGTAGGTTTAAAACATTTTAGTAGTGTTGATGTGTACGTGATGGGCGAATTACGAGGGCTACACCCTCTCCCCAAAAATTTCGACCTTCATATGAGGCTGCACAAATTACCATTATACTGTTAGGAATCGGATATTTTCACTACAAACGAGTCCCGGTTATCACGAGTATTTTGTACAAAGAAAAGAAGATCACCAGCGTTTTTTTTTTCTCATAGGTACTGTGGTACCTATTTGTAAAACCGTTTTTAATTTTTAAGTGTTTGGGGAAAAAAAAAATATATATATATATATTCTCTTGAAAACGTTGACATTACGTGCCGAATCAAAAGAAATTACATTTCCGATAGGCATGGACGGTACACGAAATAATCTTTTTGTAAACACAAAAAAAAAAAAAAAATACCTGGAGTTTATTCCTTTGAAAGAGATCAAACGTTTATACAATTCGTATAGGTATGTATATTATCATTAATAATAATCTGAACGTTGAATTTATTGCTTTATATCCGTTAAAAAAAGAATATAGAGAACTTTTCGAACGTATGGCGAAATTACAATAATGTGAATTTGTGAAACACTATTATTATAGTTACCCACTGGTGGACTGGGCTACCCACGGGCCAGTGGTAAATTTAGTGACGGTCCAATGTTAAAACGGTTTTTGAAAATTTAACGAGGGGTAAGCTCGCGCTCAGTGTTTATTGACTTGCTTCGTACTACGGATATAGGCCACTGTCGTAGGTGAGTATAGTTGGGAATGTAGAACAATGTTTAGGGTAACATATTGTTTATAGCCGCGTGAAACGATAGATTTATTGTAAACAAAAGAAGATTCTGTGCGGAGTTTGAGTAAAAATGTTTTAATAAATGTAAATTGAAAACTGTCTTTGACTAAGCCATATGCATCACAGTTTTATTCGTTCGAGTTAACGAGACTTGAGTGTTTCGAGAATTCGTTTCAAAGGGAATAAAAACATACTCGAGTTGTCGAGGTTCGACTATGTATTATACGCGATATACCTATTCTATAGCTATACGTATTACATGCTCGTGTTTTGCAGTTGTCTAAGTTTTATAGTAAATTCCGGCGCAACAATAAAATATTATATTATAGTTATTGGTTTTTGGCGAAATGTACACCTATTATTTTTTGTAGTTTTATAATTAAACGCATAAATATCAATTAGATTGTTTTGTGTGCGTATTGTAGCCGGCGGCAGACGACAGACCGTTGACAACTATATTATTACAATTATTGTATATAAATCTATAGGTACTCGGGCCGTTAAAAAACGGAAACGGGAAAATAGCGGACGGGCTTTTATAAAACGTTGCGCTCATAGAAGTTATTAAATTATTGGTATAAAATATCGGTGACCGCGCGCTCGCGGTGACCAACAAGTCGATATTTAGCGACGGCCGCGGGTTCGGCGGTAATTATATTGCGAACGGTGTTAATCCCCTGCAAACCGCCGAGAGCAGTCCGCAACGGCGATTATAATAATAATAATAATAATATATTATATTAAACCGACCGTTTGACGTTTAAATGTAGATTCCCCTCGTTTCTGTGTAGGTGTGTGGTTTTTGTTTTATACAAATAACGATTATCCGTCACGCCGCCGCCGCCACCGCCGCCACCGTTCCGGGTGTAAAATTAAATGTAAAAACAATTAGAAAACGACAAAAACCGTCAGCCGCCGAACGCCGAACGTTTGCGGATTTCCCATCATCGGACATCACAGAACGGAAGAAGAACTGCGCGCGTACATTTATTATTGTGAATTTTTCTTCAAAATGTGTGTGTGTGTTTTATTTTAAAGTTAGCCACTCGTATTTATTTTATTAGTTGTAGCAACAAAAGATTCGATATACGTAATTTTTTTCGAAATTCCTTCTCATACTATTGAAAAATCGACTTTAATTAATTTTTGCGATTTATCTAACGGATCATTATATCATTAAATAGAAATAATATTATAAAATTATCCTAAGGGTTCTGGCGTAATAGCAAGAGAAAATAATGAAATTACGTTGGAAATTTAAGCCCGTATATTTTAATGCGAAATCGGAATTTAAAAATCCGTCTACCAAATCTACCTGTCGACCCCCCCCCCCCGTCTGTTTTCAACATTTAAAATCGCACAACACTTGTCGCTTTTAATTAAACGCACACGCCGTAACCTTTATTTGCGTCAAATTATTATAATTGTTCCGTATACGGTACGTACACAAAATATTACAATAATATGGCGGCGACCGTATATCCTTTCATTTTAGGTAAATCCGTTTTCCGCGAGGAAATTACACGATACAAGTTTATAATATACTTTCGAAACTATACAACAACAATAATAATGTCGTTAATATTTGTACAGTGCAGCGGCACAATATCCAATATTCGAACAATAGAGTCGGCCGCGTTACGTATCGGGACACGTTTACGGAACACGCGCGGCCACGGCGCCAGCGTCGGGTATACAGGGGAGGTGTTTGCGGGAGGAGGGGGACACAAGGGCGGCAAATTAACCGTATAGGGAAATTCTTTTTTTTTTTTTTTTTCAATTCTCCAACGATATAGGGCGGACAAATGTATGTACATTGATCAAGGGTTGCAACAACACGGGCACCCCCGGATGCTCTAACCCGGCACCCGATGTCCTAATTCAGTATCACCCGTCCTCACCCCAACCATAGCCGTAGCCGAAATAAATTGTCAATGGACTGGGGGCGGTGTGAACATAATATTATAGTAATATTCTTGACGACCGGAGATGACACGTATTTACGTCAACGACGTGCGCGTACGCATATACGTACCTATGTATAGGTAACACACACGCGCGAGTATATTATATATTATAATAATACATCTAAAATATCAATGGCCTCGCCGGGACAATGGCCGTTTTACGGGAAAAAGATTATCCCTATCCTCCGATATATATATATATATATTATACCAGACGTCGTAATATAATAATATAATAATATCTATTATCCGTCGTGCGTACAAACACACACACGCACACACAATAATATAACGGGCCGTGTCCGGTGCGTTGAGTTCTCCTGCGCGGGCACCACGCAGTCTGGGCCGCAATCGTCCGCCCGCGAGTCTAGGACGGACGTGCTACACGACAAACTAATGGTTTTTCGGTTCTGTCAGGTACCCCGGCCATTGTCCCCTGGTACCGTACAGGCTCCTCGGTGTCTGTACCGCAACAAGGACCCGGGAATAAAACGGATGTGCGTGCGTGTCTTGCCTTTTTTTGCCCGGTTCTTGGGTCGAAAACTCGCCGTAATAACAATAACGATAATAATAATTATTATTATATATATATATATATATATAATATTATATTATATTCTTTTGGGAGACCGAAAAAAAAAAAAAAAAGAAAAATGAAACACCCTATAATTACGTCGTGTGTATACACGCGGTACCTACATAGGTATATAGAACACCCATTGATAATGTATAGATAATAAATCGGGCGTTGGTTCGTGCGCTTTTAACGTGTATTTGGATTTAGTGACCCGGACGAGGTATTATTTTCCGTTTACAAAAAAAAAAAAAAAAAAAAATGGAAATCACACTATTTTATATTGTGTATGAGCACAACAATATTGGTTCGATCTTTATAATATATTATAATACGTGTTTTTAACGCTTTGACGAGATTTCCTACACGGGTATACATCTCATCTAGATATATATATTTATATACACGGCTTGTTGGCGTTTTTTAAAATGCGTTGACCACCGCGGCCGCTATTACACTCGTATATCAGGCAGGTTGTATAGGCACTGCCGTGCGTGTATATCGACAACGATATATAAAAAACTGTATTATAATTAATAACGACGGAAAAATATTACGTCTGATATTGTTTAAAAAACGGCGACATTTTAATCCCCGCGGAAAAACGCTGGCGCGCGTACATAAATATTTTGAAATTCACACACGTCATCGCCACCGCCGCCGCCGCCGCCACAGCAGCCGTCTCCCTCCCCCCTTCCCCCTCCCGGCGATTAATTGCTGTTAAGTTTGTCCGCGCATATAATTTCGCCCCTCTCTCGCGCCCGCAAATAGACACGTCCCCACCACACCCGCCCCCTAACCCCCATCGAAACTCCAGCGCCGCCGGGGGCTTTAAATTTATTATCCCTCCGGTTTTATTAGGCCGACAAAATATCGCGTCCCCTGACGTTTATGAGTTTACGAGAGAAGAGTATAATATACATACGTATATATATATATATATATATATTATATATAGTATAACACGCGTGTTTTTGAATAAAAAAAAAAAAAAATAAAAGAAAAAAAAAATTAACGGCCGCGCAGTAAATATAATAAACCACCTCCCTGTCGTATACGTTTAATTATTATTATTGTATATTTTATACTTAGACGACGAAAACTATAATATACACCGCGCCAATTTCTGCAGAGGAGGGACGGGGTTGAGGGGTGTGTGTGTGTGGGGGTGGGGGTGTAACGACGATTTCGCTTTTTTATCGCGTTTATTTAATGACACGTATATTATATACAGTTCCAAGGACAGTGTATAATATCCGAAATTATGATACGTCTCCGGAGACCGATTATATTATTAAGCAAAGGCGTTATATAATCAACGCAGCCAGATATAATAATAATAATATTATATATATATATATATATATACTATACTATACATATATTATTATATGTGTTTGTCGAGTTGAAACAAAACGAAAAAAAAAAATAATAATAATAAAATAAAATCACAATATACGCGAAATTGTATACCGCACTTTTTGATTATAATATTATTATTATTACGTCTATGTGTATATACAGACAAAATATTATTACGATATTATTCGTGCACCGGAGAGCCATTTCCAACGGGACGGGAACTCAATTAAAATCACGAACGGAATCGTAGGATCGTCGTCTATACATTCGCCTGCGTATACTGTGCCTAGCCCGACAGCGAGAATTTAAAATCCGGATTCCGAAAACTGCAATTTTTATTCGATCGACCCAACTTTTTACCCATGTATTTGGCTAAAATACATATAGATACATATAAATATATACGTTCCAAGATAGAATTGTTAAACAAATGGGGGGGGCGTCCCTCCCCACACGCGATGACTCGTCGTAATCGTCGTCGGGTTTTATAAAATATATAAAAAATAACTTTTTCGGGTAATCTGTAATATATACTTTCTGAATGTAAGTACACCCGTAAAACGTATAAAATACAACTTCCACATTTTCCCTGTAAATCGGGTACAGAAATTATCCCTATATACATAATATTGCAAACAAAACATAATTGTTACATTTATTACATACAGTTTATTTTACAAGATTGTACAGTGATTATTATATTTTTAGTAATTGAATAATTTGTATTATTTTTTTTTTTGTATTTTAACACGGCCAACGTTAGGGGCTCCCCATGGGTACGCCACTGGATACACCCAATATTGTATTTGCGTAGTGTCTTTGTGGATTATTAATTATTTTCACACCATTTGTATTGTGTGAATGTATAATGATAACGATAATGAATGTTTATAATCAAAGACAATGAAGAAAAAACGATAAAAAAAAATAAACAGTCGTTGTAACCGAAATACTGAACGGGAAGCTGTAAAAACGTGTCAACAGGAAGTTAAAACGAATTATGAAATATGCCGAACAAATGTCGTACTAGAAAAAAAAAAAAATAAAAATGAATTTTGTATATTTTTAAAAATCCGGGGGCTGGAGAAACGTTTTTACGGTTATAACGGTCGTAGGAAGTCCAAACAAAATCTGAAATATATCAAACAAATAATTACGGACGCGTTATACTAAACGGCCGCGGAAACAAAAAATCCAAAAAAAAAAAAAAAATAGGGGCGAGTGGCGGTGGGCGGGGGTGGCGGGGGAGGCGGATGGCATTGTAACGTGCGGCGATAAATGTTCGCGTCGTAGCCACACGACGGTATTCGCTCTTATTATGGCGACAAGTTGCGGCCAAGTCAATATAAATTATGTCGATTATTCCCGGATATTTTCTTATTAGACGCGCGTATACGGATTTGCGCGCCGTACACATAGTTGAAGGTGACAAGTAATCAACGCGGAAACCCGGGCGATTTCTTTGGGATTACACGCGCGACGGGACGATGACGGCGCCGGAAGGGAAACGATATGCTTAACGGCGGCGGGATAGGTCAAACGAGGCGGCGGGAGGAGAGAGAGAAAAAAAATTATTATTAAAAGTCGGACGGAGTTAACTTCGGTTTTCATAATACGTCCGGATTTCGGAAAAGGGTTGACAGGTCTTTCCTGCAGTTCTGCCCCGGGAAAACGCCACTCGTTCGCCCCCTCCCCGACTTTGCGGCAATATCGGAAATGAAAATGTTTTTCGTGTATCCGTGCCGCAGGGGATGCGCAGTCGAGACGGCGGTCAGTATATTCGATTACTTAACTCGGCCGGCGTCTAATGCCAAATTTGTCCGTGCGTGCCGTGTGTCCTCCTTATTTACGCGTAAGGTTTTTTTTTTTTTAAGTGTTTGCGAAAAATATATAAAAATATTTTCCCGACCTCGTACACCGCGGCGGCGGCGTGCGCAGTGTTTTAACTTGATTGCATTTTTGGACGCATCGGTTTTAAAACCGCGGCCCAGAAATAAACATACATTTTTTTTTTTTTTATATATAATATGCGCCTCGATAAATCGTTGCTAACGAAAAACGAATATGAGCGTAGTTCAGTTAATCGTGTTATTGCACTTTAAACGCTTGTAGATAAAAAAATATTGCATTACACTCGACTTTTTTTCTTTTTCACCATAAAGTACAATTTACGACGAACTTTGTGTCAAATTTTCATGATTTTTCTGTTCGGCCAACAAAATTTTATTCGCATAAAATCTAATAGAAACTTAAACAAATCGAACACATTTCAAAAAGCCATAAATAGTTCAAATATCGCCAGATTGTGTTGAAATTGTTACCACGTCTATAGACAGGGTTAACATAATGATTAGGAATTTCGAGTATCTATGATTATTTTCAACTTAATTATATATATAAAAAAAAAAAATAGAAAATAATGTTCAATGCACCAAGTAGGCAGAAATCAGTATCAAAAACCACCCTTGAAGTTAAGATTGGAGCATTATTTCTAGTAGAAAAGTTGTTTAAAGAAAAAAAAAAAAAAACATATTATATTATAGTAATACCAATAAATTCTTTACTATACGTTCAGAATCTAAAAATGGTTAACCTACAGTATTATTATAATCTTCGCGTTAATTGTATAAAATAGTTAAACGATTACATTTTATTGTTGACCCCGAATAAAATATGAACCAATGTTCAGAGAGCCAATGCTCTGAACCCTGTTCGAATGAACGCGATAAATGGCACGGCTAAAAATTATTAATAAAAAAAAAAAAATTGAAATTCCGAAACAAATTATTTACCATATTTTTTTTTCGCGGACACGATCGAACAATAATTATTAACGTTTGTCGAAAAATTGCATCATAATAAAATACAAAAAGAAAAAAAAAATAATAATGGTCACGTAAAACTGATAAAATTTATAATTGTCGCGATTGGTTTTTTCGTTAATTTAAACGTCGTCGACCGTGAAAATCTTTAAAAAAATTAAATGGCCGCGCTACGGAAACCGATTTTACATCTGCAGCCGAACAGAATAGAACCGTTTCAATTGATTTTTATTATCGAGAATAAAAAGTTTTTTTTTTTTTTTTATATGACTCTATAGAAAACAATTTCGATGTACTACACTTACAAAATTGAAATGGTCCCGAAAAATTGTATTAAGTACTGAATTTTAAATTTCTGTTGGAATATTTACAAATAATTTATTATACGATGTGTACGCGTTACAAGCGGGCGTATCGTCGTACAAGAAATATCTCATAAAATATTATATACTTTTTAATTAAATTTTGTATACGAGTTAAAAAACGTTTATATATAAAAAAAAAAAAAAAAAACATCAGCAACATCGGGGATAACAAATTATTTAAACATATATATATATATATATATATATATATACACACACAAAATAATAATAATAATTGTTTTCCGTTCGCGTTTTGATGATTTTTTTTTTTTACCGGTTTGGGAGATTTTTTTTATGTTGTTGTCTTTTATGATATTATCCGCGTGACTGGTTACAACGAGGAATAAACAACAACAAAAAAAAAAGTAAAAATCCATGTTGTATACACCGAAAGTCATCATCCGATTGTGGACGATCGATTATACAATATACGAAGGTTTATTTTTAAGATTATACATTCGACGTGGGTATTTGTCGATTAAATAATTAAAATATTATAGGTATGGACAGTAATCAGTTGCACGCAAGGCCGTTTTAAGGGGGGGCAAATGGGGTTATTTGCCCTTGGCAGCCAAATTTCGATACATTTAGGGGGAGGGGCGGCCGGGCGCCTCTGGAACCCGGTGTAATATTATATAATAATATCTAGTAGAAAAGTGTAAATACAGCCCCGGTTATGAAATGTGCCAAATTTACGTAACCCGGTTACTTTTGTAACTTTTAGCGATTAATCGGTTACAACATCATCAATTAACTTTGAAACGTAAACTCGGAATAATTTGTTTTGTAAAGTGCAATGGTAGATACGCGTCACCTGAGTTACAAAAATCGTCTCGAGTCGGCATTTCGGCAATTGACAATTATTATTTCAAATCATTTCTTATAATAATTATTAATCGTCTCTTAGCAATTTCGTTATTCCATAGAATAGTTGAAAATTGCAAAATTATAATTACATTACATACTAATTTAGGTTAGTTAAAAAATAATTATTCGTTTTAACTTTTGCAGTATAATTTTTTTTTTATAAGTATATTATTATTCGTATATAACTTGGTTATTTAAGTGTAGCTTGTAGACGTTATACTCAACATGATAGTAACTTATTGTAACTTGAATCCGGTTACACTAAATGCACTGTAACTTGTCCATTTTTGATACGGCACCGGACTTGGAATTTTATGTCCGTTCGGTTTTTTAATCGACACACGATCGTGTTTTCTAGTAGCAAAATATGATATCACGTGGTGCTTTGTGATTTACACATTGTCGGACGATCGCAGTAGACAAATCCCTCGACTGTACCGCACGAACGTCCTCGATAAACCGCGATTTATTATCGCGTATTTAATGGAACGAACGGATATATTATACTTAAGGACTTTCCGTTAAAAACCGATTTATCCGGTCGACCGTCAGTGGGAGAATACGATTTTTTTTTTTTTTTTTTTTTATAGTTTACAACTATTATAAGACCCGCGGTTCTGGTGACGACGACGACGAGGTAAAATGCGGGAAGGCGAGTCCCGAATAGTAATCCATAATAATTATACAGTCGGACTTCGATAACTCGAAGTTGATGGGACCGGCAAAATAGTTCGAGTTATCCAAGAATTCGAGTTGGCCAAAAAAAATTAAATTTTAAAATGTGTACATGTACATTCGTACTTGTTAAAGTCGTTACAGATGCCAAAAAGTCCAAGTCTGTTAAATTTCCGCACACTTTCAAGTCGTTGTCCACGTCGATAAAGTAAGCGAAAATAATATTTTCACCTTGCCTTCATCTTCCCTCATCCAGTTCTTCATTGTATCTGTTTGTATAATTTCTTCATCGCCCGTATTTCTACTCTTTTATTTATAAAAAAATCGGAACTTCATGTTATCCATAATGATATTCGAGTTAAACACGATTTTTTTACCATTGTTTAAATAGGAAATTCTAGGGACCGCATAGATAAAGTTTGGGGTATCGATGATTTTGAGTTAAACGAGTTCGACTGTAATGAATTTATAGAAAATATCCGTCCTTAATTTTTTTTTTTTTTATACGTATAGTAATTAAAACCGAGTATTCATAAAAACTCTAAAGTAATAAACGTGCAGCGGGGGGGGGGAAATATCTACTAGTCCAGGGGCGTAATTACGTCTCGTTTCCGAGGAGTAACCTAAAAACCTAACCGTTATTTCGATTAACAAATAATAGCCGGCCCCGCCCGTAATTACGCCGCCGCGTTGAAAATGTCAAATCTACATGAGCGACGTAAATGTTTGCTATTTACGTCGACGTTCATTATATAATATCAACAATATAGTAAAAATATAATAAGATTATTACGCGGTTGACCGGCCGGAAACGAACGAGAGGAAACCGTCACCACGGTGTGTGTGTGTATATATGTACGCGATAATAACGCGACATTCGGTTTGGCACGGCGACCGGAGACTGTCGTTGGCGCGGTTATACGATCGTATTGGATTGGTGTTTAAAAATGGCCTAACCCGACAATTATATACCACTTGTATACCGCGGTGGCGGTTAGTTGGCCGCCGCCCCGTAAAAGTGTCGTCGGTTAATAACCTGTCACCGGATTTTTCGGACGGCTACCGATTTGTCATCGCCGAGACGCGCCGCTCGCGTGTTATTATCGCCGCCGCAGCCACTGGGAATATATAAAAAAAAAAAAAAAAAAAAAAAAAAAAAAAAAAAAACCGAATCCTCGAATTTCTCGAGCTTCTGCACGCCTTTAAATGTGAGTGCCCCCTCTATAGACGGAAAAACCATAAAAGCTGGGCGAAAAAAAAAAAACGATTATCTTCGGGGGATAGGGGGCGGGTTACCTTTTTGTCTCTGCTACCCGGTGGCGAACGGGAGCGGCTGCGGCGGCGGCGACGGCGGCACAACAGTGCGTTACCGTGCGTAAACGATCGACGGCGGCGGCGGCGGCGGCGGCGGTGGCGGCGGCGACGTTGGCGGCAAGTTCTCATGGCGTCTCGCCGACGCCAACGTCTGTTAACGTCCGTACCGCCCCTCGCCCCCGTTCGCGTGCACAACGCAACACAGCACGGCACCGGCGGCGGCGGCGGCGACGGTAATACGCGCGGCCGAGCGCCCTACCGGGAAAACTGCACACACATTCACCTATCGCGACAATAGCCGACGCACACACGCGCCCGGCGTATCGCCCCGCAAGGGGTACGGGGGTAGGGCCACGCACACGTACCGCAACCTCATCCCCCGCCGACGGGTTTGTATACACGCCGAGTTCGAGCAGAGGGCCGACGCCAAAACGCTGGCCCGCCCGCCCGCCCACCATCGATGCTGCCCGTATATACACTTTACAAGTTTTCACATGATTTTTCCGGTTTTCCCGGGACCGCGAGCGCACTTCCCGGCGCCAAACACACGGCCGACGCCGCCGCAGCCCGCCTCCCACCTGTCTGTGCGCACGGTCGTACGCAGACGGGCAGGATAAGAAGAAAAACCGAAAGTCTGTGTATACGTGTGCGCGTGTGTGACGGCACCCACGCGTATATATCGTCGTAACAATGTATAGGCCGCGAGACCGTGTCTGTTACGATAAACCTACTCCGTTTCTCTAGTTCCCGGCAAACGCATGAATTATTCATATTTTACGGGACGAGAGGAGTTTTTTTTTTCTCTAATGTTTTTACGATACGAGTTTTTTTTTTTTTTTTTTAACGACACCGCCGATATTCCAATGTCGATAAATCTCGATATTATTATTATTTTTCTATAAAAAGCGTTGTTTCCCCGCTGCATTATTAGTAACAGAGAATGGGACACCCCCCTCGTATGTATATACGTATACGGTAAAACGCGCTACGTCGACTGATTTGTTTGTTCGATTCTGATTCTACAACCCCCGCCGCCGTCACATCACTCGAAATAAAATCCCATGTACGCAGACAATTATCAGAAACACGATTATTGATTATTTTATTCGCGAGTTCCAATATCGTCACGTTTTGGATTTATTAGGGGGGTTTTTTTTTCAAGCCTATAATTTATTAATTAATTATTTATAATTTTCGACGAAAATATCATAATTATAACAAATAAAATGTTTGCTTTTTAGTGTTGTATATACGCGCGTAGGCAGTGGTGACGAACCACCCTGAAAAATGAGTGACTTGACATTTCATAACTACATACATCTACCGAAAATTCGATTGGCATTAATTATTATTACATTTTAACATTGTTGAATTTAAAATTTTGTTGCTTATTTATTAAATATATAGGTATAAATATTTTTTTGGAGCATGGGCAAATTGGTGTTTATTAAAAAAAAAAAAAAAACTCTCTTTCATTACATTTATGGGGTTAGATTCAAACAACGTATAGTAACTTTAACTTATAAATTAGGCCATATGTTATTATTTATATAGTGAATTATAATAGATATTTTATGTGTTGAATATTTGGCGTTTTTTTTTTTTTTTTTTTTGAACGTAAAAGCCAATAATAAATCCTGAACTTCAAATAAACATTTATCCTAAATATCCTATACGCTCAGCGATTCACAATTATCAAACTTTAAAACTATTTACCGCTAAACTTTTAATAATAAATATCCTACTGCTCACCATCCGCTCCTTAATAAAAAAAAAGTCATAACAATTGTCATATCTTTATGGGTGAAAAATTCAATTGTCAATTCGCTTTTAAAAAATAAAAAAAAAAACAAACAAAACAAAATCTATTAGACATCGTGTTTCGATACAATTTAATAAAAACCGACACACTGCGAATGGTTTTTTAGCGTATATCTAGGCAAACTAAAGGGACACTTCCAAATACAATATGATGTATATTGTACAGGATTAATACGACTATATAACGCACGCGAATCGTTATTTCAAGTTGTATTTAAAAATAAAACGTTTACATTTTTCGAATTTTTAGGAAATCTCTTACGGAATATATATTACTCGGGTAAACTCGGTCTATTTTCAGTTTGAGAATTGTTGAGGGAAAAAACGTTACAAAATATATACGTACACGACGTTAAACTATATTATATAATCCGTTTTTAACGTTCATCAGCGATTCCTATTTTTTTTTTTCGGTTTTTGTTCTTTCCATCCCCCTCCCCACCACCACGCCCCCGTTCCGTCCAAAAACAGGACACAGATGTGAACACCGCCGCCACGGGGTCGACTACCCGGGCACCGATCAGTTTCCGAATCCCGAACAGTAGGAATTTGAACCTTTGGACGACGGTTACCCCCATCGTCATATACGGTATCCATTAACCCAACCCATTTCAACGGGGGTATGACAACATTGACGATCTACGTAATATAATATAATATTATAGATGGATATTCTATAATATTCGCCGTTGCCATTATAATACACCGGCCCGGTTTAATTAAATTATCACCGTCGTCACCGCCGTAATAATAATATGATTGCCGAGAAAACGCACTACCAGACCGTTGTTACATTGTTGTTGGATTTATTACGATTTGTTATTTATTTCGTTTTTATAGCGAACAAATAATATTGAATACCGGCGAGGTTGTCGCGTCGTAACAAACCAAAAATAATAGACGGTGTTGGAAAAAAAAAAAAAAGAAAAAAAACTCGAGTCAACTAGAATACTGGCGTTTTAGTTTTTACCGTCGACACGATGTAATTTGCTCGTAAGAGTTAAGTGGATTTTCGTATGTTATTATTTTGGCAGAAATCCATCATCTAAGAACGATAAATGTACAAAAAGTCAGCTGTAACAGATATATAGGCGGCCGCCACCGCTACCGCACCGTTACTGACTGCGTTATTAATATGTTATTATTAAAATATTTTTTATTTTTTTTTTTTTTTTTCAATACACGTGTCGCACGTGTCTTGAACGTTATTTTCATATTGTTAATCTCCGCTAAAGAATAAATACATTTTTTACGCCGCATGAATATTTCAGTTTTGAAATATTTACACAATAATATATAGAAGCGGCGGCGTTGGCGGTACCCTCTATCTTGTATATTATTATATTTCGTTTTTTTTTAATTTATTCATAAAATTAAATTAAAAAGCATCGTCCGAGTATTTTCCACGGCATGCGATACGATAATCCACAACTAACAGTATGTCCGAAGTTTGCCCCGAAAAATCGAGATAAAAAATGGTACCAGGAATTCAGAAAGTTGTGATGTACATACAGCTTATACATCGTAAATTTCCGCTATTCTAAGTAATCGATAGTAATCTTACGTTTTTGGTTTCTGATGCCTATTTGAAAGGAACAATTTACGAACGTCTTGTCAAAAAATCGTTTTATCTCGAAAGCAGAGTACGATTTGGCGCGAAACAGCCTATTATGAAAATTAAAAACCATAACATTATCTAGGGAATGACATGTGCTAATTCAGTTAAATTCGTAAGAATGTTACGGCTTTTATTAATTGTAAAAAAATACCAATTTTTAATTACGATCATCCACCAAGTCTCGTTCAAGTATAAATTCAAAAATTACTTTTAAGGGGGAAACGTTTTTCCATTTCACGCAGCCATGTTGTCAAACAATCAATATACATATGATAAGGACCCCGGGACCATTTTATATATTAATATAAAAGTAAATATGGGTTTTTTTTTTTAAAAATCTTTTTCGATTTTCATTTTTTGCAGAGATTTAAGTCAAAATCGTCTAAACGCGACTCCTTAAATAACGCCGGATAGAGTACGATCCCCTCTTGGGAACAAAATCGTTTCGGACATAATTGATATTCCGAAAATTAAATGTTATTTTTATTTTCCCCCTCTATTTGATTTAGTTTTCTCTAGTTTCCCTCGGTTATGCGGATTTATTATTCAATATTAATACGGTTGACACACGGCTCCGCGGATAGTCTAAAATAAGACAAAAAAAAATAAAAATGACAACGAGAATCGTGTGGGCGCGTTAGTATAATATATTGTATATGTATATAGGTATTAATATTAATTCGGTTTTTTTTTTTTTTTTCTGTCGGTCTCGACACATTTATCAACGCGACACAAAACTATAGGACGACAACAATAATAATAATTATAAAGGCGTCCGCCGCGTATTATTATAATAGTGCGCAAGATGCGCGTATAGATTATATATCGTGTATGTACGAGGCGTACCACGGCTACGACATATAATGTATATAATATACTATTATTACATCGACCCTTTTAAAACGTAATTTATTGTTAAAAGCGTTGTAGGTAAAAAAAAGAAGAAAAACCAGTGTGTGTGTGTGTGTGTATACGAAAGAAAAAAAAATATCGTCTAAAAGCTTTGGCGCTGTGCTAAATCGCCGAGCATTTGTCTCAATACGCCACGAAAACGTGCAGGGGTGTGTCCCCGGATAACTCGACTTTAATCACGACTTACGACCCGTTTACAATCAACGCGGATTTTTTTTCTCCTCCTCTCCCCAGCACCGCCGAGAGTACACCTCCGGTTTTTACCAAAAAAAAAAAAAAAAAAATCGAGTTTCGTCGCGGCTAGACGACGATTTGTCCCCTTAACGAAATATAATATATATAGAGACAAATAAAACAAAACATCACGACTACTAGGGGGGAAAGAAAGAAGCGGAGTGGTGGTGTGGGGCATAAAGGAAAGGTTTTCGCCCGCGCAATTTATCACGCAATTTACTTCTTTTTTTCCACCTCTGCGCCGGCGGGGACGCCGTACGTATACGCCAGTCGTATATCAAACCCTAGTAGGTGCCCGCCTCCCGGTATACGATTAATACTTTTAGACCTCCCTTTAAAATATAAGGTTAGTACTCTCCGCGTCTGTTAGACGCCGCCGCCGTAATACTTATAACCGAGGTTTTTCTCGTCGTCTGCGGTATTTTTTTTTTTTTTTTTTTTGTTTGTTTTTCCTGTGCTTTTTGCGCCACCGCCGCCACTTTTGTTCCGCCCGCCCCTCAAAAACCCGACCGGCGGTTTTTGTTTTAAACGCATTATACGCCGCGCGTACTATCGCCACTGATGAGCAATCCCATCAATCAATCCGCCGATGCGCCGCAGCGTTAATTACTCGTCTCGCGCACCGCACCTTCGAAAAACGAACATGTTCGGCCGCCACCCCCTACCCCTCCAAGGTATTAGATCCTCCGGGACGGCGCGCCGCACTAATTAGTCCCGATCGTAACCCCGCCGCCCTCCTCAGCATACGGTTTATTCTCGAGGGTCACGCCGCCGCCGCCGCCGCCGCCGCCGCCGCCGGGGACTCACTCGAAAAACCGCCCTCGAGACGGACCACAACGGTCGTGGCGGATGGCGGGTGGACGGATGGGTACAGCAGTAAATCGCAGTAATCGTCACTCCGAAATCAGTTGTCGAAATCAACGCGGGAATACATGGCATAAATATACTGCGGGCATTATAACAGCTGTGCAGTGTGGCACGTATGTAATCCGAAAGAAAACTCCTATAATTGGAAATACTGTATCATTCCCCGCGTACGGTTTAATCCAGTGGCCCCAACCTTTTTTTACCATATCTGAGATACGCTTCGGCATCGCGGGCCAAATTTTTTCAGAGAGTAATAAGAGAGGTTATGAAACTGAAGACGAATAAGAATTATTTTATTTAACTATAATTTTACAAAAGGGAAAACAATTGTGATGGGTTACTGTTATAAAATGAAACGTTTGGAATTACTCGTCTTTTATAATTCCGTGGTAGTTTGGATCAAACTTGGTTGTTCCAACTGGCAGCGCCGCTCGTAAATGTTCGTCACTTAAGTAGGTTCTATACTTTGATTTGACATTTTTCATTTTTGAAAAAGTTTGCTCGCGTAGGTAGATGGAGCTCAACACTGATATCATTTCACGTGAGCACATTTTTTGAGATTTAAACAAAGAGTCCTCTTTGAAACAAAGTTTCAAATTCTACGGTGAATGGATTTTCGAAAAATCGAATGCGCTCAAAACGATTTATCAAAACATCAGTTAACTTGGCCGGCCGGTTCAAAAGACTTGAAGGGCCGTAGGTTGGATACCCCTGGTTTAATCCATCGATCGTTAAAATAATAATACATACGAACAGTCGAGACTCGTTAATCCGTACGGGCTTCAGAATTAACGCATCACTGTGTCTCTAAGAGACATCATATTTTTCCGTAGAGCCGCACCAATAATAATAAATAAATATTTTAAATTAATTTGTACGTTATTTAATATAATATTAATTATTTGTCATTGTCTTTTTCAATTACAGATAAAAAAATAAGTTTTAAGTTTAAATTGCGAGAAAATTGATTTGATTTTTTTTTTGTTTTAAAGTTATAGGTAATCCGAACGACCCTTTTGCCCAATCCCGTTCGGATTAATGAGACCCTACTGTAATGCAATAATAGTAATACAAACATTTTGGAAAATTGTTTGCGGACTCGAGGTGATTCCGTAAGATTCCGTGCGGGCGTTTGTACGATATATATATATAAGGTGATAATAATAATAATAAGACGCGTTTTCGATATTATAAGCGAGTATTATTACCCGGACGGTTCCGATGCCCCGCGCAACATTTCTTGACCAAACTAAAACGCGTAGTGTGTGCAGAAGGAAATCCCACCAAATGGGTGAGGTGGGAAGAGGAGGGTAGCCTAGGGCGCCGGGAGAGTGGAGACGTCCGAAGAAACTTAGGCGTCGGTACGTAGCGCGGCGGATCCGCCCCGGCCGAGTTTAATTTCGTGTTTACATCTAATAACCGAAATACCTTATTGCAACAGGAATCCCGGTCCGTCCGTTCCTCTCCGCTCTGCATTACACGCACTTAATAGCCGTTGTGTACTCGAGAACTCTTGACCGTCTTTCGGGATGAAACGGAGGCCCTAGGGCGGCGGGAGACGTGCACGCCGAGGATCGTTTAATTTAATTAAACCGGACCCTTGAAAGAGAAGAGGACTACTGCTATACACCGGCCCGTTCTTGCGAGAGCACCGAATTCCTGAACAGAGGCTATAGCTCGGATAAAGGAGATTCTTCATTTTTTCGTTTTTTTTTTTTTTTTTTATTCGCCTCCCCCCCGCCCGCCGGCGAGTCTCCCGTCGTCGACCGTGCATAACAATACTTTTTTTCTTTTTTTTTTTTTTAATTCCCCGCAACGATAATTTCAATAATGAATACTATACGTGTATATACTTTGAGCAAAAAAAAAAATACAGAAAACCGAGCGCTTTATCGAAGTTTTTTTTTCTTTCTGTAAACGACTTAGTCAATCAGTCAAATTAGTCACATTTTCGCATAACCGACACTATAAATATATTAATAATAATACTGATTGCCTGTGTTGTTGTTTTATTAATATTATTATTAGTATTTTTTTTTTTTTTTTTTTTGTTGTTTCTTCTCTTCTCGTTTCTATAAAAACAACATTAAGTCCCCGGGACCGTGTTTTTTCACGTAGAGATCTCCTATTTTACGGTCCTCTCGCAAGAATAATTATATTTCTTTTGTTTTGAAATTAGATTTGCCGGAGTGGAATTAATTAGACTGCCGCCGCCGCCGCCGCCGTCGCCGCCGCACCCTTCCGATGTAGTATTTTTCGAAACAACCCTTCTCCTTGACCTTACCACCCGGCGTGCCCGAAATCCAGTTCAACTTTCTGGGAAGCTCAATTAAGTCCTTCCGTAAATAAAACACGCCGTATTTCCATTTCTATTAAGTTTTCTCTTATTAAATATTCGAGATAATTTATCAACTCGGCCCCCGCCCGCCCGCCGGTCACCCTCTGCGCGTTTCACGGGAGCCCGCGAAATTAATTAACGATCGCAATATTATTTCGACTTTGAAAATATAAAATCCGACCCGCTGCCCGAGACGCCGCGCCCCGTGAAAATCGTCTTAAAAATTTGTCGGCCTCATCCCCGCATTTTATGTATATTTTGTATATATATATATATTTTTTTTATTATTAATACAAGTATTATTATTTTCAACAATCCGAGAGTGTTGTGGTGGCAAAGTAAATGACTCGTACATTTTCGGGGCTATGAATTATTCATATATATATATATACATAAAGCCGTAGCTCTCGCCCCCTAGACAAAGGTAAAAAGCCGACGAACCACGCGAGAATCTGGATGAGATATTATTTCGTCGCGATGGGTTTGGCGGCGGAGCGGGAGAGCAGTAGACGACGACGACGACGACGACGACGACGATGATGATGATGATGGTGAAAAATAATAACGACCCCGAAGAAAACCCGGACGACCATGAGAAGAAATGGTCCATGACTTTCGCAGCGAGGCTTAAAGACCCGGAATATTATTATTTACCCCGTGGAGCTTAATGTTTTTCCACTTCGTACCCCGTCGCGGAGATCCATTGTTAAGTACTCAAGGCGTGTCTCGGGTATAAAAAAAAGAATATAAAAAAAAAAAAGAGAAAACCACCCCGACAAGTGTAAAGATTTGTTTGACACGAAAAAAGATCGCTTTTCGTAACCGGTAAAAAAAAAAAAAAAAAAACAAACAAACTCATCCGACGCGCTGACGTTATATCATAGTCGTCGGGAGAGTGGGAGGGGATGGAATTAAAATTTTTTTTTATCGTTTACACAAAACCGATGGCCGACAAATACGGCGAATAAATAACGGTTCTCAAAAACGTTAAAACTGTGTTAAACAAAAACACTATGAGGACGTAGGATATTTCGTCGGACAATGACCGCGACAATTTGCAGATAAAATCACGTACGTCTTGGATATGGAAACAGTGAAGCAATCTGTTGTGATGCCGGAGGAGTTGCACAAACACGCGCAGCTCTCGGTCCCAAGTATCTCGCGGCCGCTGCGGTATAATAATAATAATAATAATAATAATAATAAGTATACAGTGGCGAGAGACGAAAATGTCTTTTGAAAAGCTCCGTTCGCCGGAAATGTAAACGCGCGGCTGCGTATATATACGCCGCAAAGGACCACGTACACAAAAAGGTCGCGACGCCGCCGCCGCGGCCACCACCAACCGACCGACCCTTCTTCTTCTTCTTCTTCGTCTTCTTCTTCTTCTACTACTTGTTCGTCGTCTCCGCGCCCGCTGCGGTACTACCCGGAGGTGTACAAAGTTGTGCGTATAAATACGTATATATATATATATAAGAGCACCCGGCGAAAGGCCACCGGGCATCCGTTACGCGTTCGTAAGACGGGCGGCGGGAACGAAATGCGCGCGTATAAGGTTAACCGCAAACGGAAGTTTACGTCTTGGCGGCGGACGACAAGTTCTGTAGTTCTGCAATGTGTGTGTGCGTGTGCATATACGCGTGTGCGGTGGGTGTACTCGCGCGCCTTTTCCCGTTTGATTTACGGATTCAAGTTTAAATTGCGATTGTATTCCATTCCACCAGGACCGCCGTATAGCCGCTGCCGCCGCCGCCGGACCTTATAACTCCCCTCCGGGGTGTGGCGGCGGCAGTGGCCGCGAGGAGGGGGTCACGTGCTTTGTTTTGGGACACTACGAGATTCAGACTGCGGAGAGACTGAGACCGAGACTGGGACGACAACGACGACGACAACGACGACAACGTTAATGGTTTCGCCCGCTTCTCTTCTCTGACCGACCTAAACTCTCGCTATACTGCCGCCGCCGCCGCCGCCGCCCGGGGGATCTTTATTCGAAACTTCGGTCCGCCGCACTGCCCGTCGGGTCCCGGGAGTGTGTTGACTGTGGGAGGGCGGGTTAAAGTCGCCGGCGGTTAACCGGGACGGGGTGGAAGCGCACGAGGTGGATGACGACGACGACGACGACGACTTTCGGGTTAATTTGATAACGGCACATTAAAACTACATTTCCTGACCGACGGCTGGAAAGAGCCGACTGCGCGCGCGTGTGCAAGTACACTTCCTTTCCCGGTGCGGGGCACCGGATCGGAGTTTCCTTTAGTGTATATACGACGGCGGGGTGTGCACGCCCGAAGAGATTACAATAATTGAAAACGTGTATATAATACGGTTACCGCCGCGGTATTATAATATAATATACACATAGAAACCGCCGTGGTTCTCGTTTGCCGTTTTACGGGGTGGTCGGCCCCGGCCATCGCCAGTAGTCGCCGTTAAACATTATATTATTATTATTATTATTATTATTATACCAGCAATAATCGTTAATATTAATCGCGCGGCCATAATAAAACCGCAAGAGTCAGTCTCTAGAAAAAAATTAAAAAACACTAATTTTAGTGGCGTATTTAGGAATTCGACGGCCCGGGTACAACGCGCCGAGTATCGCCAAATCCCCTAACGCCCTATAAGAATTTTTATCATAAGCCCTTTGCAATTTTACTCTTGACATTTTATATATATATATATATATATTAATTCAGATTAAACACAATTATTAATATAATGTATTGTATAGTAATAGTACAAATAATAACTTAACTATATTACTTTATTATGTTGATATGATTGTCATATTTTTATCAAACTGTGGCGACACACGTTATAAACACTGGTTTTATTAAATATTATTACCAGTAACCAGTTTCGCATATACATCGCATCTTAGTATACCATTGCAAAGTATGCAGCAAGATTTGTCAAAGTCATTGTCTGATATAATGACGATATTTTATGTTGATTATCTATTAACTAAGAATGTACCTATTGCGTTACTTTAGTTTTCAAATTTGCGACAACTGATTAATTATTAATTTTCAAGCCTCTCACCACATTGATATATACTATGTACGCCACATTTATCTTATGTTATCACGGATGATAGGCACCGATAGGAAATATCAATCGAAATAAAATTGAACGCTGGATTCAATGGGAATTTAGATGACAACGCTGAATGCCGGGACGAAATCCAACCGTATAAAATATTATCGAAACAGTCGGGTTTCGGAAATATATATTATCATTTTGATTAAGCGTTGCTGAATTTCGAAAGGCAAATTATTTATTTGTGTACATCAATAGCTACAAATACAATTTTTTTTTTTTATTTCAATTTTTCAAAATCTAGTACATGATTAGGTGTGCGGTTGAGACGATTGTAAATCTCGTTCAAAACGATATGTAAAAAATAATCGTAAGGACTTGAAAGTATCACAGAATATTAATATAGTTGCGAACTCTGTTCTTAACCGGTCCATAACCGGGTGCAGATCGGTCAAGTCGGGATTTTTAAAACTAGAATTACTTTAATTATACAAGTATTGAATAGTTAATGTGTTTGTAACCGGACGATGTTGCGTCATTTTATACTAAAACAGTGTGTAATGTTAAATTATAATATTAAGTATCGAACAAAACTAGACACATGTAAATAGATTTAATTAATTCAGGGCCGGCGAGGTGGGATTTAGCAAGCGGGTGCGAACGACAAGCGGATATCACAACTAAATCGATGGGCCGCGCGACAGGATGTGGTCAGACCCGACTACGACTGCAGCCACCACCAACGGACTTGTCGAATCCGACTATATAAGGTATACCCCGGCCGATAGCAAAAAGATGTCAGGTTATTGTTAATCGTTGTTGTCAGAGCCAGATCCAATCGAGGAGCGAGATCCAAGTCCAGGTAGAGGCGTCAACACCGAGCCAAATTGTCGCGTCATTCAGAAATGCATCCATAAACCTTTTCGAATAGACCCCGGGTTTGGGTAGCGTTTTCTCTTGGAATTTAAAATAACCGAAATTCGCACTTGTATAATAAATTGTAACCATTGCGCTAAGTCTCGATTACAATTTCCTACCCGTCTCTAAACTGACCATTTGTTTAATTACTATTAGGCGTTTTCCAATCGATTGAATAAAACTGTATTGGCCGTATGTGCAAGGAATGCACGGAAATTCGATGCGCGAAGTTAGGTTAGGTAAATAGCGAAAAAGAAAACCGTGCGAGGGTAATGCAATAGTCCCGGTTAATTAGCGTCGAGTGGACTAAATGTCGATGAAATGATATTACAATGACGCACGATCGACTGACATTTGTTCGGCATCGTTTATCGTACACAGATATAAATTAAATTCCTCATCTATACCGTGTACCACCTTTCCGATTTTCCACCTACAACGGACTATTATTGGTCTTATATTTTTATTTTATTCCGTTCCTGGCCACCGATATAATAATAATGACAATGGTACGTAATAATCGCCGGCATATTATTACCGACTTGTATATTTATTAAATTGGCACGCGCGGCCGCCCGTCCGTCGGCCGATATCCGCACCACGCCCGTAAAGCACAATGTGTTGTGCCCCGAGCACGACGACAACGACGACGCGGACGACCCGGTGTTGCGTTTCAGAGGACTCCGTATCGTAACACGTTGGAAACGTACCAGAAAAACCAACACCGTCACGTGCGCATATCGCAAACCGCGTGTACGTGACCACCGCCGTCGCGCGATTAATATCCGTACGTAAATATAATTTGCGCGTAAAAATAATTTACAACGTGTAACGAGAGTGTTTTGCGCGCACGCGACGCGCATCGCCTAATAAATAACGTTTACGAGTATTATAATGTCGGTTTCGGAAAAGTGCAAAAACCGTCACTGTGACGCGCGTACGTATTTTCCATGCCGGCCCAAAGTCATATTGCTATGGCGGGATGCGGGGGGGGGGATGGATAAAATACAAATACCTAGTAAACATTCCCGGACGTTTTAACCGCGGTCTCCATTATCCGCGGTTGAGTCGGAAATACACTCTGTTTAATAATAATCCATACATTTTAATCGCCGTAATTTGTTATTGATAAGGTTTAGATCATTTTTGTTATATCGTTGTGTATAACTGTACATACATACTATGCCATAACATATAAATGCCGTGTAATGTACACATGTAGGATTAATACGTATGTAAATGTCGATTGTTCAGTTGTCAGTTGTTGATCAATTTGAAGAATTTAATCGAAATTAAGAGATTCGTGAACGATAAATTCTAATAAATGTAGTGTTTTTAATTTTTCTAAAATGGCTTTTCAACCTAAAATTGCTATGTAAACGAAAAGAAACGTTTTGACACTAGTAAAAAAAAAAAGTAAAATATTGATATTTCAGATAAATTACAAAATGGTAAGACCGTAGCGTCACTTGCTAGAAGGTAATGAAATGAACGGGTCTAGTGTTCGTGAAGTACGATAAAGATATTTAAGTGTTTTTAAAATTTTAAAAATATAACTCAACATGCTTTTTTTACTTTGATTTATGGTCTCGTTATTCGCGGTTTTGTTATCCGCACAACTCTGCTGGAACCTAACCTCCGCGGATAACGAGGGATTCCCGTACAGATAATCGAATATTCGTACATAGAATATTAGAAATAGAATGATTACTAATAAAATAATGATCGTTGTAAAATAACCTAACGATAAATGCCGTTTATCTAAAATAAACACAGATACATTTTCCCCGCATTATTATATTATATGTCGTTTTAATTTACTTTATATTTCGCCTCCTAAATTATTTTTAAACGAAAATTATAATCGAAATAATACTATAAAAGTCGATATCGATCGAACGAATATAGTTTAAATAAAAATGACATTGCGCTAATATAACAGTTTTAGTAAGCGATTTTTTTTTTTTTTTTTTTATATTCATATGCGGCAATAATTGTCGAGGACATATTTGTTTAGATCCCGCGCGTATAACGGGCAATGTATGCAAATTGGTTTTTCAATACGATGTGTGTGGTTTTTTTTCTTCTTGTTTGCTCTCCGCGAAGAACTTTTTTAACAGATATAATTGTGCTCCGACCATCAACTTCGACAAAAATGTTAAAACCGTTAAAATCTTCGGTGAAATTTTGTTCGTTAAAACCGATATTGTTACTCGTATAATATTATCGCAAAATTACTAATTAAATACGGTTTTCGAATTAAATCACGTTTTTAACCGACTTTGCCCGCATTTGTTTTTTTTTTTTTTTTTCTTAATTATCTTAATATATAGTAACCTGCCCCCCGACTTTCCATCTACGTCGGTAACGGGCTCGCCCACGGTGCGAAGTATTTTTTTTATATATATATATATAATTAGTTATCTAAAAAAATTCAAAATGTCTAAAACTAATCATACTCGTAAATATTCCCCAACCCCAAAAAAAGAACGCAAAACTAGCCCGTCTATAAATATGGGATTTTCACGTCGTCCGTTGTTGTAGGTGTAGGTTGAAGTTGTTGCTGGAAAATTAACGGCGTCAATCAATAATAATCGACGGGGGGAGGGGGCAAAAGTATACGTATATATTCTATTGTGACGGGGCGGCGGGGGGTGGGAGTGAAGGAGTAGAGTGAATACAGTCGTAATTTTTCTCGAACAAAAGTCAATTAAAACCGTTCTCGTTGATACGGCGGCGGCGGCGGCGGCACGAGGCCATCCCGAAACGACTACGACGGCGGCGCGTGTGGCGGTGGCGATGGCCGCCACCGTATAATACACGCCGGGACGACGCGCGCGGTATAGCGCCGGAATTACCGAAGGCGCCGGACCGGCGGCGCACTTTGGCCTCAGCCGGATTACTTTTCTTTTCTTATATATATATATATATATATACGTATATATACATCGCACCGTTTTTTTTTTTTTTTTGCCCCTCACATTTTCTTCTCTTATATATATATATATATATATGTACTCTCTTCACTTATTATTTTCTCTCCTTTCAAACGGAAAAAGGTTCTCTCGCTTTCCTCTCTTTATATTTTATATATATATATATATATATTTTTTTTTTTTTTTACGCCGCTGTCTTTCTTTTTTCCTATCTATTTTTTTCTTTTTCTTCTTAAAGAAACGGACAAAGTATTATTCGGCGCGTATAAACTTGTTGGATTCACACTATATACGCGGCAGTACGCGCTCGCACACAACAACAGCAACGACAACAACAACAACAACAACAACAACATCACCGATGATGTCCATCCCACCCCCACCCCCCCTCACCCCATATAAACCGCGTACATATATATATACGCACGCCGCATTATATTTTGCGAGCGCCAACTTTTGATTAAAAACTTTCGGGATCCTTTTTTTTCGGGGGAGGTGGGGGAGTTCATCTTATTCTTTTTCTTCGGTTTTTATTGCTGTATTATATATATATATATATATGAAGAAAAAAAAGAGTTGTACCGCGGAAATCCCACGTCTTGAGGGAGTAATATATTTCTGCATACAAGGCAATAAGCGTGCACACCACAGAAATATATATATATAGTGGAACGTCAACGGGCCATCGCCGCCTCCCATCCCCACCCCCAATACCTATGGCATAGTATTGGTGTATAACCTTAAACTATATAACGAACTATGTATTTAAACGTGGGTTTTTTTTTCCAAACGCAAAGCGAAAAACCGTTGTCAGACGTAGGACAAATCGTATACGGACGTAGTGGCGGGTTGCCTCTATAAATACTAACGGGAAATGATAAACTTCAGGAGAAACGGACCGGTATCTCGTTTTGTAAAAATAACGGCACGCCGCTACAAACAACACGCCGAATTAATATTCTTATGAGATTATTTTTTGACTATATTTTCAAAAACTGTATATATAAATATTTATTTAATGATGTACGCGTGTAGCTTTTTAGCGTCTATGAGCAGTGGCGGATATAAGAGGAAAGTACGCGTCGGTCAATATTAGTTATTCAAATCTGAAAACTAGATATAAATCTGTGGGCGCGAAAAAATAATTAAAATCAGTCTTTTTATTAAAATATTAGCATGTTATAGTGCAATTGTTCTAACTTATTCGAATTAAAAATACGCAATATTGTTATTATTATTATTATTATTTTTTTTTTTTTGTTGCTGTTAGGGTGGCTCGGTCGGACGTGTCAAGCTCAGCCATGCTCGAAAACGAGCGTTAACGGTCAACGGCAACAGGTAGCCGTAACCTGTGCGATAAACCGTTTGACGTGGTTTTTTTTTTTTTTTTTTTATCCGTTTGTCGCCATAGATAAGCCTGGCACCCCACTTATTTCACTTATTATCCGATATTTAAACTAACTGGCATGTCGATTGAAAAGCCAATTTTTTTAAAACTCTTTTTTTTTATTTTCCATTGATACTATGGAAACGTTTCTTCTCCAAAAATATCTGGTCAATTTTCGGTTTTGAAAAAACCCCAATATACGATATCGGTTTATGCCGATTATTACGATTATTGAATTTTCATGTTCGACCGAAAAACTTTCGTACTTATCAATAGTTCGTTTGCCCGTCGTTGTAAATTGCCCGAAAAATTAATACTCACCGGCGGCGTTTATTCGATATTTTATAGAATCTTCTATTAGAAACACATATTTTATATTGATGACATCTATATATACAACTTATATTGTACCTATATACATATTAAAATTAATAATTAACTTCGCCATTATATTGCGGATGATTTTTTTATGCGACGGATTATTAATTATTATTTGCCCCCATGTACAACAGACGAGATTATAAAAATAAAATAGTATGCGTAATGCCGTGATTTTTACGATCTCCATTAAAATATTAATTTTAAACGCTTATTAAAAAAAAAAAAAAAATACTACATTACGCTCAACTTTTTTTTTTTTAACTATTAATTACAACTTATGATGAAACTCGTGTAAAATGTCTAAGTATCTCTGCTCGGCCAAGACAATTTTGTCCAATAAAAATTTTAAAAAAACTTAAAAACATCGAGTGCCTATAAATAGGTAAATTAAACAAAAATCGATAAATTACCCCTCCACCCCCGGATTTACCAACTAGATCTAAAATGATATCGGAAAGGTGCTAAAATCGGAATGAGATTTCTGGTAGAATATGTTGTTCACAGACGGGGAAAAAAACTCACGCAGTAAAAAAAAAAATCAATACGTACGCTCAGAGTCTAAATGAAATAAAATAATAATAACAATGCCGTTTGTAATGGATGTTTCACGTAGTCGATTGTATATAATTGTACACCGGTACGCGTTACATGCTATTATTGAATATTAAAAAAAATTAAAAATAATAATAATTTCCGAAATTCTTCCCGACGTTTACTACTAACGATTTCGACATGGCAGTTTTCGATTTTTTCACCGTGAAAAAACCGCACGCGCGTCACTCGCGCTCGCCGCCGTTTACGACTTGATATTAAAAAAATGTATATATATATATATACTTATTAATAATAGCGGACACGCGCTACGAGGGAGTAGGACGATTTTGGCACGGTCACAAAAACCGTAAAAAAAAAAAAAAAAAAACAAAAAAAAAATAAATCGGCGAGCACTTTGCGCCGCACCTTATTAGAAGAGCTTGGAGAGTGGTACGAGTGGGGAGGGGGGGTCGACAGCGAGGGAGAGAGACCTCGCAGTCTTGCGTATATCGCGTCGGCCGTAAATCTTCGGCGTGAAATATTCAAATATATATAACCAGCGGTGATTTATATAATAATATATATTTATATACTATTATACCGACTGTACGGTCGTTTTTGATAACATAATACGATATTGTATAACAGTAAGCGGCGTATATACGCTTTATCGTACAATATGTACGCCCGATACATATTATATAAATATATATATACATACGTATACGTATAATCACTCAATCTTAACGTTCGCAGACTCATATTATGGCCGTTTGTTTAACGTTTTTATTGTCTACGCGAGCCATATTATTATTATTATTATTATTATTATTCTTATACAGTAGTATAAAATATATATATATATATTACGTCGCGATCTCTCCGTGCAAAATTATTGGCCCCGGCCGTGCCAAAAAAAAAAAAACCGGAATGATATCTCGTGTCCGAGGAGGGATCGTCGTCGGCGATAACGGCGACGGCGGACGGGAAAAAAAAAAAATAGTAAAAGGAAAAAACGAATAAAGCAGGCGGCGACACGACGGAAGGACACTGCAAGACATAATAATATATACGCCTACTACCATAACAATCCGTGGACGCGCGGCAGCGTTTCGCGCAGTAGTTTGGCAAAGACTGTCTGCCAGCCGGCCGGACTCGTCCGGCGGGGGTGGGCCAATAAAAATGATTTACGAAATCGGCGAGCGTCAGACACGACGCGGACTCTTATATTGGCATCGTAATAATAATAATATTATTATTATTATTATTATTATTATATTATTATAGCGACGATCGGGGGCGCACACTCGCGGTCCGGAAACCCCGAGACTAAAAGCCGGGGCGCCGGTGTTGTGGGGGTCGCGGAATTTAATTTTTGCGTCCCCTTTAACCCGCCGCGATTTCCCGAACGTCCGTTTATTTATATCCGTCATTGGGCCGACGACGACGACGGACGTATACGCGGAAGCACCGACGGTCTACACGTATATCTAAGGGTCTTATCTGCCGGTTCGCCCGTTTCCGGTTTACCGGCGTGTCCCGCGGGGTGCGGATCGTTAAGCGGCGGCAGAAGCCGACCCCTGTGCGAGAGCATCGCGCGCGCGCACGCGGTATATATTTAATATATAAGTGTGTCGGGTCGATTGTTTTGCGGTGCCGAGATTGACCGGCCCGGGAGCCCCGTGTTTAATGTATAGCCGGCCGGCCGCGTGTGTCTCGACGAGTGGCGGCGGCCGCCGTGCCGGTAATGATCCCATTTTACACGGAACGTTTTCCTCGTTGCCGCGCCGCCGACCCGAAAATGTTTACACGCCGCGCGGGAATATTATACGCGGACACCGTCTAGGACGGAGCCGGAGCCCCGTCGCTGTCGTCACTGCCGCCGCCGCCGTCCGGACAGGGGATCGGGCGGCGGTCCCGATGACCGCAACGGTATAACGCCCGAAAACGGTTTTGAATCGCCGCGGTCGAACGTGCGTAACGGATGCGTCCCCCGGGACGCTTTGCCGCCGCCGAACGTTCACCACCGGAGATTTTGATTAAAACCGCTGCCGCCGCGAGTATATAAAAATTTTCGGCACACACAATATAAACGACCGCAGCCGTTTTTATATTCGATAAGAAAATTAAATAAGAAAACGAAAATGTTTAGCGTCGTCCCGCGTCAAATGCGTTCCCGGTGTTTGCCGTAAAAAAAAAAAAATAAAAAAACAGAAAAAAAATAGCGTGTAATATTTATATATTTATTTTTTTTTTCTTCAATTTTTATTATCGGCAATAAAATGTGTAGCGACGATAATCCTGCTGTGGGCCACCGCAGCCGACCGGCCCGGATGAGAAAAGTCAAATCGCCGCGCGGTCGCGCGTTTATTTTTATGACGTCATCTTTGTCATTGGGGCCTAATGGAAAATTGGGCGTGGTCGGGTTTTTTTTCTTATTTTTTTTTTTTTTTTTTCCCCCGATGGTAAAGTATATAATATCGTACAATACACGACTACGACGACGACAATAATAATAATAATAATAATAATAATAATAATACGCCGCCAAAGGCGATATGATGACGGTTTTGGTGATGGTCGTGGTGGCGGCGGTAGCGGTAGTGGCGGTAGTGGCGGTAGTGGCGGTGATCGTGGGTGGGCGGGAGTGGGCGGAGGGCGGCGGGCGGCGGACTCCTCGCCCGAGCATTACATTTTCCGAGTTCACCTCGATCCGGAGATATTACGATATTGTTACGACGGCGTTTACTGCGCGGATCCGTATGATGATTGGATTGTTTTTATTAAATTCCCCCGGCGCGTAATAATGTTTGTAATATATTACATTATCAGTTTTTCGTCTTTGAAACAATAATATTATTATACTTTTTATATATATATATATATATTGAAATAAAATTACTCAAAGGGGCGGAATTAAACGTCCGGGTCGGATAACCGCGCAGTGGCGGCGGATCCCAAGTTAAAGCGGTTTTCCAGAGGCCACGTCTTATTATATTTTTCTATTTGTATTATGCCAAAGATAACATTCAAACGGGAATTACGGTGCGTCCGAATTCCGGGGCTTCATTAAGACGCCGATTTTACCGGCAGAAAAGTAACCGTGAGTCAAACGACCTCCTGCCCCCCCACCCCCGCCCCTAAATCCGCCACCGGCCCCGCAAACAGTAATTTATAGCCGTTAATATAATTACATTTTACTCGTAGTAATATCCCTTACAACACGATTATATTTTTCAACATTTACTGAGAAATAAGAAATATTTACTGATGAAATGCAATTTACGCCATCTCTGTTCTCGTGCATTTTTCCAGTGTTGTTTTGCCGTTTTATTTTCCTAGACTTCTAAACTAACATAATAACATCATTTTAATTTAACTCGGGACTCGGAAACATATTACGATAACTTAATAAATATTCTCGGTAATCCCCCGTTATTATCGGGAACCACAATCGAAAAAATGACCGTTTCAATGCACCATATATACCCGAAATATTCAACAACAACGAAAAAACCACTCTTGTTGTTCTTTGATCGGAGCAAGTTTTCCGGTAGAAAAACCACATACTTATTAATAAAACCGATAATACGTTTCTCTATCCCTTAAACGTACAAAATTTAAAACGAAATTTGTAAACGCGATGCCTTTATCGTCGCTCAAACTTCTTTCAGTACATATATATATATATATATATATATATATTAGTGTAGTTCTAGAAAGATTTTATATATACCGGGGGAGGTTTTGGAGTGGTTTTGATAAAGTAAAAAAAAAAAAAAAAAAAAGAAAAAAGAAAAAAAAAAAAACGTTAATCGCACCGAAACTACTGGCAGTGTTGTCCTTTGTCCTCCGCCGCGCACGCGAAACGTCTAAGTACTCGGGTCGTTTTATTAATCGCCGCTCATTTAAACGTCGACTTTTAATTAGCCGTAAACTTCGGATAAAATGATCCACCTATAATACCGCCGCCGTCGCGTCTTAAACTTTCCCGGGGAGACGGGCGTAATATACACTTTGACTTCTGGAGATAATAATTCACTCGGGTTTGCCACTGGCTGACTTTATATACATAAAGAGGTTAAAAAACCTTTCATCCGCGCCGCCCGCGCTTAATTGCCGAGCATTAATATCGAAACGAGTTTTTCGGAACTACTATAATTTATAAATTATACGGAATTATTAAACGACGGTAAAAGCGATCCCTTACCTTTGTCACAGTCCTCGATCGCCGTTTCCCCTTCGCCGTCTTTAACGGCTGCAGCCGCACCGTCGCCGTCGACGCCATCATCGTCGTCGTTCGCTACCGCCGCCGTCGCCTCCGTCGCCTCCGCCACCGCGGCCGCCGCCGCCGCGTCTTCTTCGTCGTCTCTACTAGCCGAGTCGTCGTTCGCCGACTAAACAAAAAAAAAACCCAATTCAGATTTCGATTTTTCAAAAACCGACGGGAACACTGAATTGTCGAACGTCTCGTTGCTGCAAAATGACTTGCTGTCGTTAAGAAAATGTTAGTAAAAAGGATTGACTTAACACTTATCGCGTTTGAAATTAAACTATAATCACCGAAAACAATGTTTAAAAAACTGGGAATACTTTCAAGACCCGTACGGTTTCTCAAATATTGTCAAACATTATGGCCGCAATATTTTTTTTTTTATTACTTAGTTTTTATTTCCACAATCTGTTTTATAATTTGAACAATAAATGAAATTGATGAATTTGGCGTTTTTTGACGTGAAGGACGGATTAAAGATACTTTCCAGTGAAGGCACTTTTACAATTTAAAAAAAAAAAAAAGTTAGGAAGTATTAGAAGAGGAAAGATAAATAAGAATAACAAAAAGTAGATATTGAAAGAAGAACAAAGGGTATTCGATTGGTCTAGACTAGTAGGTCCCTACATGGCTCAACATTAGTTTTTTTTTTTAAATAGCCATAGCTTTTTCGTTTATTTTGCGGATAAAATATTCATTCTATACACATTTTACTGGCTCGTTGTCTAAATCTTAGATCTAACCGCATTACCTCGGTGCTCGGCCATACAGACAAGACAACTCTAGGAGTTTCGGACCGGTTTAACTAAAAGGAGTAGATAAAATAGAAAAACTTATAACAACTGCCATAAATGACAATATGGGACACTCATAGTCGTCAAAACACACACGCAGTCATTACCGAAATAAATTATCACGTAATAGGTATATTTATTTTTGTTTAATGATAAAAAAGACAAAGTTCACGCCATGATAATATTAGGCCACTGTCGTAGACGGAGAAGTTCGAAGGCAACAAAAAATTATTGCAGTCAAATTCTAAGCGGAGCCCGGTAATATTTTATTGTACATTAGTCGTGTTTTCCTAACCTAACGCTACCCCGTAGAAATCGATAAAAATTAAATAAATTTATTGGCAATTGTTGTCGGTTATAAATTGCTAGTTTTTTGGAAAAACTGTTGGGAATATATACATTTTTTTTTTTTTCAAATAAAGTACTACCCGGCAAAAAAATCGTAAAAATGCTTTCCGACGGAAAAATATACATCATAGTGAAACTATAGGAACTATACAGCATTTATTTTATTTTATTCAATAATAAATTTTAAATAAATATTATTCTCCCTCTCGAACCATTTAATAGATAAGTCCTTTGAAATTATTTCTATATAAAAACCTATATATAGTTTAACTTATGTCATTTTTTACATTTGCTATTAATTTAATTCAAACTAGTATACGTTTATACGATAATCTACCACCGTAATAAACTCGGTACGATTTTATTTTAATTATATTTTTTGTGAGGCGGTCGAATTACTTTTTTTTTTTTTGGTTGGGGGTGGCAATTATTCTTCTTGCATATAAACTGTGCATGTCTATGTATTCAATATCGAATATTGTATTTTAATACGGGTGACTAATATCCGTTGTAAACGTACTTATATATTATATATATATTCGCGTATTATATGGGTTTTAAAATATAACGACGACGTGTCCGCAAGTGTTTTTAACCCACACGAAAACGTATAATACGTATAATAAATATATTTGTTTTGATTAATGAAAATCGCATAAAATTTCCGAGTGTAAGTGTGTGCACAAGAAAACTACTTAACGAAAACTGTAAAGTAAAAATACATCGTTAATTTACCCTATACACATTAAATACACGTACACATTTTATTTCAATTTGCCGACGGGTATATATAAATATAAATTATATAATAAATATATATTTTATTACTGTTTATTTATTAGAGGACATCGTTATTTTGCTTGCCTGGGGGAGAGGGGCGTTTTAAGCTAGTGTTATATAGAGTGTCGTTTCCTGGTTCTTAATAGAAATATTAACTTTACGATTATAATATTATATATAATGTAAACATTTTATATTGTTTATATACGGTCGTGTTTTCAAAAAAAAAAAAAAAGTATATAGCGTTTATTCCACTTTTAAAGGCTTGTTTTATTTGCGAAAAATAATTAACACCCCTGAAAGATTATAGTGACACAACTAAAAAATTTCGATTTTCGAGTTATTACAATAAAAATATGCAGAATTTCACCCTATATACTTTCGTATATTAGTATTTTTCTCGTTCGTTTATTTAATATATTAAAGACACTGTATGAGCATATGAGCTAGGGATGAGAAAAATGACTCGTTCGAGTTAATCCGAACGGTTTGACTAGATTCGTTAAAACGATTCGTTGGTTTTGATTCACTGGCTTTTAATCTAATCAAATATCGGAATCATCATGCGTGGATATCTCTTTTTTTATTATTATAATTATCTAAATAACAAATTATTTACTTTATACGAAAATGTATTAGATAACCCTAAACCAATAAAACGTTGCATTTCAGCTTTTTTGAATGTCTTTAAAAATTGAGCAGGAACCAATTAAGATTTGTGACGCGTAAAATATCGGGAACCAATTCGGATACAGCCTAATTTATATACTACGAACGTTTTGCAAAAAAATAACAGAATTATTTGTTTTTTTTTTTTTTTTTTTTTATATATATATATTACCGTGGAAGAGTCTTTGGTGTCTTCGGCCGCGGGTTGATCGGAACGGCCGTCGTCGATCCGCAACCGTTTGATCGTGCAGTCGGCATCGTCGACCGACGACAGCGGCTGATGATTGTGATTGGTGTCCGGATTGATGATGATTTCGTCATCTTGTTCCTCCGCGCACGCCGGAACAATGTCCCGGTGTAGGTAGTGCGGCTGGTGGTGATCGTGGTGCTGGTGGTGGTGCTGCTGGTCGTCTTGGATGTCACAGTCGTCGTTTTCCACTATTATTTATACGGGGCAAAAAATAATAAGAAAAATTACGTTAGTTTATTATTGCATACGTATATATTTATATGAATGTACGCCGCGCAATATATATATATATATATATAGAAAAACGGAAAAGGGAAAACTAATCTTTAATCATCCCGAAACACTTTTATAGGTTATTACTCGAAAACGGTTCAGATAAATAGCTCCGATATCCCCGGTCAGAGGGGCGGCGGCGGTGGTAGCAATAAAAATAAGAAAATGCGAAATCGTCGTCGGTCCGTTCGGCGTGCGTATATACGCGTACAAGTTTATATATATTATATTATTATTATTATTATTATTATTATTATTATTATACTGCAGCGGGTCGTCGCCGCCGCCGCCGGTGCTTCGACCGCGTACACGGCAATAAATCATATTTTAAATTAGTAACGGAGACGGACGGTACTGGGACGGGAATTTATGAGCCTTTTTCGTCCGCGATATGGGTCCTGCACCTTGGTGCGGCCCGTCCCACCGCCGCCTCGTTCCCGGGAATCGCCGAACAGTCGGGCGGGCCCGCAGAAACCGTATACCGAAAAACTCCTTTTTGGTACATTAAGTTAAGTGACCCTCACCGCGACGACGACGACGACCGGCCCGCGCCGCTTTACACTACCGCCGACGCCGTACGGGACGACTCGTACGTCGTTCCGGCGACGATATTTCATACGGTTAATAGACGCGCGCCTCTTCCCGTTATAAATAAATATATTTAAGAACGCCGCGACAAAACGACCGAGGCCCCCGCGCGTACGACCGCGTTAGGTCGACGGGCCCCGTCCACAACCGTCGCGTACGCGGTCTAACCCCCGTCATCATCGCTCGTACGACGTCGCCTTTTTTTTTTCTTTTCGCGTATATTTATTTCGGTATATTTATTACACCTTACGTCCATACATAATATCGTTATTTCCCGTCAAAATCTGTTTTTCCTCCCCGCGCTATTATCATTATTATTATTATTATTATTATTATTGTTGTTGTTATTACTGCTGCGACGCGATGGGCAGCGCCGTTTTCCGAGTGAGCGTCGGCGACATGTGCCGCTGATGAGCGCGGTAATTAAGTCCGGTAGGTATTGAAAGGGTTCCCCGTTTCCCGTCGTCCGCGGGACGCGCGCGCTGCTCGGACGGCGGGACGTGCGATGGGGCGGGCGAGGGGGGGGGGGCTCCCGCGTCGAATTAGCAATCATGTCAATCCATCCGAAACCAATCATCAACCCCATGCGCCGTTGTTTTTCTTCGTCGCACGCACACTAATGACGCGCCCGCCGCAGTGTACACGAGACGACACCAGATGGCTTCCCGCGCCCCGTCCCGTCCCCGTTTTTATATCTAAACGCAATCTAAAACCCCCGTCGCCCGGATACCTTATAAAACGTCACCTATTGCCGCGCGCGCGTCCCGCGGAGTCGACCGCGCCCGTCCGGACCGCGCCCGCGAAACGACTGCGGCGCGGCGCCGACAACTTTGTGACGCCGCCGCGATATATAGAAATTGTATTACGGGCCAACGATGACAACAAAAAAAAAAAAAAAAAAAAAACGAATATGGAAATAATAATAATAAAAAAAAAAAAAAAAAAAGTTCGCCGTTTGACGTCATTTGACGTGATTTCCACGGGCCGCCCGTGTGTGTGCGCGCACAAAAGTTGTCCGGGGGATTTGACATTAGGTCCGCATTGTGCAACGCGCGCGCGAGTTAGATATTATTCGGACGCGAATAATAATAATAATAATAAATACGAGTGCGACCGGGAAATATTTGTATACATGTGCGTCGTATAAGTGAGGATCCCGACCGGCGAATGGAAGTGTGGGGGGGGGAGGAATGGTCGAAAAGTTTCCTTTAGAAAATATAAATAAATATATATAAAAAATAAAAATAAAAAAAATAAAAAATAAAAACTGGGGGTCGAAAAAACATCGTTTATTGTGTCGGATTTTTTTATTTTTTGTTACGTCCTCCGGCTCGATTGAAATGTGTACGTATATATCGTAGGTTACGGGGAAAAAACTGAAAAAAAAAAATGAAAATAAAAAAAACCAAAGCGAAGAACAAAGCGCAACTCGTATATTATTTTATATAAATATTATTGTATATACGGTTACCTATATACGTATAAAACCCGATTCCGACGGACAATGGTCGGTAAAGAACAATAATAATTATTATTGTGTTTTCGGTTTGAAAAAAAAAAAAAAAAAAAACCGGGTAACTGCATTTTGGTTTTGGTCGTAACCGCGGCAGTGTTCCGAACTTAACGGCAGAAACTCACGAGAAAGCGAAAATTTATTGCGATTCACAAACCCCTCCCCCACGCCCTTTTAATATATCAAACATTAGTTTGATTACAGCTACTACCACAAAATTAGTAATGTTAATGTTTTTTTTTGTTTTTGTTTTTATCAAATTGTCGTGCTGTCCAAACGTACCGATTAAATTCCACGATTTCGATTATATAAATTTTTATTAGTTTTACACTTTTACGTTGAATGTTAAAATAACAATAATGTACCTATTACTATTATTTATACTGTATTATATAGTAGTATATATACAAAGTATATTTATTTTATTAATATTTTAGTCGTCTGTTGTCTGCGGGTGCAAAATTATATACTCGCCTTCTCCCCCTTCCCAAATATCGTTACTGAAACGTTCGAAATCGTTGAAAAACGAACTCTTTTTTAACCCCCCTCCCCCCGTCCCACCGTTATATATAACAAACACTCACAAATAAGCGCTTGAAAGAAAGAAATAAAACCGTTAAAACAAACGAAAAACCCCCTAACTATGTTATCTACGTGATAACAGAGTCGTAAAAATATACCCGATAATTATCGATAACTCGCCTATATATTATTATTTTTTTTTTTTTTTGATATGTGTATGCAGAAATTGGCAATATCAGTCACGTAACTCTGTTACTTTTGGAACTCGTAACGATTAATCAGTTACAATGTCTATGATTAACTTTAAAATGTAACTCGTAATAAAAATAAAGTGTCTCTAAATTCCATTGTTCCGTAGAATAATTGAAAATTGTAAAACTATAATTATTTAATATATTATTTTAAATATCGACTTGGGTTAGATTAAATAATAATTATTTGTTTGAACTCGTAACTTGTCTATAATCTTTTTTTTTTTTTTTTTATTAGAAAAACTTACAATCTGTATTTACAAAAAAAAAACACATAAGCAAATAGAATAACTTTGTGCATAGAGAAAAAATAAAATGACAATAACGTGGTTGCTCGATGAGGGAGGCTATCCAGTGAAAGAACCCTGCAGAACGCGAAATTTAAATCAGTTTAATAGATCTCGACACCAGCGTCTTTTGAGACGGCGTGGGGGGTTTTCAGGGAGTGTAATTGAAGATAAATGCTGGATGAGATGATTTGGATGGTAGTGTAGTTTTGTATGCAATTTGGTGTAGTATATTTTGGCTAGCTGGTCAACAGTATCAAATAGTAGGTCTTTTGTGTAGCGCTTTGTTTGTTACGTACCAAGGGACTGTAGCTATGAGACGTAAAACTATCGATTGGAAAGCTTGGATGGTGCGAGTTTGAGATGGTTTTGCACAGCCCCAGATTTGAACGCCATAAGCCCATATAGGCCTTAGTAAGGATTTGTATAAAGTAGATTTTGTGTGGATTAATAATTTTGATTTAAATATGGGACGAAGCATGTGTAGACGGGTATTTAATGTTTTGCGTATTGTCTTTGAGTGTGGGCCCCAAGTTAATCGTTCGTCAAGTATAATTCCTAAGTGTGGTTTTGGGGATATTTACTCCATGGAGTTTCGGTGATGGGAAGTCTTTTTTACTACGGGTTGTGAATATGAACATGAGATGATTTTTCAGGGTTAATTTTGGATCGCCACTGGGTAGCCCATGTACTTATTAGGTCGAGATGTATTTGGAGAGCCAGAGAGGTATTTTTAATATATATAAACGTATAATACATGTGACTGTAACCCGTTATAAAACATTAGAGTAACATGTAACTTGTATCCTTGTGCGTAGGTGAGCATATTCGTCGGTGACTTTATACGCGGTTTATATTATAATATTCAGTGGCGTGCACGACTCGTACGACTTTAAAAAACGACGGCGACAAAACGTGTGACGGTTAATCGCGTATACACATACGCGGACGAACGTGTATATAAAAAAAAAAAAAAAAATAGGGAAAAAAAAATAAAATAATAATAACGGACGTTACACGCACAAATTATATAAGTCTCGCGCCCCTGTGAAAAATTGCCCCGTCGGGGTCGAATATATAACGTCCGCGTTAGTTTCGGTTTTTATTATTTTTTTTTTTTTTTTTTTTTTAGAAATTTATTTGTTCGTCGCACGTATATAAATTACACGTGTTTACGTGGTGCGCGAGCGGCCGTCCGTCGTTATTATGTCACTATAGTGCGAATACGTGTACCGTATAATAATAATAATAAATTTCGAAAAACCAAAAAAAAAAAAACCAACCCTTCGGACGAACCGTTTTGTATATACGATATCGTCGCGTTTTAAAACGCGAGCAAAAATTAAAACGATTACGTGTGGAGAATGTGTAAAACGTTCCGACAAAACAGCCGGGGGGGCGGCGGTATAATAGATTTGAATTATCGCGATCACCGTGGTGTATAACATTATCGTTGTTGTATTCGCTTTCTATAAAAAAAAATAAAATACACAAATATATTTATAATGTTAGCGTCCGTTTGCACATACATTTATGTAAAAGTCCACTCGTATGACACGCCGCCAGTAAAACGTTTTTGCCGTCTTTGTCTTTCTGACGGGCAACGTAGCGAAAAACGTGTTGAAGACGACGGACATTAGTAAACGGTTTCACGTAGGGATCCTTTTGTTTTATTTTTTTTTTTTTTATTAAGACCATTGAAGGCCGTATAAAACTGTAGAAATCGTATTCGACGTATTTCAATTTTGAAAACGGTTCATGATTCTTTAGATTTTTTACATTACGACATGTTGGAAATAGAAATGTATTTATTTTACTGGGAAACGTACAAAAATTGATTGTATTTTCTAAACAATTTCAAAATAATGTATTTAGAGTAGTTTGCCTTTTGCCTTAATTTATAGAATTACAATTTTAAAACGAATTATTCAAACGTATCCAAACATCACAATCAGTTTTCATAATTTAAATTTCTTCAAACACTACAGTTTTGTCTGGTTTTAAGGTCTAAATCGACTAAAATTTACTCGGTCGCCTTCAATCCTTTAATTTAATGATATTTACTCCGTTGATATTAAAATATTCTACAATTTGAGTATAATTAATACTAATTTATGTATTTCTCTTTTTTTCGTTAATTGTGGAAGTATACCCATATTTTTTTTTTTTTTAAATAAACACTTGAAAGTATAGGGCGTATATATATACACCGTTACATATTCGATCCCGACGGGGCAATTTTTCACAGGGGCGCGAGACTTATATAATTTGTGTATGTAATGTCCGTTATTATTAATATTATTATTTTTTTTTTTTTTTTTTTTTTTTTTTTTTTCCCCCATATAGAGAGAGTACTATATGGAAAGACCACTGATTATCACCGTTATAGTTGCCGAAGCTAAAAAGTTCCGTTATGGTACGAATTTTTGCGGTATTTTAAACGCTTTGAGCGAAGCAAAAGAACTAATTGATTTTACTATGATGTGTGTGTTTTTTTTACTCTGTTCACAAACCACTTTTCTGCCAGATGTCCTGATCCGATTTTCATGTGTAGCAAATTTTCTGAAAGCATTTCGGATCTAGTCGGTGCATTAAAAAGGTCATTTTTTTTTTTTTTTTTTTCGTTGTGGTTTTCTTAATAATTGTGAAAATACAAGCAAATTGATTTAATTCGTTATTTTCGAATTATTCATTTTGTTGCAATTTGGTGAAAAACAATCGTAGAGACCTGAATTTTCATAGATTATTAATTTTTGTTTGAACAATTCTGAACACTTTTGAACTATTTGTTAGGCATTTTAGGATGTTCTCGGATTAATTGAACAAAACTGTTATGGCCGAACGGAAACGCACGAAAATTTGACAAAAGGTTCATTGGACATTATTGTACTTAACCGTGAAAAATAAGAAGAAAAAAAATTGAGGACAATGTAATAAGAGTATAGCGGCGTTAATTTTTTTATGAAAATCGTAAAAAAGTACGGCATTTCCGAACACGATTAAAACTGTGCTTTGTTCGGAATCGTTTTTCGTTAACGACGATTGACCGTCGGATATCAATTAAATTCTCCTAACCAAACGCCTTACCTTCCCAAACTCCCGAACCGCCCGGCTACAACTGTGTCCCGCCCACGGTGGTGAAGTACGTGTCTGGGTGTCTTTTTTTGTTTTTGTAGTGTATTTTAATATTATGTATTATTCCGAAGTGATTCGGCTTTCAACGGAATGAAAAGCGAATCGTTCCGGGCGGGGTGCGGGTGCAACACAAGTGTAATATCTCCAGGAGATAGGAGAGAGGAGATAAGAGAAAATATGAAGAAGAAAAAAAATGATCACGGTGGACCGATGGCGGTAATAACATTTTTGCGGATATTATCATCCGTTCGTGTCTCTCACCCCGTGCCCGTATCTCGGCTTTATATACTTTACAGTTATAATAATAATATATACGACAAGGGCATGCGTGCCGTCGCATCGGACCTAAAGATTTTCCCGCCGTTATATTACTGTACATTATTATTACGTATGATTATCCGCGTCGCCACAGACTCCTCTCCGTAATAATGTACGCTGTATAATAAAATAATATGCCATATATCGACGCGAGCGTTTATATAATATTACTTAAAAAAAAAAAAAAAAAAAAAAAACCCCAAACAAACAAACAAAAGGCGGCAAAAAATAAAATAGAAATCCAACGAACGCGCCCCTATCGTATACGGTCAGGTGCTTAGCGGCGGCTCAGCCGGTTTATAAATTTCGCAATATCTATTATAATAATACAATGGAAATATTATTTTATTTTATCGTCGACACATTTATCGATTGAAATTATATATATATTTTTTTTTTTATATTATTAAGTCCGTCGACGATACGACAGAATCGTTTAATAATAATAACATATCGGAGCCGCGTTACTCGTCAACGGCATATTTATGATCCTAAGTTATACTTTACTTGAGACGTTTGTTTGAAAAACGGTTTATATAGACACAATATGCTAATTTATTCATATATATATATATCCAAATATCTCTCGTGTTAATTCTGTCGGTAAAGTTTACATAGGTACACGTTTTATCATTTAAGCGCCGCGGAAACATTTTTATACGTATAAATTATTTATTACCTCAAAACCTCTGTAGTCCATCGTACGGTTTCTAACAATTGAAAATTCAGATAAGAGAGCCTGAGAACGAATAAATCGTTTCCAAAAAAATTCCAACAACAAAATGTTACAGATCATAAAAAAAAAAAAAACCAATAACCAACGGCGAGCGTAACATTTTTGTTTGACGATATTTTCAAGAAAAAAACACAACCGTATTGCCCTCGGAAATATTCTCGTAATAATGTCTCTGGAGTATGAAAAAAATATTAGACTAAATATCGGTTTTATATTTTAAATATCGGCTCACCGTATTGCCTAAAATAATAATAATATACGATATAGTTAGGTACGTACACTAACGGCAGGACACGCGAAGCGAAAAGTTCACGGACTCCTATGCGTAATATAACATTATTAGTTTAAAAAGTATACGGGCGGGCGGGGTGGGTGGGTGGGGGAGAGTAAAACATAAATTCCAAACATCCTCCCCGGGTGCAGATTTGTTATTCGCGATGGAGAGGTACTTAATAATTTATCCGGCGCACAGGAGAAACGCTCTCGAATTTAATCAAATACTTAGCGTTTAATATAGCAATTAAGAGAGCGGAGCAACAGGAGGCGCGCGCCGGGGGATTGTCGGGGGAGGGCGCGTTTGTATACGGGCCGTCTCCGTCTCCGTATTTTCTCGCAGTTTTCGCGCGTTCAACAGCGGCGGCCCGCCCGCGTGACTGTATACAATCGTAATTATAATATCTTTACATATTATTATTATTATTATTATTATTAATAATGCGTTTACGTCGAAATATTTCTATATAATCGCGCCGCGGCGCCTTTTTTCCTTTGTTTATGCGATTAATATAATTTTCGGTTCATTTCGCCGGCGTGCGCGGCCGTAGTATGACCGCCGCACGGATTGCCAACACCGATGCCCCCCCGACGGACGTTTAGATATTATTGTATTATTATAACCCGCGTACGAGCGCAACATACGGGGGCGGCCGGAGGGTACGCGCGTTTCCGCCTATTGCCGGCGGGCGAATCACGGACGGACAGGCCGGCCGCGGCGGCGACGGCGGCGATGACAAAACGAACAGCGGCGGCGAGGAAACGGGCCCGGTCCGGTTCCGTTCAAACGTCGGCCGGGGATATGATGGGTTTCCGGACGATTCGCAGCGTGATGGCGCGCGCGCGCTCGGGAAGAAACGAATAACAATTTTTATACAAAGGAGCGGGGACGGATCGGTATCGCGCGGGGCGGACGAGACGCGCGGCGGCGCGTATATATGTACACGGCCGACAGGAGGTCGTTTTTAAGTGGATTACTGTTCCGCCGCCGAGTCGGAGGCACGGGGAAAAGCGAGCGTGCGATAATTTGACGGACGGCGTCGGGGATTATCCGGCGATGCGAAATATCCGGGCGGAAAAAAAAAAAAACGGGGAAAAGTCAAAAAGAGACCGCGCCCGCGCGCTTGTGCATTAACGTGATTAACAACAATGGCAGAAAAACCTGCGCCGCCCATACGCGCCGGACCTCCTCCCGCCGCACCGTCGTCTCGTCCTATAAATAATAATAATAATAATAATATTGTAAAATATATATATATAAAAAAACAAAATAACAATACGGGAAGAATCGCGTACGGTAATTCGATTTATTGTATAACGCGCGCGCGTATAAAATATATATATTATTATTATTATTATTATATACGTATACGTATTGCAGTGTATATTACAGATACTTTCGGTATAGAGAATATTTATACGGGACGACAATGTATTATTTTTTTTTGTTTTTTTTTTCCCTCGGATTTCCGAATATTTTACGGATACGATCGTTTTACGACCGGGCCGCAGCAGTGACGACGACCGCGGAGATAAAGAAATATTTTATATTTCGACCGTCGGTGGGCGCTCGGGAAAAAAAAAAAAAATCTATTACTGAGCCACGTGGCCGCCGGGTGACGGATATCCGACGAAAATCGAAGGTTAATTATCATAACAATGGAACGACGGCGCGACGAGATATACGTAAACGAGGGCGTGTATCGTATATACACGTATATATAAATATATTGTATAGATATCCTTTTTTTTTTTTTTCCACCCCCGAATGGTCGGCGGGGAGAATGGTACAAGGGCGGAAAAAGGTATACATATATATATAAAATTCGGACGGGATGTGTCGTCCCGGGCGGGCGTCCGGAAACGCGCGACGAAAGTCCCGTGCGGATTTTTGGCTCGGGACAATATGCGCGTGCGGTCCCAAAGAAGAAAAATCGCCGCTCTTTCTTTATTTTTTTTTTTTCCTCGTCTCCTCCTCTCCGCTCGTCTCCTTAATATTTCTCATCGCCGCCGCTCATCCGGATACAACAATAACACCCGATATATATATATATATATATATGTACGCCGTCGTATATATATAATAAGACGCCCGGAGGATTTCCAACACAATATAATAATATATAATAATAATACGGGACGGTATTACGAGTTTGTTCTGTCCGGGTCCGACGACGACGACGACGACGAGGTTCATTGTGAATTTTTCGCGAGAGGTCACGGCGTCGGCGGCGGCTGCGGCAAAAACGCGCCGTTGAATTTACGAATCCCCGGACTTATTCTTCGAGTCGTCGTTATTATTATTATTATTGTAAATATATAATATTATTATTAGTATTGTATAGATATGAAAATGCACGGGCGCGCGAGTCGTGTATCGGAGAAACGATGCGAAAAGTGAAAAAAAAAAAATATTATTATTATAATAATATATACGGCGGAAAAAGTCGGGAGGAAAAAAAAAAACAAATACATATTATTATGATAATACGCCGGGATGGGGTAAAAAAAAAAAAAAAAATAAATAATAATAATAAATCGACGAGATCTTCGCCGCCGCCGTGCGCCGCACACATTCAACCGTGAGATATTGAAACGAGTAATTTCTATCGCGAGCCGCCCGCCGCCGCCCACCCTCGGGCCAGCGCACCTCGCCCCCCACGTACAGTCGTTTTCCGTAAATTATTTTAATAATATCAAATGTAGCGTGCGGCGCGTTATACTCCTTTCGGAAGTCGTTGAAACGTGAATAAATTCGTATAAAAGAGGAAGTTAACGCCGTTTTATAGTATATATATCGCCGCCGTTATTATTAGCTGCACTTTGTGTACGGCCGCCGTATGCGGAATATATTTATATATGTTGTTATACGGACGAGGGGGTAGGTGTACATGTGCGTAATTTTTTTTTTTTTTTTCCGCGAGGTACACGCGCTATACGAGCACATAACGCGCACAAGAGCCGCACGAGTGCGCTGAATATCGTATGTATATATTATATCTGTATATATATATATATATAAATATATACGCTTAAGACGGCACCCAGTAAAGGAAGTGTGGAGGATGACGACGACGACGACGACGACGGGACAAAGAGGAGGAAAAAATCGGAATTTTATTACGTCGTCGGCGGCGGCGGCGACGGGGGCGGATTTTTCTTCTTTTTTTTTTTTTTTTTTTTTCTAATGTTCGGCACTCGAGAAAACAAATCGTTTCGGATTCCGGAAAAGTGCCCTTTTAACCGGGGACCGGATGAGTAATGATGTCTAGGAGGGACAAAAACGCCGCTGCTAGGTCGGGTATATATTTTTTTATTTTTATTTTTTTTTTTTTGCTTTTTTAAGCGCTCCAAATAATGTGTATACACGAAGAAAGAATACAATTTTCTAGAGCATTACACCTGTCCGTCAACAGGAAGGACAGTGGCGTGTATATACGCAAATAAATGGATAGTATATATTAATATTATATATATATATATATACATTATACAGAGTGCATTCGGGGAAAATAAAGCGGCGGGCGTTAAACTCGCGCTTTGTATGTTAATGAACCGCGTTCGCACCCTGTCGACAATCATCCCGTGTATATAATCGTCTGCGGACAAGTGTTACAGCGCACAGTGCGTACAACACGGGACACAAATCACAAGTTAATCTAATTTTACGTAACCGGTTACAAGTTTATCTAATTGTAGACAACCGGTTACAAGTTTAGGGTAAAACTTTTCATTGCAAAAATGATGTGCTTAATGTACTTCATACGTATTTATATAAACTTTAGAAAGTCGTTAATTTGATGATGGCAACAACAAAGACGAAACGGCGAAAACAATATTTTACTTTAAAACCGAAATCAAACGAGTTGGCCGTGTTGCGATTAATATCGCCTCGCGAGTCCGTTGACGACGGGGTACTCCCCGTACACGGAGGACGTCGGCGTGACGTCCTCTTAATCGGACCCGCACCCCGGAGCGTCCGCCGAAACCGGTCGCGTCGCGCTCGGCCCACGGAACACTACGGGCCCAGGTGTGCGGGCGCCGCCGGTGTTCGTGTCGCCGGACGCCCGGAAAACCGTCCGTCGCGAATTATCCCGTCGACACGCGGTTTCCTGTGTGGAGGCCGTCGGCCAGCCGGTGCGCGCGTTTATGTGCCGCCGCTCCGGCCGGGCGTCGCCGCGCGGTAAATCCGTCCGTCCGTCCGACGACGACGGGCCCACACGTGCGACCGTATATTATTATGTGCGCGCCGTGTACACAAAATACAATACGACAATGTAACACGGTGCGCGGAGCTCAAATTAGATTAAACGTATATTATTATTAAATCCGCGGGCGCGTTAACCGAATCGTCGAATAATAATAATATCATAATCGTTCGAGGTGTGTGTATGTTTGTATATATATATATAAAATATACGCCGTTCGCGGTGTCGCACACGTGACGGGTGACACGCATATACCCGTGTATTATATATACGTATATACGAAAACGTATTACGTATAATACTGTGTACGCGGCGGGCCCGACACCTAATTCACGTATTATATAGGCCGCCGCCGCGGCCCTCGTCGTCATACCCCTCGCCGACACCCGGGCCGTCGGTGGCGACCGCAGCCGCCGCCGCCGCCGCCGCCGCCGCCGCCGCCGCCCTCTCGCAGTCGGGGCCCGTGCAGTTGTCGCCGCCGCAAAGGATTATAACACGTCGCCCGAAAGTCACTACGGTATACTGTTATATTATTAAATATAATACTACGTGAGCCCGAGCGAAACGCGACGAGTGTGTGTCGTCGATTTTAATGAAAATATAATAATATGTTGTTTTTTTTTATATATATATATATATATATCATTTAAGAGTATATAATACGCGTTATTAAACCTATACGCGAGTATTACATGAAATAAACAATTTTGAAATATTTAAACTTGTATTAGTAAAATAATGAAATAAAACAAATTAAATATTTGCACCGACCTACTTCTTTTTCTTCTCATTTTTAATTTTTATAATTTAATTTTTATTTAGCAATATTGATTTATTTCTTTTGCTTGTAATAGTTTCTCGTTTTTGTTTGCTCAATCAAAATGCAAAATACGTATATGGTATATGTTATTATTGGATCGTGGTTTTCTTGCTTGTGATAACATTTATTTATATATATATAAAATGATTGCACGTTAAAAAATGATTTATCTCTAATTATCTCCTAAATCGACGGGAAGCTTATATTTATAAGGCAGTAAGGCTAAATAGAGAAATAATTAATACAAATCCAATATTTTACTTTATGGTGAAATATTACAGACTTCAAAAACGAATTATAAATTATATAATCTCTTATCGTAGGCAATATATATTATTATTATTCACAGTTAGTCAAAGACTGAATTCTGATCATTTTTTTTTCTCAATCTATTTGATGACGGAAATTTATAATATATAATATCGTTTTAATGTTTTTCGAGAATAATAAATATCTATAAGTACCTTTGCATTATCTATAGTAGTGGCGCATTATATATATATTAAAAAACATACTTTACGTACTGTACAATTTTTACTCTCAATTCAAAATATTACAACTATGCTGTATTACACAACTATTTTAATTGTTTAAATTATTATTTTTATCTCCGTACTATAACGTTCAGAATGTTCCCAACAATAGACAATTAATTAAATCTTCTTTTTTTTAATCTAGATAAATTCCACTTATCAATTATCTTAGCTGAACTAATTTAAAATATAATATATATATATATATAACTATCTTTATCTAGATAAATTTTACTTGGCTGCATCTTAACACCGACTATATATATATACACAATGGCCCTAAAAATATATTCGAGATTTGGGGGCATGGTAGGCGCGAGAAAATTAAATCCAGAGAGTTCTACAGGGAATGCTCTAACGTTGGATTGAAAAGTTTAATTTTGATTTTCAGTAGTTTTTATCTCGGAAACCCTTTTTTTCGGTTAATCCTCCAAAAGTATCGTTACAACTGAATTGTAAAAAAAAAACGGATACACTTGAATCATAAGTATTTAAAAATGCCGGTTATACCTATTTTAAATGCTTAAAATTGATAACATTTGTTTATGGTGCGCGGAATAGTCGAGGATAAAATGTCGGGAATATTCTATACGGCGGCGGCGGCGGCAAAAAAAAAACCAAAATCAAATTTATTCGAAATCTCCGTATACTTATAGATATAATCGCGGGTCTGCGATCGAGAAAGAAAAAAAAAACCACCCCGTATACGTGATATTGTATACTGCACGCACGTGTCTAATATACAAAAATAATTTGATACGAATCGATTAATTCGTATAATATAATGTTATATTTGTCGAAAAAGCGCTGGTCGAGGCGGACCCCGGCTGCAGATTTAAAGGGTCTCGTGCCGTGGGGATTCGAGGATAATGCGCGCACCCTTTGTATCGCGGGGTTGCGCGGATCAATTCATAAACGATAATCGGCGGTAAATAAATTCGGTATACCAACGGAAACCGTTCGTTTCGGAATAGTCCATATATATATATATATATATATATATTTATACTCACCTGTTTTAATCGAATATATATATATATATATATTATTGTTTTAACGCGACAAATTAATATTATTATTATTATTATTATTATTTTTATTTTCAAATAATAATTAACCCGAGCTTAAATTTGTACCGTGTGTAGGACCCAGTTGTCGTTGTTGTAGTTATTGGAATCCAACAAAATAAAACCGTAATGTACGTATGTCCGGCGCGGAATAAGAACTACGTGATCCCGTCGCGCACACCGGTTTCCACCGGCCACCGGGTCCGCGAGTCGGCGGGCACCGCTCGTTTACGGACGAACGGACGCGTCACTACAACACGGTGTACGACACGCGTTTATTTGATACGGCCCTGTATAACGTGTACGAGACGGTATTCTTTTGAACCAATCGCAGCGGACCGGCGCGCGGCGAACCTGTTTCGGTCCGCCGCACGAGCGCGTTCTTATTCCGTGCCGCCGAATATATACATATATATATATGCACCGTGGTCGTTGGTGTTTGCGAGTTTTCGAACTAACCTAACCTAAAAACGTTTCGGATAAAGTACCACCGCGGTGCACCGGCCGGAAATTCCGCGTCATTTGGAGTGCGGCATGGAAATATCGGAACATTTTTGTCTAACCGAAAAAGCGTTTAATTATTCGATTTGTATAATTCGCGGTGTGTGAATCGTGTAGCTCTGGGGAGCTCTGGGAACAAATGGGGTTCGTTCTAAAGTCGTATTTCAGAATGTAACATTTGCGCGGTACTGTTGGCGTACGGCAAAAACAACCGTACGAAACGTAGAATACGAATATTTATCAATTCAATCACGTGTGTCGCGGAAAGATGAAATAACCGTGAAAAGGCGGTATATACGTAGAGAAACCAACAACACTATAAATCCGCGGCGTATAACGTACATTTTTAATATTTTCAATTTCAATTTCCGAACAGAAATTAGATCGGATATGGAAGATACCGTGGTTTGTATGTACAGATGAGTCCTCCGAGAACCGTAACAAAACGTAACTTCAAGGAGAAGATCGATATAATAGTTTTTCGCCTAATATTCAATATAAAAATTCGTATATATATATATATATAAATAAAAATAATATAAAAACATAAGAATAAGGCATCGGGCAGACGGTCTGACGTCGTTTACCCCATCCCCCGGGTACCCGAACACTGAGGCCACCAGGGTAAGGTTTTTTTTTTATTTTATTCAATCCCACCCCGATCGCGGCGCAACGACGACGGTCTTTCATCGCGTATATACAGTATCCATTAGCAAAGCACACAATTTTTTTATTATCTATATATATATATATATACAAATAATAATATTATAATAACGACGACGACGATAATAATAATACGAAGAAAAGTAAAAATTGTTCGTATACGCGCGGCGGTATGACGAGTCAGTAACATACCCTTTTCAATGTTTATCGTACCGTGTACAAATTATACGGCAGAGGTATTACGTAGTCATCCGTGGGGGAAACTTTAAGAGGGCTCCGCCGCCGCTGCCGCTGCCGGGGCGCGTCCTCTTGTTGTTTTCTTACATTAACCACCGTGTCACTGCCGATGACATCTCTACTAATGGAATATAACGGTTTAGAGAACATATAATATATAATAATACATTGTCGCGAATACATTATTCCATTCTTTTTTTTTCTTTTTTTTTTCCAAATGTAACGTATTTTTTTTTTTTTTTTTTTTTTGGACGCGTATAAAAAAATATCAACAGAAAAATATTGTAGATACACTACGGTAAGTGATCGGAGGCAGTGCAGTCAATTTTTTATTTTTATTTTTTTTTATTTATTATACTCGGGCGTGGATCCGGGACTTTTTTTTATTGAGAGGCGGGGGACGTCAAATATCAATATTCATTATCGGGGTCAATGTGAATTTGTCAGCATTTCGGGATAACGATATACACGATGCAGTGCAGTTTATCTCTGCACATAACTTTTATAAGTACCCAACCGCCGATAATACGTGCAAACTGTTGGCGTCCCAAATCACCGTTATCTCGTGTCCTACAGCAAACTTAAATAGGAAATTACCGAATTATTAGAAATAGGATTATCTGCGGTACAGTGTACATCAGAGTACAACAGTTAAAGCTCGGTAGTAAAATGTGTATCGTTGTTTAATATAAACAAAATAATAAACAATATTCGAATTTCTTTTTTTTTTCTTCTGAATTCACGGAGGGGGACATTGCTCCCATTCCCACTCCTTTTATCCGCGCCACTATATACTTGTTAAACTTAATTCGATGGCGTTCACACACACGCGAGCGGATCCGATATCGATTTCAAAAATCTACAGTATTTTTTTATCGATTGATAAAAATCATCCGAAACTCCAAAAACACCGGTTACGATTAGCAAGGGCGGAGATGATTTTAAGTGGCATGAATCGTTTAGTTAAAACTACAAGAGCCCAATATTGGAAAACAATTTCACACGCGATGGCACATTTTTTATTTATTTTAAAAATTTACAATCTGTATTTGCAAACAAAATGAGTAAAATGGATGGTAACATAACACATACGTATAAACACAACACATGAATCACACGATGAGGGAAATCATCCAGCGATGGTACCCTCTGGTAATTTTATTTTAATTCATATTAATTTAATAGGTCACGGCACCAGTTCCTCTTGAGGCGACGTGGAGGGTTGTCGGGAAGAGTACATGATGGAAGGTGGGACACTAAAGGATTGAGATAATTTTGTAGCTTAGAGTGAAATCTGTTGTAGTATAATTTGGCTAATTGGTCAACTGTTACAATTTTTAAGTCTTTATGTAGGATTTTATTTGATACGTACCAGGGAGGCCGAGGCTAATAGCCGAAGAGTGATGGACTGGGAGGCTTGGGTGGTGCGGACTTGGGATGGTTTGGCGCACCCCCAAATTTGCATACCGTACGTACGCCCAGATGGGTCTGAGTAGGGACTTGTATAGTGTAGATTTTGTGTGAATTGAAAGTTTGGACTTGAGAATTAGTCTAAGCAGGTGAAGGCGGTTGTTAAGAATTTTACGTTTAGACTTCAGATGTAGGTCCCAGAATAGTCTTTTGTCTAGTAAAATACCCAAATATTTTACCTGTGTCGTTGTAGGAATATCGACTCCTTGAAGTTGAAGCGAGAGGAGGTTGTTTTTCCGAAGTGTAAATAGCACATGGAAGGATTTTTTGGGATTTATTAAAATTATCCACTTGGTTGCCCAGGTGTTTATTAAGTTGATGCGATTTTGGAGACAGGTTGAAGCTTGAACGGGGTCTGAATTGGAGGCGAGTATAGCTGTATCATCTGCATAAGTTACTATGGTCGTGTTTGCTGTTCTTGGAATATCTGATATATATATATATATATTAAATAAATCGGGCGACAAGTCACTTTCCTTTGGAATACCGGCAGAGATTGGAAAGTAAGAGGATATTGAGCCGCCTTGTCGAAATGCAAATGTACGATCCCAGAGGTAAAGACGGATTATTAGATAGTATGGCACTGGGAGGAATAATTTTGTTTTGTAGAGAAGGCCATCGTGCCAGACTCTATCAAATGCTTGAGCCACATCTAGGTGGCACATTTAAACAGATTCTACGGGGGTTGTCTGAGATTTTCAAACACTTCGTGGACTTGTCCTGGACCCATGAAGGAATAATGTAATTTGTTGGTATTTAATTTTGAACATAACATACGGAAAATTATTCCATGTATATTTATAGTGATCAGATGCAAATACCAGACCAATTCCGTAAATATCCTCCCGGGTACCTCCCCAACATATACCCACGGTACTGTTGATTAGCAATTTTTTTTCTGCACTAATGTAATTTTCAATTTGTTCTCGTTTTCGTCCATGGGGTATAATATAGGTGTATATATATATACGTACCTACAAGCTGAAATCAACAATGCGATAAAAATAAAAGATCGTAATCGCGGGCGACCGGGTGTAATTAAAAATGAAAACTGGTGTAATTAGACCGTTAAAAGTTGCACGTTTTACGATATTTGTATATTATTATTGTTTTATGAAAATATTCCATTAAAATCCGGACGAGATTCGAATCTCACACGCATCTGACACAGCTTCCACCGCCACCGCCGCTGCCGCCGTCCGGTACGGCGCGTAGTCGTGCCGGCGGTAGAGCCAGAAATATTAAAATAATTAAGACGGAGTGAGAGAGAGAAAGAGAGAGAGAGAGAGAACGACGACGCCCAAAGAAAAGTTTTGCTCAAAAGGGAAATTATTAATATTTCGGAATCGAAAACCGTGTATATATACTTTATAATATAATATTTTCGCGTCCGCGAGATATAATAATAATAATAATAATAATAATAATAATAATTATAAAGTTTCTCGGCCATGGCCGGAATGTAACCAGCTTGCGTGCACCGAACGTCATAAAAACGAATGCGATTCTCGTCCGTTTCGTTTTTCGGGCAATTAGAGATTGCGTGTGCAAGCGCGTGTGTGTTTGCGTGAAAACTTTTTAATTTCGAAATATTTTTACAATATGAGATTTTATACGATATTTTCCATGGTGTATTTTTAGATTCTAAGCGCAGTGAACGATGTATTGGTTTTACTGTGATGTGTTTTTTTTTTTCTGTCCCTAAACTACTTTTCTACCAGACATCTTGCTCCGATTTTCAAGTGTAGCACCTTTTCAGAAAGAATTCTAGATCTAGTTGATGTATTGATAATGCCATTTGTTCGCTATTCGTTGTAGTTTGCTTAATAATTCGGAAAAACGTAGGTGAAACGGGAGAATTTAAGCCAATAATAAAAATAGTTATTTTTATTATAACTCGTTAAAAATAATCGTAAAGATCTGAAATGATCACAGAATAATAACATTAGACATTTCTAAGGGTGGACAAATTTTCAAAATATTCTGGATACTTTATCGCCATTTCTATGCATTTTATGTTGTTTTTTTTTAATTTATTGAATAAAATTGTTTTGGCAGATAATTTGACACAACGTTTATCATAAATTGTTTACTTATTGCATGTCAAAAAAAAAAAAAAAAAAATTGTAAATGTAATAATTCTGTTTTATAATCGTTGAGTGTAAATGTTGATGAAAATCTTAAAAATGACGGCAATTCAAAACATGATTAACTGAACTGCGCTCAGAATACGTCTCCCTCTATTTCGCATATTCATATGAGAAAACTACTGCTACGTAAAAGTCCGATCGCCCTGTATATTATATGGTTTAAAATCGATTATTTTTGATCGTCAGATTTCTATACATTAAAAATAAGTAGACATTTGAAATTCGAACTCGTCTATACATATACACGAGCCACGTTTAAATCATTCTACAAAGTTTTATGTAAATGGGTAAACTTTGATTTTATATCTATTAAATATATATACAATATACATATACGCTACAGTGATATCAAAAATAATTTCGATATGATCCTTGTAAACCGTTGTCATCGATCCACGGGGTCATGACAAAAGTTTTTTTTTAACCGTCATACCGAAATGATCATTAAAAATTTACAAACTCCTAGTATTATTGTTATTTTTTTTTTCCTTTTGACGATCATCTCCTTTTCTCGACTAACGCCTATAGATTATAATATTTCGCTCATTTTGACTGAAAACAAACAAATTCTCCCATATGTCTTCATTGGAAACACATAAAAAAAAAATCAAATTAAGTAAAAGTCGTCTACAGACGGATAAATATATCGATATCGGATATCGATTTTTTACAAATATCCAAGTGAATTTCAAACGTCAGTATATAGAGAAATATTAAGCGGTCAATTATATTTGTCTAGTTTTCGACAAACGCCTTACTTGGGCCAAGCACATCCACACAACTAAGTTAAAATTAAACAAACGTCTCTACCTTCTCAGACCCATCCTTGGTAAGTTCTCTAAACTTTCTCTCAAAACTAAAATTCATATCTACAATCTTCTTAAACCGATCTGGTTCTACGGTATACAGCTCTGGGGCACTGACAAAAAATTCAAGTGTTCCAATCAAAAATCCTCAGACTCATGACTAACGCTCCTCCTTATATCTCAGACCACACCCTTCACACTGATCTCCGTATTCCTTAAGTGACTACCACAGCCAAACTACACTACTCCAAATTCAGAAATCGCCTGCAAAATCATACTAATTCCCTTTTTAAAAATCTTCTTTCCATCTCCATTCCAGAACCCCCCCCTCCAGAAGATTGAAACGACAATGGCCCAGAGATCTAATAAACTAACCGCATAATAATACTTTAAATATTCGGTAATTTCATGTCGAAGTGCCTTCGCTGGATGGTTCTTCCCTCACGTCACTCACAAGCCATTATACCATACCATACCTAAAACATCCCTTACGCTTATTATACTGCATTAATTGTATAGATTGTATAATTTTCTAAATAAAATAAAAAAAATAATATTTGTGCACGTTATAAATATTAACATCGTAAATACAGTATAAATACGTATAGTGATGATACGTATTTTGGTAACAATCCAAAACGTCAACGAATAATATAATTCGGGAAAAAACACGACAATATTTCCACGCCGCCGCGCGCCGAACAGGACGACGCGCAGAAACGGACGCCGTACGATGACGTCACGCGCACATATATATATATATATTTTAAAACGTGTAAAACACGAGTTCTCGCATTAATTAAAAAAGCGAACCTTTTTTCGACACTAGGATACATAAATTTCTGCTAACAAAAAGGGTCTTTTTGTATATATTATAATAAATACGTATAATTTTTAGGTGAAGGTTGTATGAAATGTATACGAAAAACGATAATTTACCGAAACATAATTAAAGTAGAAATTATTATACGTGCGGCGTCCGTGCCTGCAGTCGGACAAATCTGCAGAATTATACTTATCAGTAAATTACTTTCACATTAATAATCCAAACGTAACAATGCGGGTTCGAGTAGAATATATTTTATTTTCGTTAACCGATAGTATATATATATATATATATATATATATATATATATATTAAAAAAACACCGTGTTGAACGAATTTAACGATTAAAAATCCTGTACGTGTGTGCGTGGTGTCGCAACTCGTCGCAAATACGTACACAATAATAACGTCGACATAATTATTATTTTACTTTGTTTTGTAAATCTGTTATGTAAAATTCACAAATAAAATCTTTCCATACTTATAAACACGTCGTCACGCGATTCCCGTGCGCGCTATATTTACATTTACGAATAAGTTATAATTCAAATAATATTATAACAACTGAACTTTTGAGGTTCTCGACTTGGTGTAATATTAAAAAAAAAAATAATAATAATAATAATAAATGTATATATATATATATATATATATAATTTACACACGCACGCTTCGACGCGCCCTCCTATTTATTGTCGACACGACTTGGCCAAACCCATTTCGCGGTACGGCCGGCCCAGGTCGGGGTGTGGTTTACACCGTTCGCGGCACCTGACGCAGGTGAGAATAACACCTGCGCGCGGCCGCCTCCCGACGACGGGCTTGCGCTCCACCCGCGCGGTAGGACCGGATCAGTGTTTATGTCCACTCCCCACGGAAAATAAACCAAGAAATCACCCGGAACAAATTCAAGTATATGATCTACCCGCGGGGTAACGGGACATTTCGATCCGTTTTGATGAATAATGTTACTTTTCTAACCGGATCAAACCCTTGTCCCTGCCTAACTTTGTTGGCGGGTTACTTAAATTATATCTCTCGAAAAACCGTTGATAATCTCGAAAAATATATCGAATACTGTATTAGTTTTTGTGGATTATTATGCGCTAATGGCCGATAAAGTCTTTGGTTTTTGTTCAATGTGTTATTATTTTTTTTTTTTTTTTTACGAGTTCACGGAGGCTGGTTTTTAATAGGCGGCGAGGCTTCATTTATTTTTATTCTATTTCACAGTGGATGTCGGTGGCGTTGGTGACTGATTGTGAGTGAATGAAAAATTTGCTGTGTGCGGTTGACAGTATCGTGACGATAACTGTAACTGCGTAAGCGTGAATACGCATGCCACTAAACACTGATATGTATAATAGATAATTTATATCTATTTATGGGTAATACATTTGTAAGCTTTAAAAACTACTATATAACTATTATAGGATAATAATTGAGAGGGGATCCAATTGAGCACACGCCTAGGGCTTTGCGCTTTCGAGACCATGCTTTTTTTTTTTTTTATGATCTTACAATTTTAATTTTTAAATAGATTTGTGGAGGTACATTAGACGAATATTGTCAAGTTCTATTTACCGAAATACGTCGCACTAACGACTTTTATAGATCATATTATAAGCTGCGTGCGACTAGTTATATTAAAAACAAAACCAACCGGGTTTGTGGATTTAACAACGGTTATAGTGGAATTTCCGTGTGCTATAACGGTGTCAGTGACGAGAAAATAACGATACAGTAGTATAGGTACTAATACGTTTCTATATAAATCAGACAAATCGGAGCATATTTTAATGGGTACCTATATAAATCTAAAATATACAGATCTGAAATTACTTTATATTAAAAAAAAAATCGAACTCATGTCGAGACTTGATCGAAAATAACCCTCGATTTATTATGCGAAAGCACGTCAAGTAGGTCACGGGGTGTTATCAACTTAAATGGTAGAGAGAAGGGGAGGATAAAATGTTCAGTTTTCACTATTGATTTGTATAAGCTGCATCGGTTTACCTCGTAAATATTTTGCCTAGGGCCTCGGTACCGATAATAACGTTAGATTGCGTATTTTGCGGATACAAATAAACCTTTTGTTTGTATAGGTAACATATGTATATAATATAACTGAACCACTTCTGTAATATTGGAAAGTTCTATGATTATAGCGGTTATTTTTCTCCCGAAAATAAAAAAAAATTCTCGGCCTCCCCGCGGTATCCAATACACATAGGCAAAATATGATCGATTTGTATTAGAGGGGGGTATGGCGAGCTGACGATAACGCCGCTATAGTATTTTATGAAAAAAAAAAAATGTTTTATTAAATTATATATGAGTATAATATCTGTATCGTGTAATATTCAACACGAAAATAAAATTAAAATAAACCACCAAATTGATTGTTTTTTTTTTTTATGTATATGGTTAGATGATATTTTTACGAACAAGAGAGGTTGAGTATAATATTAATATATTATTTATTTTAAATAAATTATCAAAAAATATCAGGGCGGGGGAGGTGATTGTCCGGCAATGGTCCGTTATACGATTTTGACTGGGGAAAGTTCCCCCCTCAACATCCCGTGTTTACGTCTATACCTACACACACACACACACACACCCGTATATAATAATATAATATATTAGAAAACATTCGCGCGAGTATATTTATTAATATGATTATTATTATACGATATAAAACGCGATGGAATTCGAGTCGGTTTTCTGGAGCGTAATATCATATATGGAAATTTGAATATTATTATATGTGCAGAGAGAGAGAGAGAGACCGTGTGTGTGTGTGTACAAACGACTTTGTTATAACGACAATATCGTTTGACCCTTTGGGCCCGTGTACAATTATTCAATTATTATATTTAGTCTCGCTTGGAGGGAGAAAAGAGTATATAAGTATATATGTATATATGGCGATGCTGCTCTGCCCGATAGTTTTTCCTCCATGACGCGCGCATATTACTATTATTATTATTATTATTATATAATACGTTATCCCATTATGTAAATGCGGTCGCGAGTATAATATAATAATATATACGCCGCGGCGGCGGAGGAATCTATATAAATATAATAATAATAACACGTCGTCAGACGATGGGCGTATAATATATACTATACGTATATAAGAAAAGAACGAGAAGAGATAGAGAGAGAGAGAGAGAGAGAGAGAGAAAAAAAAAAAAAGAAGCCGGATTTTTTTCGTCTTTCCGATATAATAATAATAGTAATAATATAAAATAAGGGTGGTCGTGGTGGTCGTGTGTACGCACGCGCCCGGAAAAATACGCAAAACGATATAACAATATTGTTCGGCCAGCAATTAATTCCCGTGTATATACAAGCCGTATAATATGTGCGTATACGAGATAAAAACACAATTTACCCGGCCGACCGGTCCGGATTCCCGGGGGTATTTAAAAACGTTTTCGGCTCGCGAGCGCGCGCGCCCGCTGTTAGAGAGCGGACACGGCGGCGACGAACGACGACCACTACGACTTTGCGACCATCAGAGATGAGATGCGAGATGAGAGTGGAGGCCCTCTGCAGTATATGTACGACAATAATAGCGGTTACGTCTTGTAAATCGGGACGACCGTATAATAATAATATAGGCGACGGATCGTAAAAACTCCGACGTATCAATAGGTCGATCTTGTTTTATAGGCGTTCGAACCGCACAAGACCAGAAATTGGCCCGCCCGGGTCTATTGAATTACATTTTCCGCTTTCCTTTTTCTCTTTTTTTTTTTCTTTTTTTTTTTTTTTTTTTAGATCAACCGGACCAGATTGTTGTGGACTACTCCTCTCTAGCCATTGTATATATATATACACGCACACACATACAGCTTTGCTTACAAGAACTTTCACGATAATTATATGATTTTCGTGCTCGGTTTCGGAATAACCCCCCCCACCCCCTCTCTTCCAGTTCGGCGCGCGGCACTTTATATTGCCGCCGCGCTGCTATCGCACGCACAAACCGAACGCGCGTCTGAAAAGTTTCGGGTCTGCTTTGTATTTTTTTTCTCTCTTCTCTTTTCTCGTTTAGTTATTTTGCGAATTTCCAACGGAAACCGACCAACATCATCACCGCCATACCAGTTGTTGAAATTTTGTCTCTTACATTCCTGAACTCTCATTTTCTCTCTCTCTCTCTCTCTCTCTCTCTCTCTCTCTATAGCCGTTTATTCGAAATTGAAAAACTTAATTTATACGCGCGCGCGGTTCAAAACTATAACGGTCCCGTTATTTAAATAATATAATATTTTAAAGCGAAAAGTTTCTGAATCAAAAGTATCTCCTCGCGTATAAACGAATGTATATACACGCGCGGATATAAAAAGATATTTTCAAATTATCACAGATTGTATAGAATTCCTATAGAAAACGACTATAATATATACCTATGTATACCTATAAAACACAATAGGTTTTAAAAAAAAAAAAAAAAAAATCAACACGTAAATATTTGTTTATCGTATTGAAATCGTTTTAGTCGTGTACTTTTGTTTCGGAATTACAAAGGTCTGTTTTTTTTTTTTTTTTTTTTTTTTATTTTAGAATCCCACACGAAACAACGTATAAACAATTTGAAAGAAAAAAAACCTAACCCTATCTGAAAACGTTTAAACTATTGTAATACGGTGGTATTTTTTTTTTTTGTATCTGAGAATCGATTATCGACAAGATACTTGAATTTTATACAAAACTGCATTATGTACAGACATATATATGTATATACATATATACATATACATATACATAATATACATATACACTATATTTATATATATATATATATATATATACGTAGTGGGTGTGGGGATATTTGAGACACAACACGTGTGTCATTTTCGAAACAAACGAATCGCACGTGTTTATATGGTATCTCCGTGATTTGACCTAAAACGGACCCTTGCAACAGTAATAAAGTTAAAACCAATGTCTTTTATATACAAATATCTATTGCGATCCGACCACCCTCGGACTTTTTGTCCGGTACGTATAATATAATATTATTACGCTGTCGAGAGATAATAAAGAAACGTTTTATCATTATTATAAAACTGATAATATAGAAGGTATATTATATACATCGGATATAATATGCATGCACAAAAAAAAAAAAAGGATAATTTAATAAAATCGAGTTTATCTTGCGGTCTGTTTAGGGATAAAAAATCAAATATTTTCTGAAGAAACAATTAAACGATTGAAACGTTATCGCATGATAACAATTAAATACAATGTATCTAAAAACAGTGCACAATGTGATCAATTCAATAGAGGTATAATAAAAGCATTACCGAATTTCGCTTAAATTTTCTTAAAAAAACGATCTTGTTTAATAAAAAATATACCCACCTAAAGAATCCCCGCGTTTCAATTTTTGATTTTTTAATTCAATTTTCACGATTCCGCGTCGCATTATACAATTTTAAAAATTACTCTTTAATTACTACTTAATAATATTATATTGTATATGTTCAAGTAGGTACGTTTACTGTCAGAAAATATAATAAACTAATAGTTTCCGGTTATCCGGTCGTACCGATCGGCTCAGAATTTTAATCAGGAATTCAGAAAAGAATTAACGGTTTCTCTATTAAAAACTATAATCTAACCTAATCTTTATTTTTCATAAATTTAAAACGTTTAAAATTTATGTACAGTGATATGTGTTTTTAAATATTGTTTTCTAATTACATTCGAGTATTATAACAAATTAATTAACTCGGAATTAGCCAAATTATACTAATTTGGCTAAATCGTGCGCGTTTACCGATTTTAGGTCAAAATTATAACATTTTATAATAATATAAAATGATTAACATTTTGGCTTGGATGTGTGGATTAAACGACACTTCCTCCTCCCCAATCCGTATTACTGTATTATCCTGCAGCAGCAACCTCATCTGCGTTTTATTGAGTACCCACCGCCGAATATATATCGCACTATATACTCTTACAATATTATATATATTTTATAATTTTTACTTTTTTTTCCTCTTTTAATAATAAAATATAATGCCAAAGTTTATTGCAGGCACGCGGACTATCCTTTTAACGATCTCCTGGCTTAATATTAATCATTAATTTAAAAAAAAAAAAAAATTGACGTCAGAAATAATAAAAAAGGCTAAACGCTGGCTATTAATTGGATGGAGATTAAATAAGCCCTCTGGTTTTGACTGTTGAAAATATTATAATTGTTCCCCGACAGATATAATATTTCGCCCCGCGAGTTTGATTTGTTTAGGTAAATTTTTCAAACGAAGACATATTATACATATCTTTCACCTCTTCGAAACATTAAAAACGAAAAACCTCGTCGTTCCAAACGATTTTTCGCATCTGTCTCAATCTTTCTCCCCTTTTTATTAGATCTCTAAATGAAATTGTAAGTGGCTCGGAGCATTTAATGAAAAAAAAAAAAAAAAAAAATAGAGAGAAAGAACGACAGAAAACAGGTGGTGAAATGTTCACAGACAGAAACAAAATACACACACACACACGCACTACACCGTTTCCTCCTCTATGGTAAAAACTACCCTTAGAGATTGGGTGCCAAGTGTTGCCCGTTTCAAGAACGAAACCGAGGATGCTACTAATTACTCTCTTGACCTAAAAGGGAGGTGGTTTAGGGGGAAGGGTTATTTCTGGGCCCCGGCAGAGTTTTACTTTGATAGGAAATTAATGACCGCAAAAACCGAGGGAAAAAATATTACGCCCGATATAACGTATATTAAGGTTATTACGAAAACCTTTGGTCGTGGTTAAACCTCCAACCGTCGCAGTTATTGTTGTGGAAAGACGAAGATATAAGATAATATTAACCGATGTTGAAAAATACAACATGTGTTCAGATTTCGTACATATTATAGAAAATCCGTGGCTATGCAGAAAAATAATATAAATAGTGAACTGTACACATGTGTATTATACAGGCGAAGAAATGACTGGTAACACATAATATATTTGTAATTTTTTCAATTAAAGTTACGAATTACTTTGCCAAAAGAAAACTATTAAAATTTATCCATAAAATATAATGAAAATTAAAAAAAAAACGAAATACCTTAGCGTTCTGTGTGTAGGAACATTTGTGACGTGACCAGTGTTGAGACTTAACTTATTATTTTATCTTATCTAGATGTAAATTTTAATATATATTTGAAATTTATTTAAGATTTAAAAGTAATTATCTAGATAAAATATACAAAAAAAAAAAAATGCATTAAAAATTAAATGTTTTATTAACGTTCTATAGTAGAAAATATTAAATACCTAAAAAATGTACTCGTACATGATTATTTACACCCTTTGCATTTACAGAACACTTTGAACCGTTTTTATTTTTATCTCCCTACTATTATGTTCTTAACAATGACAACAATAGACAATTTAAAAAAAAAAAAAAATGTCTTTTTCTATCAAGATAAATTCCACTTATCTGAGATAGTTTTAAATAATATATATATAGGGGGTACCTTCCGAAATTTCGATTGGATTTTCAAACAGCGTACACATATGATGATGATGGTGATGATGATAATAACAATAATAATAATAATAATAATAATAATAATATATAACTCACCGCCAAAGGTTATAATAATATACGCAATGAATTAGCATAATATTATATTATAATATAATACTGGCGACGACGCATGTGTGTACGTACCTGAAACACAATAGAAACACACGCGTATAAATATAATTAATTATTTTAAAAGTCAAGTATATCGGGCAGTGGGCGCGGGTGTGGCTGGATGGGGACCAGGGGGGGTTGGGGTACAATGCGATTTTGATTGATGTGGAATTTCTCAAGCAGACTGTAATGTATAAGTATAAATGTTGTGAAAATAATACGTGTCACGGACCGTTCACCTAGACGCGATTAATAATACTACACGGCCGTGCGTACTGTACGGTGACAAAAGGAGACGGGCTAAAACACATGTCGTCGACAAAGAAAAACAATACCCACCCACTGCTCCGCGCATATATTAATACGCGTGTATGCGATACTTATAGGCGCGTCTCGTGTATTTTTACAATATGTTATAATGCATTATTATTATTATTATTTTTCGTTCGTTCGCCCGCCGATAAATAGTGTACAAAATTTTCTTTTTTTAACAATCGGAGGAGGGGAAAAACAAAAAAAAACTCCGAACAAAAAACCGTCGGCGGCGGCGGTTTATTTTCGGCTCTATATACCCAAAATCCCTCTCGGGTATACGTGTATATATAAATATACAGACATTAGACGCCACTTAATACCTATCTCTCTAGTGTCTGCCGCCGTGCTGCACCCACCCTTCCTGACGTACACGTCGCCGCCGCCGGCTGAACCGTCAATTTATCATGTCTTAGTAAATTAATGAATAATAATAAAACACGACTGCTGCAAAAACAATAGACGGCGGCGAGAAAAACAAGACGAGCTGCAGCGGAGGAAGGCAGGTTTTCTTATAGTTTTCCAAAAATGCGCGATGCGGGGTGGCATTTTCTGACGCGAAAACGAATTCTCCCCGTCCCTTCTCGTAAGTATATATATATATATATATATATATATATATATATATATATATATAGTCACACCGCTGCAACAATGGAAAAGACACGGTTAAGTAACACACGGTACGTTGAGCTTTAATCCCGGCCCCGGTATTGTAAAAATAAAATTAAGAGCCGCATTCCTGACGCCTTATTCTTAAGTTTTTCATTAAAGATGGCCGTTTTCCTTTTGTGCGTGTGACCGGGAGGATTAACCGACTCCCCGCCCACCGCTCCCAACCGTAACTCCGTCCGACCGATATACCATTATATACACGCCGTATACCGGTTAAGGACGCGTATACGACGTCTCTCTATATCTTTCTCTTATATTCTCTCGTCCTATATATATATATATATATATATATACATACATTCCCACTACTGTATATACACCGCAAAAGCCCGTCTCTCTGGCCCGGAGAACCGTAACATTTATTCCGAAAGGCCTAAATAATCCCTCGGGGCAAAAATGTTCTTTTAATTCACCCTTCCCCTCCCCCTTCTACTCCTCGCGTGTGTGTACGGTGAAGATCACTTAAACCTCCCCGCCACGGATAAGCCCCCGATAATTAATACCAACCCTTAAAATAAGACGAGCAAATAAGGTTAATAATTGCAACTCGAGAAGAATACCGACGACGACGACGCGATTGGAGTGCATCGTGGAGTGGACTGTGGTGCATGTACCGTATAATAATTTATTATTCTCGCCGGATGACCGTATAATATATACCAGATACCTATTCGAGCCGACGAATTTTAAACGGGCCGGACAAGACTGAATAAGTATTATATTCCGACAAGTCGGTGGAACCACGATTTATAGATACTGTATGGTAGCCCGACGACCTAGGAAAAAGTGTCCATCGAAGTGATTCCCGTGGGTTCTAGAATACTAGTGCTCGTGTGACGGTGTGAGGAATGTCGAGTTAAAAAATCCCGTACATTTCATCTATAGCGGTGGTCATGACCATGATCATTGTGATCATGACTCTCTGAGATCTGTAATTTCTTAAACACACCATCACACGAGCGCTATTAGTCTAGAATCTTGCTGGTTCACATGAGTCACTTCGGTGGACATTTTTTGACGTTTCTACCGTAGGTCCATTTAGTATGGGTAATGAGGTAATAGTATGACATTTATAAAATATAATAATTATTGTAAAACGCTGACGAAAACTTATATTCGAAAGTTTAATAACTCTAAAACCACTCTTTCGGGGGGGGGGGAATTTTTTTTTTGTGCCAATTTCAAAATTGCACAATATTATATTATAAATGAGTATTACTCATATCGTAATAAAACATCGCGTTTTTATTTAAATTTGAAATACACCACCCGATACTTTTTTCATTTGGTAAATGTTCATTTTTATATAAATCGACAAATGCGCTAAAACTGCAGCCTATATATTATAATATTACACGCGGCGATCCGTGTTTTTTCACGATAATCCGACTGTTATAAAAAAACAACAATCGAATTAATTTCAGTTTACGTTTTGCAGTGTTTTTTTTTTTTTATACATGTATATATAAATTCAATGCTACACTATATAATATAATATATATTATTGAAATAATGTCAATCGATAATTCGGAATTATTACATTTACACAGAGCTCGTTTGACTAACCCTCTGCCCGGGATTCGGCTATTATCGCGAACAATATGGATACATTATTATATAGACGGATATTCCGGCAGTCTATACAAAGTATATAGGTTTGGCAAACATCGACGAGCGCACTCGGTATAAATCTAAAATGCATTCGGAATACCCGGTTAACCTTAATGTTTGTACAGACCAGTTGTATTGCGCACGATAAATACGAGTAAATAATAATAATATTATTATTATTATTATTATTATGATATTTACGTCAGGTAAATATCATAGGATATCATAGGTGGTATTATATATGTGTCTCGTAATAATATATCGTATAAACGCACTGTCATTAAATTCTCGACCGTTCGGATTAGGACCGTTATTTTTTTTATGGTTCTAATTATTATTATTATTATCAAACATCACGATTGACAAACCGAGTTTAATATATATATATATATATACAGTTTGTTTTACCCGGCGTATTCGACCTATGCTTGCGTATAGCCTGTTTATACCGCGGTGATAATAATACTTCATATCGTTGCCCAGTCACAAATCATATTGGTTTCAATACGGAAAATAATACGTTTTAAATGCTATCGATTTGAAAATAGATAAGTTTAAGGATTACAAATATTGTTGGTGTTATTAAAATATAAGATAAATGCAACATTTATAAATATATATATATATATATATATATATTTATATAAAATAATATATATATATATATATATACTATAGGCCTAAATCGCCTCTGAACTCGATTTATAGACTTAAAAGAAGGAGATGAAGAAGAATTTTATTACGAGTTTTCACTTTATCTGACCCGTGGTTTTATAGTTCCTAGGAGTATGTGTTTTTATTCCGCAATTAACGAGATAAGTGTTAATTATTTGAATTCGTCCGTTCTTTTTAAACGTAATTGATGGGTATTTAAAATGAAAAAAAAATGCAATAAACATAATAGTAATAGTAATAGGGGGATCGCTTAAAAGTCGACGGTTATAGAAGCAGGTTCACCTGCTATACCGCACGGCGGCTAACCTATAGCACGACGACCGGTTTTGTACCACCACGTCATCGTATCGGACAGTTTTTCGCCCGCGGCCGTATCGCGACCGTCATCGGTTGGCGTTTATCCAACAGTCCCATTAGACAGAATAGTAGAATACAGACGATCAATATATATGTATGTATATATATATATATATATATATATATATATATATATATATATAATGTTTGTTTTATTTCTTTAACCGTGAAAGTACCCAAGTATAATAATAATGTCCAACAAGTTTAACCATAAAGATTTATACACTGAAAACGGACAATATAATATTATACGCTATATCGTCGTCGGGATATTTTATAAACGCATGCATTATAATATATTAAACACAAAAAAAAAAAAAACCGTGTACATAATAATATATTATATTGTAATTATACTAATAATTTTGTTCGGCTTTTGAATACCGGCGTTGCGCAAAGACCGCTAAAAATGTATACGTACAGATGAAATATAGTTAAAAATATAAATTATCTAGATAAAAATAAAAACATTTTTTTTATCCGGATAAAATAAAATAAATGCTTATCAAACATTTTAAATTTTAATAATTTGCATACGTATTAACCGATTGAGTTCGCTGTCTCATCACTAAAAACTACGAGGATAGGTAAGACTAAGTTTTTTCACTTTAACGTTCTATTTTTCAAAAAACGAAATATCGTTTTATGTACCTACAAAATTAATCTAGATACAATATAATTGTGATAATACAATTATTTGTCAATGATAGTCAATTTTGTTAATTGTTATCTAGATAAGAGAAAATATGATTAATTATGTATCTGGATAATGCTCAATACTGTTAAATACTATAAACTTCATAAATTAAATTGAAAAAAATCTGAATATTACCTATATACATAATTGGTTTATATGTAGTTGTAATTAGGTAGGTACCTATAATATTCACTCCACCCAAACATAAAAATCGAAATAACCGTTTAAAAAACTGTATTTTATAAACGAATTGAAAATATATTTCAGTCGAATTCGTCACTGCAGACTTGTAAAAGATACTTTTTAAGTATTCCGTGTTCAAATACCGATACTTTTTTAAATGTATTTAGAAAGAATATTTGAGTACTTCACTAAAATATTTCCAAGTACGTACGAATTAAGATACTTTTAAGAAGTATTCAAAAAAAAATTTCCAATTTTTTTTTTATATATATCCTCTGGGTAGGTCCTCAATATTTGTTTGTTTTTGTTTTTGTTTTTTTTTTTTTAAATATCGTATTAAACTATTAAACCAATATTATACTAATATCGTAATTAAAAACTGTGTAGTAAAGATAGCTTACATTGATAGTTGATAGTAATTTTTAACGTTGTCCATACATTTTGAAATCATACGCTTCAATTTAAAATAAGGAAAACAATATATAACAAATTTAAAAACACTATACTGAGGAGTAATTATCGTAGAAATATTTAAAATACGTAAATTCGAATACTTGAAAAGTATTGAAATATTTTTATCCGAAAATTTTTCAAAAATATACTTAACACTGTCTGTTCGGCAGCGTTTATATACTATGTAGTCGGATTTGTCCGGTAGTGATATTATATAATATTTGTATGCAATAATATTTTATATCCACGGCCATCTTATTATAGCATCGACTGGATATCATAATACGGTCCAAGTACAAAGGATTATTGTTAGGTAAGTACTCTTTGGTGTTTGTAGTTTTTTTTTTTTTATTTTTTTTAATAAAGATAATTGAATCCTCTCTCCCGGTACCATCCGCTCACGCGATAACAGAAATACTTTATTGCACCAGAACATAAATACGTATTACAACAATATATATATAATAATAATAATAATAATAATAATAATAATAATAATAATAAGTAAACCCGACCAAAGCGACGCCGCAGTACTCACGGACAGCGACGGTATTATTATTATTATTGGCATTAGGTTTTTATCTGGTGGACGGAGGGGGAAAAAAAAGAAAAGAAAAAAGCCACATCGGATTAAGGGAATAGTACGCCAAAATAATATAATAATATATAGTGTATGTTTATATATTTAATAAAATCGAAACTATTTTGTAAACTGAAAAATTCAAATAGATTACGTCGGTCGATTAAAATACCAGCCACGTGTATTCTTTCCTCGGTTGTATATTATTTTATTTGGGCTGGGATTCTGTTGTAATGTTTTTCTTTTTTTTCTGGTGTTTAAAACGTAGATCGTTTCTACTATTTTAATGTCATTTTTATTTTGCATTTTTTAACCTTTAAAGACATTTTTCACACTTTATTTATATACAGTGAACGTACACCGTTGCGATTAACAACAAGACTGTCAGCCGATCGCTGACAGTAATTTTGTTTAGGTAATATAACCAGCAAAAAAAAAATAAAAATAAAGTAAAAGTAGTTAAAATGAATTTTTTAAATTATTGTTTCAGAAGACCCATGATATAACTAACAACTAGATATGTCAGCAAACGTATCATAAATTTTCAATTTTCGCTAGTTCGCGCTGGTGGTCACAGCTGTTTTCGGTTTCAGTCAATACCGGCCACCAGCGATCGCTGACCACCACGAAAAATATTCCTTGGATAAGAAAAAAACATTACCGTTTCTTCCAATGACCACCAGCAAACTGCGCGGCCGATAAGTGGTTGACATACCTAGTTAGTCATATATCATGTATGTACATAAATAAAATGAAATAAAATACCGTTTAAAACAAAAACAGTACACTTGTAATGCCATTAAAATCCCGGTCCTGATTATTATATAAAACAACATCGTCATGACAATATTGTATTATAATAATTATTGGCGAGTATTTCGTTTTTATTTGATTAAAAACCTGCCGACATCGGAAACATCGATTCGAGTCACAGTCGAATAATAACCCCACGATTTTCGGCGAACACGAAAATGTTAAAAGTTTTACGATAATAATAATAATAATAATAATATTGTTATACTCCCGGGGAGACGCCAATAATATAAACAACGCGCTCGTATTGCTGCACCGAGTTGGCCGCGCGTATAGGATTAAAAGCGAAGTGAAAATAAATATTTTCCTTTTGCCTCCAGATTTAATAATAATAATAATCCAAAGAAACTTTTTTTTTCTTTCTTTTTTTTTTTTTTCTCATTCTATCTACCCCGTCACCGTTGTGCAGTTTTTGTTTCATATCGAGAACAGTCGCAGTATAGTGTACGGTGTATAATATTATTATATATTATAAAGTATGATGGCGGTATATATATATATATATATAATATATATATATAGTCTTTTATAAAGAGAGCAGGTCTTATTATCATTATTATTGTTATTTGTTATTATTTCTAGTACTTATATATAAACTCCCGGTGGAATTCATTAGCCGCTGCTGTACGTATAACAATAATAAACCGCGGAAATCCGAACCTGAAGAAATTGACGATAAAACTGTTGTTGTGCGGCACGACGACGGGGGAGAGAATATAATATGAGGTCAGGGATTTTAATCAATCCGGGCGAATGTATATAATACGGTATTATAATAATCAGCGGTGTGCACGAACAACTTCAAAATTATCTAGATAAGATGGCAGATAACAGTAAAAAAAACATTTATCTAGATAAAAAAAGATAATATAATTGTTTAGTCTTCAGGTTTTTAACGACTTTCACGAAATGTAAAACCTGGGAAGTAATAAAATATAATTTTTTTTATGTATTACCTAACCTATAATTTAACTATAAATTACGATTTATCGATTTATGACTCGTGAAGTGATAATCATTTATTTATTTATTGACCGTTGGAAATTAATAATAAACATTACATTACACCATAAATCGTAATACATTATATTAAATAGCAAATGTAGACTAAATTAATAAATTTGAATAAAAATGTTGAATAGCTATAGAAAAACGAAAACAATCAAGTAAAATTAATTATTTGTAGTCAATCGGATAAGTTTTATTTATCTATGTAAGATAAAAAGATAAACATTTTTATCTAGATAACGCACAACACAAGTAACTAATGTTTGATATAAGGTTTGTCACGACAAACGCCAATAAAAGTATTCTACAAATCAAAATATACCGAATTAAAAATAAAAAAATAAAATACACAAATCCGATACAGAATTATTAAAAAATATGTAGAAAAAGAACAAAACAAAGCCTTCAAGTGTATAGGTTGTGTGTAAATACGACCGGTTTCGATTAAAAAAAAATCATCATCGGGTTTCATCATAACAGCGTTTTTACATTTTTTATTTAAACATTTGTATTATTATTAGTATTAATATCTAAAACAATTTTTGTATTTTTTACAAATATACATTTTATTTTAGATAGATACCGAGAGAACCGCAGAATAACGATAATTATAATTTTTTTTTTTTTTTTGTCAATTAAAACTTTTTTATGGTAAATTTACACCGACATTTTCACGTATCGAATATATTATAATAATATAGAGAAAATCAAATAATTTTTTAGTTCGCAGAGTACGGAAAAACTTACAACACGACGATATAGAAACTCACGCGATATTGTTTTTTGAGTTTGTGTGTGTGATGCATGTAGGGGCCCGTTAAGGCTCATTATATGAGGAAGCGAAAATAATGTTGCGCCCTTAGGTGTATTTATAAATATAATATATGTGCAGTACATGAATAACCTGAAAAAATCGCCACTGTTTGAATACATCTGCCGCGCTGGGGAAAATATCTCTTTTGCTCCTCCCTACGACCCCTTAATGCGCTCCTGGTCGTATATAATTGCCACGATTCCGCAATATTTAAAAATTTAAATCCAAGACTGACATTTAAACGTAATACGTTATTATAATTTATAAAATCGACCAATTATTATTACATTACCGTACGCGGAACATGTGTACACAATATTGGACAAAGTTTAATCGTCTCGTATAAACTGATGCACACTCATACGTACGCCTTTGACTTACACGGCCGCCACAAAGTGAAAGTCGTGTGTACCATTTGTCAGTTGATTTGTACTGTATGAATATCGAGATATAGACGTAGTGTTTTACGAAACAAACGTTAAGCGCAAACATATATATATATATGAAAACTCGATGCTATAATAAATATGTACTATAATATGGTTTTGAACTATTGTCTGTGCTATATTCGGACGGTTTTGATTAGATTTCCACTGGCTGTCGCGGTGTATGGTACACATATCGCGAAGTAAGTCTCAAGCGACCATATTCATATAAATTGTACTTAAAACGAGTGGGGGACGTCGCACAGCAAATCGCCCTCTGGTTCGTAAGTGAGTGTATGTGTAGTTTACTACACACGACGTAATTTTAGAAGGTAAAACAAACACCGTTGAACACTTGAACAAACTATATGACGACGACAACGATCGGAAATATACTAAAATAACCCGGTGTGGGTGTGACGATTAATGTGTATTTTTTCAATAGAAAAAAAAAAAAAAATCAAGTTTGTAAACCAATCCACACTGCACCGACTAGCCGGGGCGCGTATTAGCGTTCCGGGATCCGTTCCAGCACCTGGTCGATTCAAATTTACCGCCAAATCGATTTACAATATAAATATTATATATACTATCGACTGTCTAAAGCGGATAAACCGCTCCGAGAAAGATATAATAAGATGTCTAAAGTGTAAACCTAAAACCTAATCAATGAAAAATAGTGATAATCGGTAGTAATAATTATACTTGTACTAAATGTAGTTAGTTTTCCGGAGAAAAATAATCATCAAGACTACAAAGCTCTTAGATTGTTGGTTATATATATTTGGGTCTTGGTCTCGCAGGCTCAATCTTAATCAGACAGAATAGTGAACACAATTCAACAAATTCGATATTATTATATTAATATGCGAAATTCCATCCTCTATAATTTAGTATACTGTTAAAGCTAATTATATCTTTATTTCGGTTTAAAATATAGTTTTCAGTGTAAATATATTTCAGAAACTTATGAGATGTGACTTTATTCCGACCTGGTTAAATATTGTTTTCATTATTATTATAATTATTATTCAAGCCAAAATAAATTGATATTTCAAAAGTAACATTTTCGCGTGGGCAAAATTGATCGATATATTGTGAAACATAATGTAACTATATAAAATTTGATTTCCCAGCATTTGCGTGCTTCGTGTCGCCTATGATTATTTTTTTCCGGGCTACGACGTATTGACCATAATACATGACCGTGACACCGTCGTCGTCGTCGTCGTCGAGACACGACTATCATAACGCGATTGTACGATTGAGTATTGTCCGCGTGTATCTATACTTAACATACGGACTGACCAATCTCGGAATCGACCAATCAGATACGGCCGAGCGCCAAAACGGATCCCGGAACGGTTACGCGCTGCCGGGTTGGCCGCTCGGCGGCTGTTGATCGACACACAATCGCGCGCGCGTAAATTCGATGAGCTTATAAAGGCGCACGCGGCGCATATCAACCGAAATAGGGAAGTTCAATGACAGCGCAGCAGCAAGTACTCGATGCGTAATCCGGACCACTTAATATAAAACGGCGGTATATATATATATATACACGAATACGATAATTTATATTTAAACCGCCGCCCGCGGATATCCCCCACACACCCAACTCGGTATATTATTATAAATAAAGGTTGAAGAAATCTGCCAGCCCTATTTCGGCGCAGTATATTTTATTTATATATATATATACACACACACATACAGTTTTAACAGGTTGAGAAACGGCTAACGTGTGTGCGAGCGCGGCGAGGGGGTAAAACGGTTTCGCGGTTTCCACATTTCGAAGCCCTTCACACACCCACCCCGTCCCACATCACTCCCCTCGCGATTCTCCGCTACCGTCACCAACCGGAACCGTATATATATATATATATATATATATATATATATATATACACACAAAGTATAAGTGTCCGATTTAAATTGAAACTTTTACCCGAATTAATGGGACCGAATTTAACAATCCTAATTCACCTAGAGACGCGCCTTATAACCCTTATATAAATCCGCCTATACATACCCTTTGATAATTCGTTTTGTATTTAATTGTCGGGCCGGCCGATGCTGTGCGGACACACACACACAGAGAGAGAAAAGCGTATTAAAGAATAATTATTTAGTCGCTTTTCGACCCGCTATCGCCGCCGTCCACGGTGAACTATATTATTTAGTTCGGTAAATTCGCCGGCGTGTAAATTTTTTTTTTTTTGTTTACGTATTACAACGTTTGGATTCATTTCTTATCGGTAGTAACGGATTTTTTTTTTTTTTTTTTTTCAAAACCGATATTTTCGGAGAAAAACGTCTATAATATCTCTCACGAATACAAAAAAAGAAAATTGGGTTTTCAACCACGATAATTTCAATATCGACTGACTCGTGATTTTCGATTTCGAATATCCGGATAACGGTAAAATACGGTACCGGCTCGTCCCTATAATAATATAAATGTCATCACCATGTAACCATGTTAAAAATGTTATTATACAGGGTGCGGCAGAGTCGACTGACGAGTTTAATGAGGTCATTAGCCTGTGATAAGATAAGAGCAGGCCTTAATAAGTGGTATATTTTGAATTGTACGGTAATGCCGTTTTTTATTCGTAATCATGGTCTGGACAGGTGTACATCGTGGTTTCGTCGTGCGTGCGTATTACGAAAATAATCATTCTGTGATCGCTACACAAAGGTCTTTTCGTATACACTTCGGCATTCCACGTGCTGAATCTCTTCCTTCTGCCTAACACTATCAAATTGTGGATACGGCATTTGGAAGAAACTGGAAGTACCCTAAGTAGACTTGAGCACCCAGAACGGTAAGAACCCCCGAAAATGTGCAGTTGGTTAGAGAGTCAATTGAGCAGTCACCGAGACGCTCAGCCCGGAAACACGCTGTAGCTTTGGGAATCTCAGACCGTTCTTTGAGGAGAATTCTTCTTCTTGCTGGCCAGCACGGTCCCCAGATTTAAGCATGTGTGATTTTTTCCTCTGGGGCTACCTTAAGGATAAGGTTTTCAGACATCGCCCACATACCATAGAAGATATTAAACAGAAAATCACCGTGGAAGTCGAGGCCATACCAGTCGAAATGTGCCGAAAATCATATGAGAGCTTCAGAGATCGTCTACAACAATGTATGTATGCTGACGGCCGCCATCTTGGAGATATAATTTTCAAAAAATAATTTTTAAAAATGGGATTGAATACTGATTTAAATTTAAAAAAACCTTGTCTCTAAGTTTTACTGTTCGTTATTTATAGCTCATCAAAACTCGTCAGTCGGCACCCTATGTGATACAAAAACTCAATAAATTCCCGGCCCGATAAGAAAAATAAGTTTACACGGGAGTATTTATAATATAATATTCTATTGTTCTAAATATATATATATATAGGGGACTAACACTCTTGCCGAGGATATGTTATTATTACGAAACGAGGAGTCGACACAATCGAAAAATATAACGCTGTATAATACAATATCGCAATAATATATAGCTCCCGGCGGTTAAAGGATCAAACGAGGAAATCTTTTTCGCGACAGGTCTTAAGTGGCTAGGGTGCTAGTCAATGGGCCGTACAAAACTGAATATACCTAACCCCTCGTATCGTTCCCCGATAATCAATGGTCAATAAAATGGTCAAACAACAAATCTCCGGCCGGTCATATTATTCAATACACCGTGCTGGATGTATTACGTTTTCTTATTTTATATGAGGACTACGTCGCACGCCCCGCAGTATATTCAAGGGGTCGCGTATACAGGGTGATTTTTTTTCTTTAAATCATCAATATATATATATATATGTTACCGTTACCGCCCCATCACCACCGGTCTTAATCCTAAACTGTTATAACTCAATCGTAAACGGTTAATTAAATAGGATATATATATATACAGATGTTTAGAAAATATTCTTATTTCGAACATAGTCGTTGAAACAGAGAGCGGGAAGAATGCCGTTTGAAAATCAAACATTAATTACTCGTAATATTTCATGGTGATTGGAAAAAGATAAAACAGAAATAAAATTTACTTAAATCCTATCCTCCGAGAAAATCACCGGGGCAAACAAAATGGAAATTTATCATTCAAATACAGCTGGTATGTATTTTATAGGTAATCGTGCAATTTATTGAAAGAAAAAAAAAAGTATACCCTTCCATAAGATAATATATCGTTGGGAAAATAATGAACGAACGCATATATATATATATTATATTTATGCTCGATACAATAATATATTAGATATTTTATTGTTGTATATATTTTAAAAATTCACAACGAATTTATTTCGTTTTAAACGATTGGCGTTATAAAATACACTAAATCTTAATACGAACGATACACAATAATAATCATATATATATATATAATAATGCTCGAAACGCGCACAAGTACGATATATCAATCGTTTAAATTTATTGGCCTATACGGGACTGCGATCGCCGTAATTGAACATAAATAAAATTTCTCTCTGGCATCGGTATAGCGAACGGACAACAATAATAATAAGGGGAGAGGATAGTCTGCGCGCAGTCGGCCGGCGGCGATCGAACAAAACGATTGCAACTTTTTTCTTTTTTTTTTTTTCCCCTAGGCTCGTTCGGGTTACTATATATATATACGTATACGGAGTACACAAGCGACGAGCTATAAAAACGAGAGGAAAAAAAAAAAATTAAATAACGACGGCAATATCGACACGGCGGCGTGTTAACGGCCGAATAAAGGTAAACGAAAAAAAAAAGAAAAAGGGGGCATATTATTATTACACGTATATGTACATATATATATAGAAAAGAAACGAGTAGACTTTTGGTTTTTACGAGACGAATCTCGTATACAGTCGGACGCATTTTTTTCCAATTCGATTATACCGTGGGGGGAAGGGGGGAGTCCTAACGCCTCGTCCCCACGCGGCACACCAAACGCCCGGCTCGCCGGAGACCGCGCGCGGGCAAATACGAGGTGTGTATATAAGGAGATCCAATAACGTCAAACGACGAAGATTTAAACCTCCTCTTCCTCCTCCTCCTCCTACCCGTCTAAAGGTTTACGCGTGTGCTAGTGATGTTTAAAGCCCCGACACGGTATCGACGTATACGTATATACGCAAAACACCTCGGGCAGGAAAACGACAAAAAAAAAAAAAAAAAAAAAAAAAAAACACCGAATGGAATTCGAATAAAAACGTTAAACGCCGTCCCAGGCGCGAACAAGTGACACACGGGCAGACGCCGCCCGCCGACGACGCCGACGCGCAAAGGAAAAAAACAATAAAAATTCTGATGCCGATTTATTCCGTGTCGTCGTACACACGGTTTTACTTGAAATTGAACTCGATTTTTCGTTTTTTCTTTTCTTTTCTTTTTCCTGTTCATTTCTTTCCCCGCGCTTATATTATTATATTGCGTATCCTACTCGTCGCGTATACAGGACGATTCTTTTATCACGCGCCGATCTGCAACGATTATCGTATATTATTATTATGCATACGACTGTTGTACGGTTTTTGAAATTCTGCAGTTATACATAACGATACATAACGATCTGTTAATGTTCGAATATTAAATACTTTTACAAAATTTACTCGGTATATTGTATGTCAGATATTTTTCAAAAATATTTATATTTGAAATCGAATACTTATTGTAAATACTTTTATAATATTATTAATATTTCGATTACAATGTTTTATTCGATCACAAACAATTTATTTATCTCTATGGGTTCACGCGGTTAACCAACTAGGTATGCTAGCGACTTTTTGACGATAATGAAAATTATTCCATGCAAATATAACATGACGTTAGCTTTTGACGTTAGTTATCATGTTATCACTAACTAATTTGAGATATTTTTACACGAAGAAGAGTGTGAGTATTTTACTATTTTCGCCCATCCCCCTCATCCTTAATCATCAAACACAACCGAAAAATCTCCGCGAAGATCGTATTGCCGGGTTTCATAAACTGACCGAACTGATAACATCGTAATTGATTCGATAAAATGATTGGCTGTTGCAGAAACGACTTTTATCCGTTATCGGTTCGATAAATAGTAAAAACAACTCCGTAGAATTTTATCGAACCGATAACACAAAATATTTGTCAGTTAGTATCCTTATATTATACATATCGTATATCCTTGTTTCTTTAAATGTGTTTCACACGAATATAAATGTACGCGAGTCCATCATGTTGAGCAATTGAAAAATCAATGTCGGTTTTTAAATCGTGATAGTGATAACGACTGAATATTATGGTTGTTAATTTTTATCGGATACCGCATATAGATCTACGGCCACGGTAAATGTGTGTATATGCAACAGTGCGTCGTGATGACATTGCGGGCCCAATAATATCATGTTTTATTATATCCAATTATCGATACAACATCATATTATAGGTTATCGAACCTATTATTGGTAATATTTAATATTTAATACATAATTAACGAAATTATAGGTTTTTGTATAAATCGTATGTGCACGACCCGGCATGTGTTCACGGCGTGAAATACTTAGTATGTTCACCGGATGACCTTAGATTGAAACGGAGTTTTCCGAAGGTAATAGGGATCACCGAAATGGACATTTTTAGATAGATTTCAAATTGTTTACCCATTCGATAACCGAATGCGCCATACAACTTAATTTTTTATTAAACGGCAACTCCCGTTTTTCTTTACCGGTTCGGGTAGAGTAATTTTTTTTTCAACAGTTTTTGTATAAAAAATGTTGTTTTAATTACAAAATTGACACAGTTACGGGATGTTGAAATATAATATATACGATTAATCTGTTTTTAACGAAATTTTAACAATAATTATTTTATAATCGAGCTATCCGGCGATATTATTGATTTTCTAATTGTACCCGGAGAAGACTTGAAAAAAAGAGTATTAATAATAAACATAAGTAGTAATTTTCTATCGTAATTAATTTTCTTTTTACTAATTTATACCAATGAGATGAAAAAAAAAAAAAAACAATTGAACGATTACTAATAATAGCTGATACTTGTTTATTAATATTCGGCGCTCTCTATATATCGCCTTCCGAAAACCCCATTTCCACCTAAGGTGGTCATACAGTGAAAATATTTAAGTGGTACCTCGTAACGTGAACTCGCGGTATACGCGTCTTATATGTATTTATAATATAATATAATGTCTGGGCAAATAACATAAAAAAAAAAAAAAAAAAATCGAATCGTCTCGAATTCTCCGTATATGGATAATTCGCCGGTTTTGACGATAAAAGCACACCCTGTATAAACACAGCCGACTTTCACCCCGTCGGCCGTGACTGCGTGCGCACGTATATATATATATATATATATGTACGTGTGTACACGTGATTTTTACGACGACAGCAACAAATTAACGACCCTCCGACAAACAAACGAAATAAAAACATAAACCTTAACCGCCGCCACCCCCCTATAGTGGCCCGTAATCAGGTATTTTGTATTCACTTCTGAAAACTTCATATTTTTTCTAAAAGCCCTCTCGTAACTCAATTCGGTAGCCGGCCGTAGTGCGACAAGGGATTTTTTTCTTTTTATACGTGTTTTTTTTCCCTTCTGTTTTCGTAAAAATAAGGAAAAAAAAATTATACATAATCTCGCGGATTATCTTAATGTGTCGGCGGCCGCGTTGACGGTAAACTTTACGACGTATATAAAGACCGCCCCGCCGCCGTCTCCGCGACACTCGCCTCGACTTATTTTTCTTCCCTCACCTAATAATATAATATGATAATATGCGTAAACGTGCATTCTTATATAAAAAAAAAAAATAATAAATAAATAACTAAAGCCAACCCTCTACACCCTATAAAATAAAATCCGCACCTGAAAACGTTGCTGCGGCCAATATAATCGCGATGTAAAGAGATTTTTGCACTGATGTAGATTTAATCGTAATCGCGTAGCGGAATCGGTTTAAGGAGTAGATAGGATTTGGGGGGGGAGGGTGATAATGGTCTGTAGTACTGAAAAACTTAATAAACACCTGGAACATTAAAAAAAATCATAGAAGCTTAACATCTCGGGTAGGTGGAAAGTCGTTAGGAAGGTCTATAGGGGTAATTTTATTAGTAAACTGGGAAAGTGTACCAAATAAAATCGTGTTTGATTTCATTGTTCCAACAAGGTAACCTAGAAATTAACAAAAATAAAACTAATATAATCGTTGTCGGGTTTTTTTTTTTTTTTTTTAATTTTTAACTTTTGGGAATGTTGAAGTTTTCTTAATAATTAAAATAATAATTAATAATAATAATAATAAAAAACCGGGAAATAATTTTTCGATCTGAAATTTCCGCAGAACATTAACATTAGTTAAACGTGGAAAAATGTACAATATAGGAGTTTTGGGCTGTTTACAGGCATTTTCGTAAACTAATATACGTATACATCTATAAAGTTTTCTTTTTTTTTTTAGAAATTCAAAAAAAAAAAAAAAATTAATTTACCGATTTTCGATGCGTATAAATAATATTGTAATAGTACGGTTTATAACAGCAGTCATTACGCCGTATATAGTCGTTATTGTTTTCGCGTCGGAAATTATTGTAATATATTTTAATCGATCGGTAGGATAAAAAATAACAACGATAGGGAAAGTACGTATGGTAAGCGCAGGTTTTTTTTTTTTTTTTTATTATTATTATTTTATTGCGCAGACAATCGCGAGTTCTCCTGAGCAATATTGTATTAGTGAGTGTTTCGTGTTTTTTTTTAAATTTTTTTTTTTGTATTTGTTTAAACATCGTTAATTTATGTTACTAGAAAATTTGAAAACTCGTAACGAGCATAACGTGTACACGTATAATATATAATATAACAAATTTACAATCGCGCAATTAAAATTAAAAAAAAAAAAATAAAAAAATAAACGGTTGCGCGACAATAAACTGCGAAAAAATTATTTTTTCATGATACTTGCATTACTTATAATGAATATCGCCGTATTTATTTCTTTTTTACCGCCACCAACATCCGGGTGGTTTTAATATACGAACGTCCCGAACCATTATTATTATGACTGTACATTATTATATCCCCCAATAACAATAATTATTTCCGTTACACGCTTTTCCTATGTTACGTCGTTTTCGGTTTTTTTTTTTTATAGGAATGAAAATAATAATCTACCTTATGCAAACATTTATGTGCGATTTATAAAAAATGATTTTTTTTTTTTTTTTTATAACGGTCCTCTTCTCGTGTAATCCTTTGAACGCTGCAAATGTACCGCAATAATTATATTATTATATTGACTCGGGTAAAATTATATTATATACGATATACTGAAGTCGAGTTTCCGTCCAACCCCCTCTCCCCGCCGTATATATTATTACGACATATTTTCGTAAAGCTCAAGAACTGCAATAGGGATTTCGAATTAACGATAATTACTTTTATAAAAAAAAAAAAACTATACAGTAACTACATTAAAACGACATATTTTATTGCTATAATTGTTATTATTACTGCATTTAATTAAAACTTACGAAGAGTATAAAATATTATTAATATGTTAAGACCGATAATGTTTTTACAATCGGAATTATTGTAATCGGTAAAATAAATGTTTCCACCACAAAATATGTCTAACAATTAAGTTATAGCAAATTTCGTATAGGTAATTTTTTTTTTAAATTCTAGTAAAATTCTATAAACCAGACACCTGTCCGATGAAAGAAAATAACTTAACCATATTGAATAGAACCAAAGTCCGATAGCATTTATCAAATCATACTGCAGAATCACACTGCTTATATCGAATTTCAATTATTTGTAACAGACTGACACAAAAAAAATTAATGATAATACTGTAATTAGGAGTGAAAAAAAAATATTGAGTAAATTGTGCAGCATGTACACATGTACAAATAAAATAATTATCGTATTTCGAAACGAGATGGATTTGCTTGCTTTCTCCTTACCTCCAATTCCCTTCCTTCTGTATGTGTGGGTGTCCAATAGAGACTCTCTCTCGAAACTTTTTTCATAGAAAATCCTTCAAAATTATTCAATGTAGTATATATAAACTCGAACTTAGGTCCTTCTAACGTTTGCTACTAATTTAATTCAAACTACACGGTACATTTACACGATGATCTACCGCGATTGTAATTTTTTTTTTTAATTATATTTTTTTGTGGGACGGGGGAGGTCCAATTATTTTTGAGGGCCCAGTTTGTCTATTTGCATACGCTGCGGATAAAGTATGCTGCGCACGTCTATAAAATTTTTGTATAGGATACATTTTAATTTCGTCGATTTTCGCGACGAAAACCACACACGTTTATTACACCTGCGCGATAAAAATTCAAAAATAGTTCGCCCCATCCCCCTTCATATATAAATGCAACTGCGCGTTTATATTAAATTCCGTAGACCGCCGAAATATACCAGCGCGAATATAATATAAGTCGATTTTATACAAGTGGTATATATATTGTGGCAAGTGTATATATATATATTTACAGTTTTTACAGATACACGTCTAAACGAACTGTCGGGGTCCCATTAAAAATTGAGTGGTAATAAACGGAAAGTTTGTCGATATAATTTTCTATATTGTCTATTATTATTTTTGTTGAGTTTGCGATGTCCGATACGAAAGTGTACAACGGAATAAAAAAAAAAAAAACTAATAAACTACGAAAGTTTGGTAAAAAATAAAAAATAATAATAATAAATAAAAGAGATATGAGGAAAGAGAGGGAAAGAGGAGATAAAAGGGCGAATAGGTTTTTTGTTTTTTTTTTTTTTTTTGCAGCCGTACGACAATAAAAGAGTAGAAATTAAATGTTGGCCTGAGGACGTTTTTCAGTTTGTGCAATACAATACTAATATAATATTGTCGCTCGAATTTTACGATTAATAGAGAAAACGAAAAATAAAACCGAAAATACTTTTTATTGGAAAAACCGTATCTTCTCACCTACAGTCAAAACTCGGAGAGTTAACCAATATTTTTTTGTCTAGTTCATGTAGTGTTATCCTGAAAAATAATAACTTAAGCTAAGTTAAATAGTTAATTTTCAGAGTAATAGAATGGGGGTTTTGTTTTTGTATTTTATAAGCGTTTTGAAAGTTGACATTTTGACGAAAACATAAAAATACGTTTAACCAAACTTTGCTCAGAATCGTATTTCACAGTTAGATTTATACCGTTAGGTACAGACGTGAATTATCAAATTCCTCTACGTATCCTACATTGCCGACTTCCCACCTATACAACGGTGGCTTTTAAAAAAAAAAAATATATTTTTATAAACGGAAGACCTTCAAAACATCGAATTTCAATTTTCAAATGATTGAACGATCAAAATTCAATATGTAATACGACCGCGACCCGCGGAAAAATATACAAAATTAAGCGATCGGTTAAAATATGTATTATCTAATAAAACTTACATCACTTGCAGCAAATTTCCAGTCTTTTAACTGTTTGACTTATTTACAATAATAATTATTGAACTCGAGATTACAAGAATGCAATCGTCCCGACGTTTTGTTCGTAATACACTAAAATTACATCACGACGACCCTTGAACGATTACGCATTTACGCATTTTCAAGATTTTTAATCGTTCGTGATTTTGACCTAATTTTACCGTCGGCCATTTGGACGTCGAATCGTTTTTCGACAAGGGCGTCGACGCACAGTACAACCGTATGTAGGGCCCCCAAAAACCGTTTCGCCCGGAGCCGCCGCCGTCTCCGCGGTGTCGCGTCTGGACCCGGGGCGCGGCGGACCGGGGGAACTCGTTCGCCGGGCTCGTATTAAATACGTATATATATATATATAAATATAGAAACGCGGCAGTATATGCCCGTGACGTTAATGGGCGTCGCGCCGCCGGTGTGCGGGCGTCATGCGGTTCGCATATAATGAAACGGTAATGTGCGGCTGCGAAAGCACACCGGGCTCTTTCCAGGGGCGTACATAGGTGAGAGGGGCAGGTAGGACGACGGACGCGGGCATGAACGGCGGCCGTCGGACGCGTTGTATAGCGCGGGGAGATCGGACGCGCGAACGCCGCGGAGCCCGGTCGGTCGGCCGGCCGGTCGGTCCCGCCGACTGCGCGAACAGCGGTCGTTTTATTAAAGTAAATTGACAGAAATTCTATATATATATATATATATATATATATGAACATAAACGCACCTAGATAATATTACATTGTATACTGCACACTGTATAGGTACACACTGTGTGTGTGTGTGTATAATATTGTTTACGCTCTATAGGCGGCGGAGGGGTGGGGAGTAACGCCGCGAGTTGGTGAGCGGAAGAGACGGCGGTGGCGGCGGGCCGAGACCAATTATTGTTGCCCTAACCTGGACGCCACATGTTGGCCGCCGCCGCCGCCGCCGGTTGTTCTACTTGTACGAATATAATAATATTATAAAATTATATACATGCCGCGGTACGAGTGACGGCCCCGGTGGCGTATTAACGTTCCGTATACGCATACGACATGTGTTCAATAAATATACCCCGGCGAAATGTAATTTACAATTATATTTCATACTTGCAGACTATTTAAACGGGTCGTCATCGAAATAGCGCCTTTTCGCTTCTGTACAACAACGGTCCCGCCGACCGGTATTGCCGCTTTCGAAAACGCCTTTTGAATTCCCACCGAGGTGTTATAGCCGTTAGTTCTTCTGGCGCGTTATAAACGGTTTCGTTAACGTATTCGGATCTCTGACCTTTGAGCGTAGTTTTTAGTCTCGGAAACAAACAAATCGCGCGAGTATAGTAAATGAGGTATCGCTGGTGTTCTTAAGGTTTGTTTGTTTGTTATGTAAGCATCAATGTGAGCCCGCCCCGTAAAGGGGAAAACGGGATTTTATAATGTGTATTTATTTATTACGTGTCGTTATTTTTGAATAAATGATGGTGGCGGGCCGGTAGCATTTCCGCAAGGCCAGTTCCCGGTCCGTCATCGATGCCACACAAAAAAAAAAAAAAAAAAAAAAAGGTATCGCTAGTGTATTTTTCGATGCCAAAAATTCACGTATAGAAAGTGCTGAATTGTCGGCGCTGGTTCATTGTCATGGTACAAAAGCCACGACTTTGATTTCCGCGCTACTGGCCTATTACGGCATACTTTGTCGTTGTCTTTATCGTCCCATTACTTGTTTATGGAAAACTTGATTTACTTTCTGATCTGTAGGTACAATCTCATAATGGACTAAACCGAAAAACAACGAGCATTGCTTTGATGTTTCACCGGACCTGACGATATTTTTTTGGACGTAATGAACTTGCGGTCTTTCATTGCGATTTTTCAACTTTGGTTTCGGGATCATATCCACATACCCGTGTTTCATCATCCGTAAAAATTGATTTTATAAAACTCGGTTCATTGGAAACCCGATTTTTTAGTTCCATTCACGCTTCAATGCGATGTTCCATTTGTTTCTCGGTTAACAATTTTGGCACTAATTTTGTGGACACTCTTTTCATACGCAATTCATCTGATAAAATCGAATGACAAGTTCCAATTTATATGCCAACTTCATTGACTACTTCTCTGACCGGTTAATCGTCGGCCATTTCTAATTTTGTTTCGAACAAAAATAATAGTATTATTTGTTATTGATATTGGTGGACGCCCAGGATGATAATCATTTTCAATGGATATTTGACCTTCTTTAAAATGTTTGAACCAGTCAAAAGTTATACAAAACCTTCGTGAACCTGTGCAAAAGCTAATTTAATCAATTCAAAATTTCCCGTAGAATTTTCACCGATTTAAAACAAAATTTAATACACGCGCGTTGTTCCGTAATATTTATCCATTGTAAAATCGCGATTTTATACAAAACGATCAAATTTGAACGCGCACTGTCAATGACCGATTGAAGATTGATTGATTTTTATTATATACTGAAATAATTTTCATTATCTCTACTTTATTTTGTTATAACAACATTACCGATAACATTAAAAGTTTTTCTGTAATAATTTTAGTCTGGGGATTTATTGAACATCCATCCTATATACGAGGGTCAATCAGAAAGTAAGTTGCATTAGGCCACACATTTATATATAAATTTAATTTTGATACAGCCATACTAATTACCTATTTTGTTTTAAACTAGATAAAATCGTGATTTAATTTTTTTTTTTTTTTTGCTTTTTATAAAAAATCATGTTTTTCTATCAACCCTGCTATAGGTTAGATATTAAAGGTACTTGATAAAATGAGCCACGGGCGAAAACGCAATCATTTCGGTCGAGTAGATTTGGCGGTGATAAGTAAAAGTTATCTAGATAATTGCTCCAAAATCGTCAAGATACCACCTAACATTTAATCTATTATCTCGGATATAAGCGGAATTTATCTAAATAAAAAGATTATTATTTTTTTTTTTTTCAATCGTCGACAATGTCGATAACGTTATAGTACCCAGGGAGATGAAAATGTAAACGGGTAAAATTAATTCGCTGTAAATCCTGCAGTTTAATAAAACATTTATATTTTAATTGTTTTTTTTTTCTCGGTATATCTAGATAATAATTGCTAAAAATATTTTACATCTTAGATAAACTTCAGGCAGATTTTCATCTAGGTAAGATAAAGTTGATCTCAACACTGATGTAATAATCGATAATAATATATCCCGTTTCGACGGGTTCGTCGACCGTGCGGATCGAATTTTGTTTCGTTATTTTTTTTTTTTTTTTGATCTAAACCCGTCGCGATGATTTTATCGTCGAGTATACTCTACACTGGTACAGTATCGGGTTTGGACGAACGGCGAAAATAAAACCACCGCCGACAGACGTGTCGGGTAGTAGTGTTTTATTATTATTATTACTATTGTCATTATAGTTATCGATATTTTATAAATTTACGGGGATTTCGTTAGCGTCCGCGGCAATAGGGAACGTCCATACGCGTACCGGCCTGTCCGACGGAAATCTGTCCGGACGGTACCTACGCGTGTAATAATCGGTAGTAGGGGGAGGAGGACCGATTTTTCGACCGGGCCCGTCGTCGTTAAACGCGCCCGAGATTTTATGCCGACTGTCCGCCGCCGCCGCCGTGTTGAGTCGTTAAAACCGGGGTGGGAGGCGATAAATATACGTGGGGGAAGAAAAGGCGCCGTGTTAAAACGAAACGAAGACGGTCTAACGAGAAAAAAAAAATAATAATAATAACAATATAATATGTTATATGGCCGCGGGCGGGCCACACGTGTGTGTCGTCGTGTCGAGAAAAAACCCGCCGACTCTTCCGCGAACGCGGTAAAATATGGGCGCGTGTAATTGCAGTGCCTTTGTCCGTGGCGCATACCCGGTATTGATGAGTAAAATCTGGATTTTCCGAAGTTCGAATAACCGGATTTTCGGATACGGAAATCCGAATCCGAAATGTTGTATTTCCAATTTTAAAATCCAACATTTGGATTTGACATGTTCGGATTTCTGTTTTTAAATCTTAACCCGTCGTTGGTACACATGTGAGCGCGCCGCTCACACGGATAGCATTTCGAGCGTTATTTTTCGGAACAAGATTGTAGTTTTTTATTTTTATTTTATCAATTACGAAACGTACATAAAAAGTATTTATTTACTTTTTAGTAATGGATAAAAATATACATAATTCTAGGTATGGTTTGATTTTTTAAGTTAATCGATCAATCAATAATAATATAAAAAAAGTGAAATGTGAGCGCCGCGCTCACAGTGTAGCAGTCATGTGACGAACTATATGTGTACCGACGACGGGTTAAAATCAAATCCTGAGGTAATTTTTTTTTTTTACATTATAAAATGATGTTAACAATTATATTAATTTCAAATTAGCGTACTATCGTAAACAATATTTATGAATAAAACAACGTTTGCCGGGTCAGCTAGTAATATATCCTATCAATTAGAACAGTATTTCCCAACCTTTTTACCACCGCGGACCACTTCGACAATATTTTATAGGTCGCGGACCACCTCAATTTTACGGAAACTAGGAATACCTTTTTTTTTTTTTTTTTGCTCATTAACAAGAATATACAAAATTTATCGAAAAATGTTCACTTTTATTATTTTACTTTACATTTTATTACTATACTTCATTAATATATAATTATACTTCAATTTATTACTCTGATACCTAGACACTCATAAAAGTGGAAAACGCTTATCGGTCTACAGCAGCAACAACGATAAGATAACCGTATAATATTATACGGTTCCTCAATAAGTCGTAATTTTTTTCGCTATTTAAAAAAAAAAAATAATAATAATTAATTTGTAATAGAAATCGAAGAAAAAATCTATGGGACCGCGGACCACCTATGACTGGCCCGCGGACCACCGGTTGGGTAACACTGAATTAGAATGTAATATGTACGATTTGTTTTGTTATACTTGTTTTTTAAAACGAATTTCTATTTGTGATATTTTTTGAATTGTAAAAACGTATTTAACGTCATTAACAATAAAATAATAATAATAGTTTTTTAATTCATTAATTAACAATTAAAAATAAAATCGCAATTTTAAAAACCGAAATATCAGATTCGGATAAAAATCCGAAAATTCCAATTTATGTATCATCACTTACAGTATTCAGTGGCGTATACCCGGGAATTCGTCGAAATAGACGGCAATAATCGTTACGTTTATTCCGACTTTGTCCGCACAAAAAACAGATCAAGTTTATATTAGTCCACGACCAATTTGATTAATTGAACGGTGTTGTCGTAAGTACGAAATATTATTATTATTTTTTTTTTTTTTTTTGTATAAATAAATAAATAATGTAAATTCCAAGAACGAGGCCAATAGTTCAAGATTCATTTTTTACAGATTAACTTTACGCTGCGATCGCGCCGCCGCGCTGTTTTATTCATTTGTTTTTTTTTTTTGGTATTTTTTTTTTCTTCTTTTTTTTTGGCACTGGCCGCAACATTAGACGCTTAAATCAATACCGAAAAAAAAAAGTTGACATATTTCGCACCGCGGGTGGGCCACTGTCGTAGGTGGGAAGCTGGGTATACAGGGCGGTATTATAAATATATATATATATAGGGCACTGGCGGTTTCACGGAGTGGATGAGGGACGATGGGTTCTTTGCGCGACGCTACAAGCAGATAAATCGTCCGGGTCGTTTTTGAGTAAGGCAAAAAAAAAAAAAAACACCTAACGCCATGTAAACTCCGCTCCCGGGTCGACTGGAGTTAGAGTAGTAACACCCGAAGGCCGCGTGCACGTGTAAACGCTGGTAATTTTATCGATATTATTTATAACAATGGGGGCCAAACAATTTCGTATTGGGTGTGGGTGGGGTGAGGAGCGGACAAATTGTCCCAATCGACACGGGACAAAAGAAATCCAACGACAAACAAATATTATATGATTATTTACAGGAATCAAGCGCGGGCCGGACCCGCCTGGAAAATAACTGAAGAAAAAAAACCAATTCGACCCGTTTACCTGTCCGCACGGATGCTTCAACTCGTTCCTTCACCGGATCGGACGAGCTCCGTCCCCCGGGCGTTCTCACTGCGGATATCCCAGTGAGGTGAACGAGGTGGATGACGACGCTCTCCACACCCTGATGCGCTGCGAGGCGTTTGACGGGGACAGGGAGCGCCCGGTCCGGAGGATCGGTCCGTTTGAACCGGGCGACTTGGTGCCGCTCATGCTGGAGTCCCCAGACCACTGGGGGAAGCCGTGGTCGACTTCGCCGAAGCCGTCATCGCGGAGAAGGAGTCGGCAGAGCGGCAGCGCCAAGCCCTAGACTCACCGCCGGCCGGGAGACCGGCAGGAAGTTCTCCCCCCCCCCCAGAGGGCAGCAAGTGGGCTTCGGCCCGGCTACTGCCCATCCCCACCGTAGGGCGCGAATCCGTTGTTGGTGATTTAATGTGAGCCCGCCCCGCTTAGGGGAAAACGGGATTTTCGAATATACTTAATTGTACTTTCATTTCATCAATAAATGATGGCGACCCGAAGTAGTGCCCTCGCGGCGTTTCCGGGAGACGGGGGTATTGCCGGTTTAAAGAAAAAAAAAAAAAAGGTTTACCTGCCCTATGATAATTTTTATACGCTGCCCGCCCGCCGCCGTCTCGCGTTTCCGGTGTACGTATTTAAAACGATTACACGGCGGAGATTAACTGGTGGAGATTAATAAGGGGCGTTAGTGGCGGTGCAGGAGCGTTAGTGGCGGGCAAGGGGTGTCGGTCGTAGAATATTCATCACGGCTGTCCGGTGTAATAATATTTCGACAAGTCCCCCACCCCCACCCCCGCCGCCGATAATCTCTTTCAGGTACGACCGTACCCCGTACGGGTATTTTGTCCTGCACCCACCTCCCCGCCGCACAAACGCAAGCCCCCCCTACTCCCCCCCGCGCGCGCGGAACCCGGCTAATGACTCGTGACACAGTATGTACACAACGATGTAATCACTACGAACGCGTTATTTATTTAATAACACTCGGGATAAATGCGCGACATTACTGTAGAGAAATTATTAAAAAAAAAAAAAAAACGCGCGTAAACGAAAATATTATATAATATAAAAACGTTGAAATATTATTATAGGAGTCGTGTGCGGTAAATGAAAAAAAAAAAAAAAAAAAAAATAATAAAAAATACCCGAAAACCGTTTTTTTTTTTTTCTCTGTCAACCCCACTTTGTTTTTCCCCTCCTCTCCGGTCGGTCGACTGTATAGAGGCGAGAGTCTCTCTCTCTCTCTGATTTTTTTTTCCTTCACTTTTTGTCGTTTAATAATAAAAAAAAAAAAGTCGCGGTATATACACATATATTGTACACGATATTATATAAATTGTCGCGGCGTTATTTTTTAAGTTCTTATTTTTTCGTTTCTCGTTGTCCCCGTCCCCATCGTTATATTATTAAGTAGCGACCCGCGAACAACGAACATAATTTTAACGTGTTCGAAGCTGCTGCGGTACTTAAAAACCGTATAATAAAAAAATAGTACTCGTATTTCATCGTGTCGCGGCCCGTAGAAAACATACGGGTTAATATGGTAAATGTCAACAGTGTTGAGCGTTATCTAGAAAAATGTATCCAAATCGTATTTTATCGTATTTAGATAGACATTAACTAAATCGATTGTCTGATGATTGATTATTCTAGCTTGTCCCGATTAATTTCTAGGCACCTAACAGTTATTTGTTTCGCTTACGAAAAATAAAACGTGAAATTGGACGAAGGGTTACCTCGTGATTGGTTTACACGGTGTACCGCGCATATGCCGGCGGTGACACCAGTCTTGTGATGAAGGATTCGAGCGGTTAGCGTTTAAAACAGTAGTTAAATTCAGCGTATTTATCTGGACAAAACGAGAAAATATGACAACATTTTTGTATTTTATCCAGATAAATAATGTCTTATCTAGATAAATTCGATTTTAACTAATTTTCATCTATGTCTAGATACACGTCTAATAATATCTTTAGGAGCAACACTGTGCGCAAACGACCATGGTCGTAACGCTCTGGACGGCCGATTAAACATCATTTTTTTTCTTCTTGTAAGTAAAATAACGTGACCGGCCCGGACAGAAGAGCAAACTACATCAAAACCGTCGGTGGATAACGAATATATTATTGTGCACGGTAATTTATCGCGAAGCCGATGGGAAAACCGTTTTAAATAAATCGGACGACGGCATACGTTGAGCGCCATCTAGTGTCGGCGTGCCGGGTACCCAAGGTTCGGGCTGTCGTCGCCGTCGTCAGAGGGCGGTCCGGGTCGCGCGCGACGTGTCTGCTAGATGGCGTTCGGGGTTCCAGCGATAAAACACCAAAATCTAAACGGCCGTGAAAGTGCCGGCGAAAATACGTTTTAATGTTTACCCCCCCCCCCCGCCCCCGCCCCTCCCCGCGAGTGAGAGTGAAACGGAGCGGGAGCGAGTGAGGGGTTACCGCGCGTACAAAAACTACCCCCCGTTTCGCTATAGGCGGCCGTCGACCGTTTGTGTACGTGTCCGTCGCCGCCGTCGTCGTCCGTTATTATTGGTTTCGGATTGGTTACAAAACAAAGACAAAACGGATGCGGCGCGTCGCCGGCGGCCAAACGACAAACGGCAGCCGCGTGTCGCCGGGCCGTGTTTAATGTGTCAAATATAAACATACGTGCGCGCGGGGAAAACGGGGTACGGGAATTAGCTTGATGACCACGTCGCCGATATTGACACACGGCGTCCCTGTATAATGTTACCTAGGCGGCGGCGGCGGCGGCGGCGGCGGCGGGCCCGGGGACGTACGCCGGACGTAGCCGTGAAACACGGTGCCCAAACAACGTAACGGCCGTGCCGTACGTTACGAGCGATGCCCGGGGCAGCGGTTACGCAGTCAGATTTCGTTTGTTTTTCGGTAAACAACGACGCTCATCACCGGCCCTCGTTATATGCGTACAGCTCGAAATTAAGTATTCCAGAGACGATTTTTTTTTTTTTTTTTTTTTTTTTTTATGCGACCGACGGCGCGTGATCGATTTTCAAACACGATCGAATATATCAAATACACCGACCGACGCCGTTTACGTTTTTATTTGTTAACGGTAATATTAAAAATTGATAGAATTTTTTTTTTTTTTTTTTTTTTTCTTAAACCAGAGTTCTTAATTTCACGGAAACGCCGTTACTCGCGTTGTGGTCACTCAAACCCGTTTGTATTTTAAACATAACTTAAATTATTTCAGTTTTTAGTCAAGATGATATATCAACATGAAATAGTTAATAAAAAAAAAAAAAATAATAAATCGTTTAACCGTATGGGCCGGCTTTGGTTACGAGTAAATATTATTAATACTTACGGACGGAAGCGAGAACGTATAAATATATACGGTTTTTTGATTTCCAATAAAAAAAAAAAACTTCTTTTTCAATATAATAATATAATAGCGTGCGACTTTGGGAATTAAAACGTTTTTTTTTTAGTTGAAACTTACGACTCCCCCCCCCCCCGTATAAAACGCGTAAACTATATAATAATACTATAATCTAAACACGATCGTTTCTTTATCGAAACGTTTCACAAGGAATTAATATTGTTAATCGTTTTCGAAATATTTCGTTTATATTCACACGGTAATAATAACAATAACACGATAATACGATTATTTTTAGATCTATCGTCGTCGTGGATTTTACGACCACGGTGTACCTATATACTCGGTGCTTGAATGAGAGAAAAAAAAATTATATAAAAATTAAATGTAAGACGGCAAAGTGTGAAACAAAAAAAAAAATATGTTATAAGTACACCTGACGATTTAAATGCCGTACAATTCGGGCAGTGCGGTAAGATATAAGCCCATTTTGATTATTCGAATATTTCGAATTATTTTTACGATTTTTATTACTTCTCTCGTTTTTTACAATTAAACCGATAATTTTTTTTTTTTTTTTTTTTCGTCATTATACATTCGTGGTTTTTTTTTTATTTGTATTTTTCATTTTAATCTCAAGTAAGCGTGGCTCCTCCCATCAAATAATCATGTACCTCTATTTTCTATTAGCAAATATTCGTATTGTTCCTAAAGGAACAGATTGTATACATACCAAATGAAATTAATAAAAAAAAAAAAAAAATTTTCATTTAAATATAAATGTAACAGAAAAAGGTAAACGGCAATTGTTTGTTATTAAATAACAACGTATCGGTTACCGAAATCGCCAAAAACGGTGACCACTGTAACCGTTGTGGTAACGTATGTAATTATACACTTTTTATATAATCCGCGTTGATCTATCCGTGTCGTTAAATCTATGACCGTAACACAATGTGATATTCGTGTGTTGTACACACCCGTTGAACGTTGCCGTTCGAAAGACGAATAAACGTTTATGGAGATAACGATAATAGATGAACACTATGTTTGACATCTTGTTAAAAAATAAATATATATTTTTTTTACATTTATATACCTACAGAATCGACTTGGATAAAATTAATGAAATGTTTTTAGAATAACATTTTAGAAAACCGGCAGTTATATTTACTCGTTTTATTTTCCGAAAATAATATAATAAAAATACTGGCAGTCGCCTGCACGAATTACGTACGTAAATGGTTCGGACGATGCAATTACGCGTATAATTCGCAGATTATTCGATTTTATTTCACCGTACAGACAAAGACTAGATTAATATTGTTTATCTACGCGGCGGTTAAATTGACGGGGGGGAGGGCGAAATGATAATAATTTAATAAAATAAAAATTATTAGTTTTTTTTTTTTTTTTTGTTGTTGTATATATATATATATATATATATACGAGTAGTTTAGTTTAATTATAACGTACCTATCATACGAAACGATGACGTCACGCACAACGTGTGTATATTGAACCGATAGCATAAAAAAAAAACTCACGGTACCGGAAATGCCGTGTTAAAAAGTTACATAATTATTATAGGTACGAAGTGTTATTCGTGCACGCCCCGTACATACAAACACGATTATAATATATCAATTGGTCCAATAATAATAATAATAATAATAACGATAATAAAAAAAAAAAAAACCGTCGTATTAAACCGACAACGAATACGCATAACGCGCTTAATTGTCGGCTATTATACCTATATGACAGTTTTACATGGGGGGGAGGGGAGGCCGGTACAGGTTTCGAGTTTAGGCCGTGAGTCAGTGAATTGAAATGTTTGAAAAAAAAGTCTGTTCTATAATAATTTGGACAATTAATACGATCCGCGTGTTCGTGTAATTGTATTTAATAGTAACATTCGGCAGTTCCATTCTTAATGATTGTTCCACCTCGTCGATTTAACTTTGTTTGTTGAACAGATTTTGTTTAAACTTATTATCTAGGTAATACCAGTCGTGTGAGTGTAATTTCAATTTAAATTAAATGAATAAACGATTGAATCGGAAAAATATATTTGTTTTGCGTTAAATAAATTGCCAGGAGAATACGGTAAGGGCCCAAATAGAAATAATAATTTTAAGTCTGAACGTATTTGTTTGAATACAATAAAATTCGGAGTCTATTAGCGGACTATTTGGGAATTGTAGACGAGAAAACGCTACCCGGTGATGTAACTGACTACTATTGAAAGCGGCATAAACATTATTGTAATACACACAAATCATTTGGTGTAATACCGATAATGTGAATGGGAAATATAATTTGAGCAACTTATTGAGTGCTGTTTGATTTGTTTGAATAAATAATACTTAATCGATTATAATGAGCGGCGTCAAGGAGGTTAAAAGTAATGTTTACTGTTCTGTTTACAATTGTAATACTAATTATCGTGAAAACAAATCTGTAAGTTTCGATTGGTTTCCACAAGAAAAAAGAATGCAATGTACCGTGGACAAACACAATTTGAAATTATTGAATACATTGATCGACGAACGGTCATTCATTTACGGATGGTTAAAAAAATTAAGAGTGTGTTCAAAACATTTTACTAATGAACATTTTCATAAGTCGACTCCAGGTTTACCTAAATTTCCCTACATACCAAAATAACATAAAAACTTCAGTGCAATATAGGTTTTTCGAGTTCAAATAAAAAGGGAATTATAATATACTCTGGGGGTTACAAAGTATCATAACGTCCGTACCAACTCAACATCAAAATCAGCTGTCCATTTATGTTCATCTATGAAACGATGCTGTCCTAAAAAAAAAACGATTTACTTAAAAAAAATCAATCGCTATACATGGGGTAAATAAGGCATTGAATTTGATCAATCGATAACCTTACAACTATAACTTAGTTTATAAGTTATTGAAATACTTGAATTGTATTTGTTAATTTCAATTTGCCGGGATGTTTGACGTGTCAAGTGAAACATGTTTGGATTTTAAAGTCGTGATTTTACGCCGGTTTTATGTCATCGTAATATTACTAAAACGAGATAATTGTGTGCCGCTCTCGCGGCCATTTGCAGGGCGACATCAGCGCTCCTCGTGTTATTTAATTCTCCCAACAGTAATATTTAGTCGGCGCTGATAACGATGCGTGGGCGAAAAATTACACAATGGCGCAGCGCGCCGTAGACACCCGACGATAAGAAATCCGGTGGCCTATCTTTTATTACCGGGCACTCTTTAGGCCCGTTTTTTTTTTTTTTTTTTTTTCTACAGGTGTACGGCCTCCCGTAAATATTACGCCACTAATCGTATTATTATATTATACAGCAAGCGTTTACGATATTAACATGCGATTGACGACGACGACGACGGCGCTCGTTAGATAATCGTTCCGAAATCTTATTTGTTCGCCGCCGCCGCAGCGATTAAAACCATATACATTTATATTTCCATTAGTATTACTTTGTCGTTATACTTTTAAAGTTTTACAAGTATAAAACGCCCACGAGTCCTTCTTTGTAAGACGTCGTCGAGTACGCGTGACGGCTACGGCGTGCACGCGTGTCTACAGAGAACGTATCAGACGCAGTGGCGTGTTTATATGCGGCAACTATATGGCCCCAGGCCTCAGGGCCTCATGACCCCAGGGCGCCAGGATTTGGGGGGGATATCTTTTACAATTCATGAGAAATAAATTAAGTAGCTGAAACAATAGCTAGTCGTAGAAAGAGGTAATTCTCTGATAGACGGATTGCACTAAATCGCTTCCAATAGGCTTCGCCCGTAGCAATTGATCTGTCATCACCGTAATAATATGAAATGGGATATTCTAATGTCTAACTATGGATAGGACATGTGCGGAGTCCCGAGACTATTCTTTTTTTGGCGTTAAAACCGCTATCCCATCATCAAATCCCGCCGAGATATACTTGATCCGAAATTCGGAAGGCGGGTTACTTTTGATACGTAGAGCCCGTAACGGTCCTATATATACTAGTGAAGATTTCATCCGCGTATGTTAACCAACAATCTAGTTACATTTTAATAACCATCCAATTAATGAAATTCCTTAAAATGTTTTAATTTTAATGAATATTCGAAAATTGAATACTAGGAGACCAGAAGCTGACGTCGATAATTTGCGCTCGGGCGGCCGTACGGTCACGCAAACCTGTTGCGAGGCAGACGGCGGTGCGATGGGTTACGAGACCGCACGGTTCAACGACGTACCGCCTCAATCAACTGCTCACGGGGCACGGATGCTTCAACTCGTTCCTTCACCGGATCGGGCGAGCTCCGTCTCCCGGGTGTTCTCACTGCGGATTTCCCAGTGAAGAGAACGAGGTGGATGACGACGCACTCCACACCCTGATGCGCTGCGACGCGTTTGACGGGGACAGGGAGCGCCTGGTCCGGAGGATCGGTCCGTTTGAACCGGGTGACTTGGTGACGCTCATGCTGGAGTCCCCAGACCACTGGGAAGCCGTGGTCGACTTCGCCGAAGCCGTCATCGCGGAAAAGGGGTCGGCAGAGCGGCAGCGCCAAGCCCTAGACGTCGCCGGCGTGCGCCGCCTTCAGGCGCACCGCCGCCGTTGTTGATCGGGGCCCCGTAGTCGCTGGACCGCCGGCCGGGTGACCGGCAGGAAGAGTACCCCCTGACCTTGTGAGGGCAGCAAATGGGTTTTGGCCCGGCTACTGCCCATCCCCACGGTAGGGCAAGAACTGCTGTTGTTAAAACGGGATTTTTACTTAGTTATTAATTGTATTGTAAAATTTCAATAAATTATGGCGACCCGCCTCCCGAAGTAGTGCCTCACGGCGTTTCCGGGAGGCGGGGGTATTGCCGGTTTAAAAAAAAAAAGGCAGACGGCGGTCGGCCGGCATTAAAACGGGCGTAATTTATCGTCATCGGATTAGCGGAGACCCTAATACGCAATATTCGAATTGGTTTAATTTTAAAGAATTTTAATAAATTACCATAACTCGGTTATTATTTAACGTACGCGGACGGGTTCATCACTAGTATGGCTATACTACATATTAAAAGTAACTCCCCTTCTGAATTTTCGATCAACTATATCTTAGCGAGATTTGGTGTTTAGGACAGTAATTTTAACGCTAACAAATTTGGCTTGCATCACTACAAAAATCCCTCCCGCGGTTGAATATCATAAAATGTCTTCCAATGGACCTTAAGTCGTAGTAATTATCGTAAAAGTACGGGATGGGTTTTTATGATTTCCAACTATGGGTGGGACTTGTGCCAGGGGAAGGGGGAGCTTATTTTTTGGCGTAAAACTCTACCATCAGATATACCGATCCAAAAGTTGGAAAGGGGGTGGGGGGGTACTTTTAAATTGTTGTCCCAATAGCAGTCCTACGTATACTACTATATCCCTTCACTAGAAAAGTCTCTACAAAAAAAAAAAAAAATAGAATCGACTGCCCCCCCTCCCGCTGGATAAGATCCCAGACATAAACGTGCGCACAGGTGTGGGCTGATTGGGCTATAGCCTTGTTTTATACGCGGGCGGGTGGCGTACTGCCGGAGTACCTTATGATTTAAATTATGATTTATAAAGTGGGAATGCATAGGGTAGGTTTTTAGTTTCGTGTTTACCCGAGAGAATACTATATAATAAAGTAGAAAGTGTACAACCGACTATGCCAAACAACGTTACTATATATAAGTTATAACCACAGACAAATAAATATATATATACACGTGTGCATATATTATCTAGTTAGCTAACTCGCGATGTTCGCGTGGGGTAGTTTACTATCGGTTTGTACGCGTATTATTAGATAATATATTTCCTTAAATCATTATTGGACGGTACGAATCCGGCGGTACCGTAATGAAAATTTGGACGTTTCCGTTTGCCGCCGACCAACAACGAGAGGTCACTCACGGAGTTTGCACGGGAAAATGTCCGCAAACTCTTTGTGGTCTACGGCCACGGGATGGTGGCCGGGGTACGGTCAGATTAAATTTAGCCGTACCCGCGCGCGCGCCCGGAACCGCCCCGTGTACCGTATAATATATATAGCGTTCCCCGATTGTGTTACATCGCGGAGTCGTACATTTTTTTTTTTTTTTTTTTTTTTTTTTTTTTTTTCCCGAATATTATTATCGTTTTCGGGAGACCGCCGAAAATAACTCGGCGTGTTGTAGTCCCGGTATATATACACACGGCTTTCTAAATTTATGAACGATAATATCGGACCTTTCATCCGGACTGTTACGAGCTTGTTACTCGCGCGCACGCGAAATAACGGTTATCACCACGTGTTGACGGGCCGAATCGCCCGATAAAATGCCCGGACACGACGACGGCGACGAGGTTTTAATAAATATATAAATATATATATATATATATAAAAAAAAAAAAAAACAAAATTCCCTTCGTCCAAAAAAATATTCTACGCCTGTTTTACACCGCGGTGCACGTTCGCGGGCGGAAATTCGTCACCATTTTAGAGGGGGCAGCGTTTTATTTTTATTTTTTTAATATTTTACCGTAACTAAATAATCGAACCCACGCTCTTCGCGATCGCAAAAGTCATTTTTACCACGCGAAACTCGAATATTATGATTTATTTTAAAGACTTATTATATACGGTTATGTATAATATTTGAAAATTGTCTAATTTCTTTGTGTCTACATTTTGAGAGCACTTGCTCCCTCCCCCCCCACAATTTCCGACTGTGGATCCATCACCTCCGCACAAAGGTCTCGCGCGACATCATAGACGCGTCGTCGTTTAAAAATATATAATACAATCTAAACGCAATATTTATTTTTAACTTATTTCCGCTATTATTTTATTTTTTTAATGATTTCTGTTTTGCGCATGTTTTATATATACGGCAGTTTTTCGGTAGGGACGGCACTGGAGGCCTGTATTTTTCGAAAAAAATGTGTTCACCGGTTGGAAGTAGAACTATGATAGACACGCGTACAAGTGTGGTGAATATATAGTGTTACACAAAAAGGAAAACGTCTATAAAATTAATGAAAATCGATATTATAACAACACAAAACATTGTTAATGTATTATAGGACCAACGGGGAGGGTTTGTTGATTTCACAATTGACGTTGCGTTAATCTTATTATTATGGAAATTGTAATTTGAAACAAAAAAACGTTTGACCGTTTGACGGAAAATATCATTAATTTATAATAATATTATTTTCATTGTCATTAAATTTCAGATAATTGTATTGCTCTTTTCAAACGTCTATAGTATTGCTAAGTAGACAAATTAATTTTTCAACGAACGACAGATAATTTAAAAATTCGTTATCTTTATGTTTTTGCTAGGTTAGGTTAGGCCTAGGTTAAGTAAATAAATAAACTATGTATGGTTTTGTTTTTGTTTTTTTTTTTCTAAATAACGAATTGGCTCCAGTCAAATTTCCGGAGCCTCCCCTGCATTTCGGTGCTCTTTTTTTTATTTTTTTTAAACGCAATATAACGCGTGTTTTATTGATATTTCGAGACGCTTTCTTTATGTGACAACTGTGTCTTACAGTGCCCGGTCCAAATAATAATATTAATAATAAATCCCTTGGCCGTGATATCATACCGGTCGACGACTACTGACGGCCGTTGGCAATAAGTGAAACGAGAAATGGAAACGACACCGCGCGACTACCGCTAATAACGTCCGCACACCGTCGTCGTTTCGCTCTCTTAGTTCGTTTGCGTTTTAATATTATTTTTTCATCTTCGTTTTCTTACTTCCCGCCCGTTTCGCCGCTTTTTAATACCGTCGCCGTCGTCGTCGTCGTCGTCGTTGTCGTCGTGTGTGGCGGTCCCGCCAAGGCCAATACAAATATTACTAATTGACCGACCGTTGCCGACCCAACGATTATCATTTTTATTACTAGCAGCTAGGTATTTGTTGCGCGAACGGAAAAACTCCACGAGTATAAACGGCGGAAAACGAAACACGACGGGTACAGGCGCGGCAGTGGCGTGCCCGGGAATTCCCACCGGGGACGGGACGTAGTGGCGCAAAGTGTCGGATCCGGGGACGGAGGATCTAAGGGGGCGCGTGGGGAGGGTTATCAGGTGGTCGTCTTACCCGCACGGTTTATCAACCCCTTTGTTTTCGCGCTGGTCAAACTGGCCCCCGGAATCGGGACGTATTTGTTTCGATGTTTTCAATAATAATTTTCAAATAACTATTTAAATGTATATGACTATAGTTTTTACCTTTAAAAAAGTGTCCTCTGGATCCGCCACCGTTAGTACACCCGATACTCGGGGATATGCACGGTCGTGTACAATCTTCTTTTATCCCATATGCGCTCGACGCAATGCGATTTTAAAACAGGATTCGATCCGAATATGCCAATTTTTATTTGAAATTAATCAATTTTATTCATGTAACTCGGCAGAAATGTACATACATTTCAAGATTAAATTATTAAAAAAAAAAATACTCATAAATGTTGCCAATGGGGGGAATGTAACATTTATCCCTCCCCTCACGAGCCAACGTAATAAATGTTCAATCTAAAGAAGTGTGAGGTGGCATCTTTTCTAAAAGCATTTTGTATTTCGATGAACAGGCGGTCGCTTTTCGATTTCCGTTGTATAATTTTATCATATAATTGGGAAAAACCAGGACAATTTACGGCAATTTAACGGTTACATTATTTTCAATTATATATTTATGCAGATATAAATTAAATTTCACTCGTATATCCTGTAGGTTTCCCGGTTTGCCGCCTACAACGGTGGCCCATTCGCGGTTCGAAGTAAGTCCGTGTATTTCTTCGTTTTTCGCCTTTATTCGACGATAAATAATCGTATAGTAGGGACATTTTCTATAATTTTAGGCAGGGTTCAGTTATTCGTATAGTAAAGTATACGTATAGCTTTTCGACATTTACGATAGTCGTTGCCATCCGGGACTCGCGGGCACTATAATATTTATTGTACCTCGTATTATAGGAGTTAATTTGTTTAGAAGTCGCGGCGCGTACGTACCGTGCGGTTCGTTTTAATTTATAAAAAGTCATAAAAAAAAAAAAAAAAAAAAAAAAAATACGACGCGTATGCGGGAGTTCCTCCAATTGGTCCGATTAAAAAATTAATAATAATAATAATAATAGTAACCCGCCGTCGTCGCGCACTGAACATTAGTATTACGTTATTATTATTACGTACTACGAAAGCCGTTTCTATATTGACAGTTATAAATTATATTTAACATAAAACACAAAACGCCCGTGGTGTCGAAACGACGTCCGTTTTTTTTTTTTTTTTATCATATATCGAATAATTATTGTCGTATATATATGTATGTAATTGTATAATACACAACGGAGATCAACTGATGTTTTAAACCAAATCGTTTCAAATAAAGTTCACAAAGAATAAAATAGCGTATCTTACGGTAAAAAAAAAAAAAAAAAAAAAATACTCCCGATTGAATACGGAAATAACAAAAATGTAATTTTTCTTAAGAAATACAATATTAGATATACGTCCGATTTAGAGGTCCGACTACTTACGTTTAGTATTATTATTGGTAATAATCGAGCGGTGAATTTTTTTTTGGGATTGTCTTGTCCGCAGTGAATTTAAAAAAGACGATTTTCTAAGACGTTTGTGGAATTTTACTCGGAAAGTAGCTGGTATTCGGTATCAAGGACTCGTTTTATTCGATGTACATACGTTTTTTAAATGATAATACAAAATACCGGGATGGGGGGGGGATCACTTTTACAATAGAAAACGTTAGCCCGCCCACGAATACAGTTCTAGTCACGCCTATGAGATCTAAACGTATATGTATACTAAGCGAATGATTTAGTATCGGTTATTAAACCACTATCAATTCGTTATAATAATATTGCGATGAAAATAACTAAAACGATTTGGAAAAAAATCAGGTTTTTTTTTGTTTTTTTATTTCAAAATCATTACAACGTCGCTTACTGCCCTTTTTAGTTTAGGAGGGCAGGGCGGTGTATATTTGTGTATAGGTAAACGATACGAGCGGAGAGAATGAATAGAGAGGCAGACGCACACTGCCAGCGGTCGTACGTATATATAAAATATAATAATATATATAAGCGTTTTCGGGGGGCAATTCGTGAAACGTAAATAAAAACCGTACGAAACATCTGTAAAAACACGACCGGCCGATACTATAAAATATAACACGCGGAATGGCATATAATAAACGGTGTGCGTATATATGTGAGATGCGTGTGCCGTAAAAATAATAAAAAATTAGTTGCCTACACGTATAAAAAAAAAAAAAAAAAACCTCTAAAAACAAGACGACGCGGCGGGCGATATTTTGCGAAACGCGAATAATTACGAAAACCTTGAAACGCGTAACACGCTCCGGTTATAATTTTAAATTTAATAATTCTAATATTATAACACAGTGTATAATAATAATACTAATAATAATAATTATAACGTAATAAACATTTCGTTGTACAGTTTTAATATTGCAACTGCGTGGACCGGTATAGGCAGTTGTTGTGCGCAGATAACTTTGAAATTATCTAGATAATGTAACATCTAACGTAAAAAAAAAAAAAAAAACTTATCTAAATAAGATAAATTATTTAGTTTTTTAATGACTTTCGCAAAATGTACAAAACCTACGAAACAGTAAAATATCAATTCTATGCAGTGCGCACCATTTTGATTATGAATTAGGATTTATCGATTTATATCTGACTAAGTCGCCATGATTTTATACATTTATTGAGAGTTGAAAATTAATAGTAAACATTGCATTTTACACAGTTTTCCATAGTATACGATGCACATATTTTTATATAGCATAACATTATTTATTGTAATGTTATATTGTAACATTTTTTTAATTAAAAAATTTTAATTGTATAACGAAAAAATCAAGTGAAATTAATTATACGATTATCTGTAGATAAAACAAAAAAAAAAATAAACAGTTTTATCTAGATAACTTATCTGGATTGAATTGTAACTAAATAGAGTACGACATTACCCGATATGTTTCGATTCCTCCACGTCGAAGGTCGTAAACAAATCGAATCGGAATAGATCCGTATTAAATATGAGTGGGGAAAAAACAAAAAAAAAAACCAAGGCGGTTTTCTATGTAAAACAACGAGCAAAATGTTTATATAATAATTTTACTCTCCCGATTTTCTTTTACACGTGTACACGTATATGTATATGGAAACGCACGAAATAATTCTCAAATATCAATTAAAACGCGACTGTACGTCCAAATCGTATTTCGAATGTTGGAGCAAACAAAATCAACCGAGTATATAAACCGCAGTTATATTCAGTAGTTACACAGTACGATACAAGACGATACGAGTTAACAAAGTGCAGCAGTGTATAGTAGCAGAACTTCACACGGTATTTAATTTGATTATTAGCAGACGCCAGACCGTACACGTGCACGGCTCATGCGATATTGTATATATGTATATACCCAAACATAATATTAGAGACGACCTCGACAATGACAAATGCCAATCGTACACCTCTTCAAACGTATATTAAAAATGATAATATAATTTAATATAATATCCTCCACTATTATTACATTAATTACTACACTATTATTCGCGGATATTTCTATTATGCGCGTACCTTATTCAATATACTATGATATAAATGTTACAGTTAAAATACGAAATCCGTCAAAACTAGTTTCCATAGACCCATTTCGTCGAAACGAGATTGGACCGGTTAAAAAAATATTTAACCGCAGGTTGAAATGAGGCAATCCAATCAGATCCTGTGTAATTATAACGCCACCTATAGTTTACCCTACCGAAACGCATAACAATGTTGGATAATTCTGCTGTTTACCAAACATTAATACACTTCTAAAATTATTTTAATATGTACTTTATCTATATTCCCCTAGTTTACCCTGCCAGAACACATAACAATGTTGGATAATTCTACTGTTTCAAACATAAATACACTTCTAAAGTTATTTTAATATGTACTTTATCTATATTCCCCTAGTTTATCCTGCCGAAACGCATAACAATGTTGGATAATTCTGCTGTTTACCAAACATTGATACACTTCTAAAATTATCCTAATATGTACTTATTTTTATTTTTCCCTAGTTCGTATGGTTCGTATGGTTGTTCATATGGTGGTAACGCGCACGGGATTTAAAATTTTTTTTTTTTTGTTTTATTCGTCAATAATAACGACACATGCATTTCGGTATTGCGGTGTTAACGGTAACAATTGTAATTTAAGAAAACGCGCGTGCGGGACGAGGAGGTATGGGGATCGGAACTTCTGGATAAATCTCTCGCCCACCGTCCACAGGAAACGTCCTAAATACGCCACTGATGCACCGACAACATACGTACTACCCGAATTACCGAAACACCCGAATCACACGGCGGTATCCGCGACGCCGTAACACCGTGACACAAACGATGACGATTTTTCGGGATTTAAAGGGGAATCGTCGTACAATAATACCTATTTTATACATATATATATATATGACGGTAAACGGCGGTGTAAAACGTATTTTGGATATACGACGACAGCCCGTCCGCGTACGCGATCGCTTATATACAGTTGACAGGACGGCAAAGAAATATATATATATATATACATTAATACACCGGGAGAAAAATAAAGAAAAAAGAGAATTATAGAGACAGAACACGATATACGTATACATACACGGGCGCGCGCGCGCACGGTATTATAAAAATATACAAAAAGCGAACGAAGAGCGCTTCTCGAATTTATATATATTTTAATTGGGAAGTCGGCAACACGTCAAGTCGGTTTTATAATTATCGAGGTCGCGTGCATTATACAGAGGAAAAAAAAAAAGAAAAGAAAAAAAAAACCGGACGGGGAATAAAGATGAAAAAAAAAAAAAAAAAAAAAACTGTACACACGTTAAGGAATATTGTGGTAATGGCCAGGCCGACGACGGTGGCGGCGAACGGCTTCAAGTGGTGCGTGTCACTCACGGCGAGTGAGAGAGACAGAGAGAGAGAGAGAGAGAGAGAGAGAGAGAGAGAGAGAGAGAGAGAGAGAGTGAGAGAGACAGAGCGAGCGAGTGAGAGTGGACTTCGGGCACGGAGCGACCGCGCGGGCCGAGGGGGGTCACGTCCAATAATATATCGCCAGGTTTCCGCCAATTATCCCTCCGAGCCAATGATGGGTCGTCAAAATGCGGTCGGTCGCAGGTAAACGCGGCGGTCGCGTCGAGTTTTGGGATCCCTGCGCGGCCACGAGCGGGGATACGGACCGTCTCCGTCAGTCGTCAATTACCACCACGCCGCCGGTACCGGTACACTGTATATAACATGTACGCGTACACGTAAATAATAATAATATACGCGGCGACGCGCACCTACGTGTGTACAGGGTGTACGCGAACCGAGTGACGCGCCGTAGTCCGGTCTCCCTTGTCGTTACACGACGTTGCGCTCGCCGCGAAATCCCACCCTAAAAACGACGATGGGTCGCACGTCGTTAGGTCGTGAATTGTATTATTTTCCCCGGTCGGGTTGTCAACATGAAACTATACTGTGTGTGTGTATATATATATATATATATATAATATTGTATTAGGTTATAACTGCTTTACTGTTCGGGATGACATCTGGCACCCGTCCCGCGGCAACCGTTTTGCCGAAAAATATAATACGACACCCCCGTGAATATCTTACCACCGCAGTAGGATTTCACCGGAGTTGCGCATACATAACCGAAAATGCGTAAATCTTTGGACAAATGTAAACGTTGTTTTAATCGCATTTATCTATAGATACAGTTATCCAGATATTAAGATAGAAAACGCTATTATTATCTGGATAACGAAAAAGATATTAAAAAAAAAAGTCGATATATACAACATCAACTCTTTGATCAAATTAATGAAGTGTTAACGAAAATCGCATTCTATTCGTCGTTTGCCACGGCATGACCGGAAACGACCTGCATATTTCACATTTTACAATTTTCTAGATAATGTTCAACACTGATGACAAATGCAATAGGTGTATGGGTAGAGTAGACAAGGTAATAATAATAGTCAGTGGCGAACGATTATTTGAGAGGCAATTATAAGGTACATTACCACTATATTTACGAAATTATTTCTGGCAGTGGGACGTGAACATTGTACAAACTTTTTTTCGTGTAAGGGGATAAGCCTAACGCCTCGAATATAACCTTTTCGCGCTTATATAGTATTAAAAAAAAAAAAAAAAAAACTGTCTACTCATCGGGTAAAAGGCAATGGGGGTGCTAAAATATGTGGATCGCCGAAAATTCGAGTTCGCCACGCCACCGATACGATAACGTTTTATTATATACTATATAGTGTTAAACGTCGGAGACGATAAAACGAAATATTTCTAATATCGTGTACGACAACAACGATGAGCGGTACTCGATTCTCCAACACCCTATATATATATATATTTATTTTTTTTAATTTTTTTTTTACACGGGGCCCACCGCGACGACGATGATATACATTGTATACATATATATATATATATATATATACGATGTGATGTGATGTGATGTGATGGCGGCGCGCGTGTAACCTACGAATAATTTATACACGAATATACTCGTGTGCGAGCGGACCATCATCGTCCGTTCGTCGTTCCTCTCTTCACCGAAATCTATTTAAAAACGACGCGGCGCACACGGTTTTTAGGTAAACAGGAGATGTTGATGATGATGATGATGATGATGATGACGCCGGCGCGCGCATCGCACACGGTAATAATATTATAGACGACCAGACCTGGTGTTCGTGTGTTCGTGTGCGTGTGCGTGTGTGGAATCCAATAAACTATTTTTATATGAAGTTTATTGTTTTTTACCCGGCCACGGCCGCCGAAACGGACAACGGAGAAAGAAAAAGAGGGAAAAAAAAATGAGCATTGCGACGACGACGGCGACGACGAGCGGATTCCGCGCGGGCGGCTCTGATATAGAGTAAAATTATTTATTCCAAAGCGTATTAATATTATAATATAAAATAAAATACACAATGTATGTACAGTTTTATAATTAGCCCGACTATTTTTTTTTCCTTCTTTTTTTAATTTTTTTTTTTTTCTATTGGTAATAAGCTGCGAACTACTCTATACCGATACGTTACTATGTAACGACGACGAGACGCGCTCCTCGTTTGGCAATGAACCCGAATAATAATAATAATAATAATAATAATAATAATAATGACGGTAATAATATAATGTACAGCGCGGTGTAATTATTATTATAGACCCGGGCGGACCAATAATAACGACGATCGCGAAAAATCCCCGTGCGTGTATTGAACAGTGGGGGTTTCTTCGAGTCCCGGTGACCAGTGGCGTGCCCGTAAATTTGCAATTGGGCCAGGCGGTGTATGGGTGTACCCATCTGTCCGAAGAGATGAATCATCATCTTCCGTCCTAACGCTCCCAAACAATCGGTGAATGTCAAAACCGGATCGAACAAATACCGAAAATTAGTATTATTTAACGAATATCGAGGTTTACCTCGTAACGTTTGGCTGAAAAAGTTATATATATTCAGTAGAGCCTCGATAGTCCGGACGAATTCGGACCGAACATCGTCCAGATTACCGGATGTTTTTCAAGATTGCCTACTCAAAATGACTAAGATTTGTTATTTTTATTTCCATCTCCTTTATATTTATTTTACTTTCAATTACAAAACGATTGATGTGCTTCGTCACACGAAAGTCTCTCATCCGTTATTTTAAGGCGCCTAATGCCATGACGATGTTTACAATTGTCTAACTAATGTAGTAAGTCCAACACGCAGTGTCGGGTTATGCTAAATATCACAGTCGACGAATTCTGTATAGCATCCTAAAAAATAATCATTATCCGCAATATCGCACTTTTTTCCTTATTGAGGCGGGTCCCTTGAGCGAGCACGTACAATTCTATTAACACCATATAAATAATAGGACGTTTTCACATCTCAGCAGAGATAGTTTTAGTTCTACGCCCAAACTTTCCGGTCACATACTCGTCGTTGCACTAGAGGTAACATCGCTGTGTCCATTCCCGGTATTTTCAAGTGTACGTTGTAACTTATCTCTCGGGCGGACTACTTAGACGTTCCGTCCACAAATTTATTAAGTATTATTATTATTGTAATTAGCATTAAAATTATTATTTCAATTAGTTGTACGACTTCGAGCCGGAGTCGATTCATGTTTTTCTATTAAAGTAAATTTTAAAAACAATTCGTGTTTTTTTTTTTTATTTATTTCTATTGTACAACCGTCTATTACACCAGCTCCTGAAACCAGAGTGTCGTTGAATAATTAGAGTCCGTGCGTGGTAAGCACGTATCGCCGAGCGCAAGTAAAGTGAGCTTACGACGCCAATCTCTACTAGCAGTGAAACCATATTGCTGCTTTGTGATTTCACAGTGAAATAAACGTGCTTTCTCGCAAATTGGCGAAACACTTATCGGAATGTGTCGTTAGGGCCAGCGTCTTCGCTGTTGCATAAACCATATAAATAAAGCATTTCCGAGAGCGAAATTTTAAACAGCAGTTTTAAAGTTTTACGTGTGCCCGGACCACGTTCAGTTGTGCTGACAGACTTCATAATATTCTCTTTGTTTTTCTGTGGGACACCAACAGTCGATTTATCCATTCCGTACTACTCAGCAATCATACCACAGTTCTGGCCATTTTCTATTAACTTAATTATTTCCAACTTTTTCCATCTAAATTTAAAGTTACGTGTTTACGATGGGCCATTGTAACAAACAATAATAATTACCCACTCGACAAGAAAAACGTGAACGGACTGACGATAGGTTTTTTACTGTCAATCTTCAGTAAGAACAGTAGACAATACAAATGACGAAATTTGTATTTGTCGATAACAATACTTTATAGATTAATTGGGTTCCGGGAATTCCGAACAAACTGCATATTTACGAACAAATGGATTTATATGCCGTCCGGATTACCGCGTACACCGGGTTATCGGGGGTCCGGACTATCGAGGCTCTAACTGTATACATATATATATAAAAAGTTGAGATCAAATTACTAAATAAAATACTCTATGGGGTGGGTGGGGTATAACCCTTAACCTCACTCCTGAGCACGCCACTGCCCGGGGCTCAAGTCGTTTGTCGGGGTAGTGGAACACGGACGAGTATATGGGGAGGTATAGGCATAAATGTCAATAAATTATTCTCGATATTGTCGGAGGAAGGCCAGGGGCTAATATCTACCCTTAAATTTTGTCGGGCGGGTAAAACATTAACGGGACTAATGGAGTAAAATATCTCGCACGTGTACAACAGTGGCGTACCCGGGACTATATAATAATGCAGTCAAAATCTAAAAAGTTATTTCGCAAGATACATAGATAACTGTGCAATGGAAAACGTGCAACGATCAATTACGATACGTATATTTTTTTATTAATAACAATCAAATAGCGTTTGTATTTTAACACTACCCCCCCCCCTCTCGGGCGAGGGGCTGAAACCCCATTATCCTCTTTCCGGATACAACGGCGCGTGTAGGGAGTTCAGCAAGGTAGGTTTAAAACGAAAGTGTGTTGTTGTAATAGCAATGGCAATACGATATATATATATATATCTTATGCATTTTTGTCGTTGTACAAAATTAATTATATAAATCCTATTTCATTTGTCCGGTACGGAACGATACGGTAAACTATAAACTAAAACCACCACAGCGTCCGTCCTTGTTTTTTTTTTTTTCATTATTTTCTTTTTACCAATACCGTGAGCACCGTCTAATAATATACCTATACCGCGAGTGCAGAGTGTGCACGGCCGACTATACGATAAATTAATACCGCGATGGGACGGAACAGGTGTCGGCCATTATTATTCGTTTTGTAACCAATCGACCGGGTACCCCACCTCTTACACTATCACGTCCCGCTCACCTGGCAGGACGCCCACCGTAATAGAGCCGCGGCCGCCACCGCGTCGCCGCGGCCTTGTTGCCGCGTTAAAATGCACTTGCGCTACACTCGTGGTCGTCGTCACGGTATACTATAGAGTGCATTGTAAAGGAAAAATAATACCATCATTTCTATAATGTTACGGGCAAAAGCAAAGATGAAATAAAATTTAAAATCTAACGGACAAGTTACATTTTTTTTTTTTTTTGTTAAATTTTTAACTTGACTCGGTTATTTCTCTCGGCATCTTTAAGATATTTAAGACATTTAAAAAAAAAAAAAAAAAAATTAATAAACACTCGCGTGCCAGTGAAAACTATGTTTTTTTTTTTTTGCATAATATAAATACATATTACATTAATGCACAACAAGACGGGCATGCCGGGCTTAATGGGATACCTGTTACACGAGCCTTGTACACTATACAAGTGTATAGACAATTAAAAAAGCTTAAATTATTATTTTACTGGACAATTGTAACTTGACGTAGTTATTGGTTCTCAAATTCAATAATATTTTTAAATTATGCTAGTTAAAAAAAAAATAATTGATTGTACAAAAGTCGAAATCGGGCAAAACGCAAACTGTCCCGCTGTATTTTGCTTGTGGCCAACATCATTTGGGCAAAACATTTGTATATTTCACAGTACAATGTTAATTTTAATATCAAATATAAAAAAAATATAAATACTATTGTATATACAATAGTGATATGATTAAAAAATGCCTACGCATAAAAATATAACAGTTTATTTTATTTATTTTGCCGCTACACATATAAGTATTAGAACCATTGAAATTTTGAACAACGACAAGTATTTTTTTGTATACTGATATAATCGCACAGTCAAATACGAACTATTTACGTACAATTAATTGTCCGTATACTGTAATATACCTACAGTATAAAATGATTAAAAATATTAAAATGTCTATTTGACAACGCGATAAATTGACTAACCTTTTATCGTTAAAATAATCGTAATAAAATCCTACGGTTTTGCTAAAATTCTGTATGGTCACATCTACGGTTTTGTCCGGGCGAAAACCGAGATATCTCCGAACCGTAAATTATGAGTGCGACTGGGACATGTTGTTAAAACCGTCTGTTACAATTTGTATGTACGCGAAAATGTTGAAATTGATCAATTGAAACTCTACTGAATAGTAAGTACCTATAGAATATAACATATCTACTATTATAATATTATCCTAATAATTTATTGTAGAATCAGTGATTCGTATTTGTGTTTGTTTTAGGGATAATTATTACGGTTAAGGAGAGAAAAAAATTGAAGGAAAACACAATAACTTACGATACGAATAATTCGTATCGATGAATATGTAATTCGGGGGGGGGGTCGCCCTTTCACCCCTCTCCCCTTAAATTGCGCCCTTGATCATTTACACGGGGTTTTCGCCGATTTTTGACTTTTGTCCCTTTTTATACATAGGAGGTAGTCGTAAAGGCCGTTGATCAGTGCGTGCGGCCGACCGACGAGCCACGGTCGGGACGGACTCTTGTGGGGAGTGGCAGGGTTGCCAGAAACAGGGGTGCCATTATAATACGGTTAAGCGATCGCGATAAATTCTATTATACGAAATGAAATAATAATAATCGTATAACGAATAAAAATATCACGACGACCCTCTTTTTCGACTGCAAACCACGGCGAGAATAACGTTTCTCCTCCATCGTGCGTACGGTTTATGGATATAATTGCTATTAATAACGAAATACGCGTGAATTCTCGTACCACGTGTGTTAATAAACTCGTAAAGAAAAAACCAAAAAAAAAAAAAAATTGCTCTTCTCATAATAATTCTCTCCAACAATCGCACAGTAAAATTTTTTCCTATTGGTTTCCTCCCTATTTTTTCGAACTCGTTCGACGTTTCGTCATTCTATTATTTCCGAAGGTTTTCGTATTTTTTATTATGATAATTAAGCCTACATGGGGGGAAAAAAAAAAAAGTTCCTTATTTTTAGGGTAAAACCATTACTGCAAGCGTACCGAACACACGTAGTTAGACGAAAAATTATTAATCGAGTTAATTATTAAACTCCAACAATAAATAATCGAAAATAGACAAATATTACACAACAACATTGTGTATAAAGACGTTACGTATATAATAAATAAACCGGGCGACAAACGTTAATTTTTTTGCGTGTATAATGAATAAAATAATACGTATATATACGCGCATATGTTTGAACGCAGGATTTCGCTGTCGACTGTATAATATATGTTATAATATGCATCGGCGCTATATAATACGTTTGCGCATTGTGCAGTATTAGAAAAATAGAACTGGCAAAACGATTATTATAATATATGCACAGGGGAGAATTGGAGAACAGGAATGCCGCACGCGGAAGAGTGCGCAGTGGAGAGAAAAAAACAATTAAAAAATATAAAATAAATGTCCGGGGGGAGGCGAGCACCCCTCGAACAACGCCTCGGCGTATAACGCACAGCCGGTATAATGTATGGTCGGGTAAACTGATGTGTGTGTATATATATATATATATATATATATATATATATATAGTATAAGGTAGGTATTGATCAAATACCAGAGATTTAAACAGTGATGTGAATTTAAAATTAATTTTATTTTATTTTTAAAACCCTGCCGAAATTATATATAAAACTTATCAATGATAGAAATGCGCGCTGAAATCATTATAAAAAAAAAAAGCCGGACATACTTCACACCGTTATTGTGCGAGCCTGGAAAGTTTGGACGGTATTTTATAGGATTTAGTTTACATACCGAAAGCAACAATCGAAAAACGATTTTAACCGCGGAGCCCGACGATAAGATTTATTTTTTTTCCGATTGTGACCAACGGTAACTCGGAAATCCACGAAAATAAAACCGACGTTTCGCGTCATTAGTTTTCAGTACGATGCAAATAATTTGGAACATTATTGTTAATCAAAAAAAAAAAAAAAATGTTTTCCGAGAAAATGAGGAGGTGAACTGCTTAGAATTTCAAAAAAGTGTTTCAAGTCATGTATCATCGGCCGAAAGATCTGCACTTTGCTAATATATTTGAACAGGGCTGATGATTTTATATACGCTTTCCAAATATTGATCGTCGAGTGTACCTCTTTTTTTGCCGATTAAACTATATCGATATATATATATATATATATGTATACATAAAAAGTATAAAAACAGTTTAACAATTGATATAAAAAGAATTCTTTTCTTTGAAATTATTATATAATGTACAAAATGTATTAAATGAAGGTGTACTGCTCCGGTAGAAAAGACAATAAACCTATTGCGATTACTCATTGTTGTTGAACATTATAAAGCAATACGCGTAGTCGTGCGTTTTGAGCTATAAACTTTACACTGAATGGATTATCCGGACAATAAATTTAGAACAAAACCGTGACGAGAACAGAATTGTTTAATTGCGATTATTGTCGTCTAAGGATTGCACTATACTATATTATTAATAGACGTTAATTATAATTACAATTTTAACTGCATTAATGTGTCTACACATTCGTGATTTCGTATAAATTATGTATACGCGTGTGCAAAAGCCGTTTTCCGGTGAGAGAAACAAACAGGTGTATTCGTATCGAACGTGACGCGCCGATGTGAACGCATTCACGTGCGCCGCTTTTAAAAGAGACGACGCGAATCTCCTGTAAACGATAGTTTTCGGTACATACATATATTACAGGCTGGCCGTCATTCTTTATATGTTTTATTATTGAAAAACGTATCTCAACCGGTCCGGGTATACCGTAATAAATACGATTAATAATAGTATTCGAATATGTCTGTATCGATCAACGTTGATTTAAAACCCTTACAAATCAAATTTCAAAGAGTTTAAAACGAGTAAAATTTTTTTTTTTTTTTAAAAAAAAGGATAGAATATCTGTAGATTACCGCCGCGTTTAACGGTGAAATATCGTGTATGTGTACGACGCGATAAAATATTATTATGCGGCCCGCGATCCTTGGGCGCGTCCGGCGATATTGCCAGCCCATCGCCGCGGTTTTTGGCATCGGGACGCGAAATAATCTGCCGCGAGCGTAGCGCGCCGCGCCGGTATGATTAATTAGCGTATAAAGACCTGTCGCGTGCGCAATTTCGATTATTGTACACCGCCGCGCAGTCTCTCGTACGTGTATACGATATACGTGCGTTTTTTAATGACCGTTATATATATATATATATATATATATACGCACGCGTAAGAATATAACGTATATATTGCGTTTCGTATTACGCGAAATGTATTTATTTTTTTTTCTTTTCCTACTCGCCGGCGGCCGGTAGTTTTTACGACGCGTTTCGGACGACGACGGACGCTGCTGCAGCGGCACCATCATAACCGCCATCGCCGATTGGCATAAATTCTATTTTCGTAACGGATCGTTAAAAACAAAACAAAAAAAAACGCGTATAAACGTGCGGTATACGCGCCGAGGGGCACTTTAATATATATATATATATATATATATTGTTATTATACTGTTACTCTTTTTTTTTTTTTACCGGTGTTTAGAGAAGAGAAAAAAAAAATCAAAGGAGTACGTGCGCGTAATATTATACGGGACGAGTAAAAGACGAGAGAGCGCTGACCGGGAGAGGACAGAGGTTCAGGGCGCATAATAATAGTAATAACCTATATAGATAGAACCTATAGACATATCGGAAAAGGGGAATATTTCAAGTGTACGCGTGTATAATATGCGTGTGTGTGTATAGGCGAACAGACGATAGAACACAAGTCGACAGATGGTTTATCCGAAAGGTAAATTACCGACTACTGGCTTTGTGTACGTGTACATACACACGGTGGGGTGCGAGGATTCGGGAAACGGGGTTAACGATCGGCCCCGTCCACGGGAATACAAAACCACTACCGGTTTTGCAACGACGCCACGGTGTCGCCGACGGCGATTATTGTTTGCGTAAAAACTTTATAAATATAATATACGGCGGGATAGATACCGTTTTATATTATGCGTTTCCTAGAGGTTGACAAAAAAAAAATAATAATAATAATAATAATAATAATAATAAAAAAAGTAATAATAATGATAATAACGCGACACACCGCTCGGTGGACGTCAACTAATACCGGCTGGCGCGCAGCTGCCAAATCCGAAACGAATAACGAAAATAATATTATTTTATATAGTTTAGCAAACGCGGTTATTACACGGAGCTGGAGGGATTTTTCGTGCCGGGTGATTTTAAATTAGTATTAATGTCTATACGATTTTTTTTAACTTTCAATCTATACATAAAAACCAGTATAATAAGCATAATTGATGTTATTTTAAGTTAAATGGCACGGCTTGCGTTACTTGATGGGAAGAACCAACCGGTGAAGGCATTTCGGATATCTATACGATAATCGAAAATCGGCGTGCATAGACAATTTAGATTAAAAACTAGAAATGCGTTCCACGTTCGCATTCGTCGGCATTTGAAACGCGTTCGAAATGAAAATTTGTTCGTAGAAAATATTATAGGTACGTAAAAAAAAACAAAACAAAAAAATCCATTCAATTATGAATTATATTATAATTATCTATGCAGTGGACGCGTATTTCGTAATATATTTTATTTTGTTTTGCATTTACATTCCGACATAAAATGAATGGATTCCCATTTATCATTTCTTAAAAATAAAACGAATTCGTTGCATTCATTCCAAACACTAGAAAAAATATCGTAAATGTATTTTTACCCGAGTACGCGTTATTTTTTTTCTCACCGTTATTCCGTGATATTTATACTGAGACACGAACTTACCTGAAAAATAAAAATTATAACAAATTACATACAAATTCGACGGGTTTAAATTTATATGTTATGTTAAAACTGTAAATATCGTATTAATATATTAATAGGCATTTTAATAACGATTATAAAATCATCGACACGACGCGAGATAATAATAAAATACAATAGTTTTTAAATGTATATTTAAAATGAATATTTTGTAATATTTTATTTTGTAAACGTCTCTTTACCTATGAAGAAACGATCAGCGGAGAGCGTGAGAGGAGAAGTGTTAAACAACATAGTTAAAAATATAAATAAATAATAATAAGATAGCCAGGATTACTGAATTCGGGCGAGACAAACCCGAAATTTCGTGTTAACGTTTATTTCATTTAATGGCGTTTAAAATACATATACTTCGTGTATTATGAATATAATGATAAACGAATATAGACCCCGAAGTGGCCGTTAAGCCAAACATGAATATTACGATACAAATATTTATTTTTTTAAACACGGCCAGTGGACGGGGCCCTGGGGCCCTGTGTCACCACTGGTTTGGAGGGCCCCGGTATTTGCTAGCTCATATTTTCTAACAATGTGGGTACTGGACAACTGAATATGTAAATTATGACGGTTCCCAACGTATTATACGCGACACGAAGCCGGTTAATTCGCAATGCATCAAAAATAATTATTTCCCTTTGCGCGCGTCTTCATTATATCATTATTATGACGTATATATGATTATAATTAATTTGCGTAATATCTCAGTACAGAACGAAAAAAAAAATAAAATAAAAAATTAACGAAAAAAAAAATATTAAAACCTAATGTTGGGTGAGATTTTAACTACGCCCATTTTTAAGTTTACTTTTCTCGTTATTTAAAACAACGTGGAATTTCCTACGTGTTTTACGGTCCGGAAAATTTAGTTAATTAATATTCATGGACAAAAAAAAATAAAGTAATAAAAAATATCGTCTGTAGGTAGGTACTTAGCTCTCTGCTGCGGTCGGGCGACCGGCCAATATTTTCGTATCAAACGCGAGTAAAATTAAATAACGTAGTCTAACAAAACTATAAATATTTGTCCATGTAAATTACGTTAATTGTATTTTTTAATGTGACGCTCGCTAATACGCGTACCTTATACGGTAACGTATCCAGTGGTGGAGGAGGGGGCACTGGGGTGGCACGCCCCCCCCTCGCCGAAATCTTTTTTGGTTTTTTTTTTTTTTTTTACGTAATATTTGTTATTTCAGTGCGGGCACGAGCCGCACAGCATCACTGTAACGCATTATTTTCAATTATTCATCGTCATTTATTTGTACACCAAAAGAAGAATACACACACGTTTATAAGCAAGACGATTAAATAGTATTACCTTATTCATTTAATAATCAATTCGTGTGTTTAATCGTACTATCTGAAAATCTTAAGTTAACGATAAAATATAAATGCGCCCGCGATGATATTTACTTTTTCTTTTTTTTTCCTGGTACTTAATAAAGTGCCGGAAAGATATCGTCGTATATCAACAATAAACCCATAAAACGTCTAATACAAAATTTAAACGATACAAACTGTTATAGAAATATATTGTACGATGATAACGTGACAATTGTTCGTTATATTATGTAGTAACACATAATAGGGTCTGGAAGTTAATTGCACTACAAAAAACTATTGAAATACGTGCGCTTTAAAATTTAAAAATTCTAATTTTTTTCTTTTGTATACGTTTGCATTTGTTTGTAAAAATCTTTTCAATTTGTTGTTAACAAATTTTTTGTTATAAAGCAATTACGAGCAAGCCCATTGAGTAAACGTTTTCCGTTAAAGACACAGTATGTGTAAAAAAATAAAATAAATGTATATATATATATATATTATATTAATTTGTTCACGAAATTCTCATGAAATATTTATAAAAAAAAAAAAAAAAAGCTTTCATGATGAAATTGTATTACCCTAATAATTCAATAGTCATACAAGTAGGAACTGGTTCGATTATTTCGATCGGAAATAAATTTACTATATTTTGAGGGCTTAAAAGTAATAATATTTTCAATATATATGAGCTAAATAATTTAAAAACATTTTGTTTTTGTTTTTTTTTTGTTTTTTCTAAAACCATTTTTATTGAACCGAAAATGAATAAAGAAAATGAATAATAATATATTTATTTTTACCAAAATAAATTATATTTTGGTAAAATATTATGTTTACGATTTTATAACATAACGTTGATTACGCGCAACCGAAAGAAAAAACGATTAACGATTAAAATCGATTTAAAAAAAAAAAAAAAAAAAAGAATAAAAGTTTCCGCGCGTATTATTATTATATCCGGTGCGCGTGCGGTAGGTCGTCGACAAGTATATATGCACCTCGGCCACATATACCGGAGAGATTTTGTATGCTCGGCACCCGGTATTATAGCGCGGTGGCTGCGGCGGGTATCTAACCTACGCGCACACACACTCACTCACTCCGGCCACGGTCGGCCGGTCGTCATCGTCATCGGTAGGCGCGGCGCGGCGCGGCGGCACACACACAGATTTCTCACGGCGCGGTAACTCCGGTATCCGCGTCGGCGGCTGGGAGCCGCCGCGTTAGCGGCGAGTTATTATACTACGCGTCCGTAGCTCACCGTGCTTACGTGTGTGTGTGTGTGTGTGTGTAGACGACGGCGGCTTATTGCCGCGGGGGTAAGTTTTCGATGGGGTGCAACGTGCTATAATATAGCAACGGCGGCGGCAGTAGCGCGCATATTGAAGGAGAGTCCCCCCCGCGCGGGCGTCAGAGAGCCCCGCGTGTGACAGCCGCACAATGGGTACTTGTTATTGCAACGGTTCCCGCGCGCGAGCGAGCGGCGAACAAAACGCACGTAGGCGAAAAAAAAAATTATATACACACACACACACACACACACACATATATAATATATATAAATAGGGGGAAAAAAAAAAAAGAGAAAAAAAAAAGGAGGCGGCACGCGCGCGCGTCTAATCCACCGCGTCCGATACGATACGATACGACTACGACTACGACTACGGGCTACGACTATACGAAGCGCATACGGCGCGCGCGATACATAATGTATACATAATTTATTTCATCCCCTATATGTATATAAACGGACGCGCGGTCGTTTTGTTATTGTCTCGCGACCCCCGCGTATAAAATATATATTGTAATTATTATTAAAAGCTCGCCGACACCCAGTCACCTGAGACGACGCGCCGAATGTTACTTTTATCGCGAGACCTTAATCCGGATTATTATTATGCAATTTAACAACGATTCGTATTATATATTATTATTATGTGCGGTGCACATGGTGTATACTATTAGAGTCGAGCGTAATATTAATGCCGCCGCCACATCCTATATATATATATACGGACGCGGACGGCGACGCGACAATAATGGGAACGGGGCGCAGAGAAATATCGATTGGGGAAAACGAAAAAATTTTTATTTTCCGTTTACGTCTTTTCTCTCTCACTCTCTCTCTCACTCACTCATACTCTCCCTATCTCTGGCGCTCTTACGCTTTATGCTACTGCGGCTATACGCGTAGACGCTGCTGCCGCCGTTCTCCTCGCGTACAACGTCATAAATCTCGCGTTTTGGCGCCACCGTAAACTTTCCTCTCGCCCCTGCGCGGGGCGGTCGCGGCGTCGTCGTTGTCGTCGTATAGGTCGCGCGGTGCGTCTCGCCGGACGCCGCGTCGCGAACAGCCGCCGCCGCCGCCGCCGCCGCCGCCGCCGACGACGAGAATTCCCACCCCGTAAAGGAGATGTTTTTTTTTTTTTTTTCCTCGTTCCTACGGTTTTACCCGTTATTTATAACGGCTCGTAAAACGATAAAAAGAAGAAAAAAAAACACACACACACACACTAAGTGCACTGCTATATATTTAAGTTGATTCTTGTGTGTACTGCAATATTACGAGGCACGTCCAGAAAGTAAATGTACTCGATTTTTGTAGACTTTAAAAAAATGTATTAAAAAAACAAAAAAATAATAACAATGTGATTACATTAGTTTATATGCAAGTTATTTGTCAAAATAGTCGCCATCCCTCTCGATGCAGGTGGTGAGACCGTGGATTAATTTTTTTGATGCCTGCCTCGTAGAACTCTGCCGCCGCCTCCTTCGTCCACTTGTCGACCGCCTCTCCTCGTCTGTTGCAAAATTTTTTCTGTCCATGTGCGTCTTCAGGAAAGTGAACAGACGGCGCCAGGTCGGGGAATGCAAGGGGTGGTTCAAAACATCCCATCCGAAGGAGTCCAACAGTTGCTTCGTGACGTTGGCCGTGTGAGTTCTGTACTCGATCCAACTTGTGTTGTTCACTAAGCTGTTTTGGGACCCATCTTGCGCACAGTTTATGGAATCCTAGGGTTTCTGTGATTGCTTCGTGCAGCAGAGATCTGGATAGTTGCGGTAACATTGCAGAAAGTTCATCCAGAGTCGATCTGCAATCGTCACGGACCGCATTCTCGACTTTTTTTTCACAAGATCGTCAGTTAAAACCGACGGTCGCCCACTCCTCAAATCGTCATGCACGTTCGTACGGCCATTTTTAAACTACCTACACCACTTGTACACACTCGTACGATTCATGTGTTCTTCACCATAAACCGTTCTTACCTCATTAAAAATCTCTAGTGGAGATTTCTCATTCGCAACGAGGTAACGGATGACGGCGCGGATTTCGCACTTGGCGGCAGAATCGATCGACATATGTCACGAGAAAAATTACTGTAAAAATACAGTTTTCAACATACTGAACTCGTTCTCGTCTTGTTTGAAAGCTGAAGAGTCATGCTACATGGTGGTGTGACCAACATAGGAAAAATTCTCTACGGCCGTGAGAGCCTCAGTACACATACTTTCTGGATGTGCCTAGTACGCTCGTACACCTAACAAACTTATTAATATTTCCGTGCGCGCGGTGAAACGTCGTCGTAGACACAAGAATACATTCAAAAATTCACCGTACCTAACCTAATGCGATATTAAATAGATATCAAAATGTTGATGAATATCAAAACGATTAGTACGAAGGAAAAAAAAAATAAAATATAAAAACAGTTTTAGAGATTAAACACTCGATAAACGAGAAGTAGGGACTATATGGTTCGACTCCGATGTTTTTATATAGCAAAAAGCATACGTATAATATATTCACACAAGTGCGCACGCAGCTGCCTCCCCTGCGAGATTGTCCGATTTTCCGCCAAAGTATTTTGTTTTTGTTTTGCTCAATAAAACAACGATCCCAGACTAGCTTATAATTATTAATACACGCACAAATAAATAAGTAATGGGTAATAATATTATTTAATATATTAAAGTATATTTAGAATGTATTTAGGATGGTATTTTTATACATTAAAAAACGAATTGTGGAACAATATAATTATAATGAGATATACCTATTAAATAAAAGCAATAAATAACCAAGTACTTAAAATATATTTTGTGGTACCTATAACGATAGCGATGTGAAATATTTCGGTTCGAGTGCACGGTGAATATGAACACAAAACTAAACGAGATATTGTCCAACATGTTGCAATTCAAACAAATTATAAATCGTAAAACTAAAACTACTCGAAGCGTTTTGTTATTGAATATTTTACAATCTCGGTATAATTTAAAAATAAGTAAAACTGAATTTGCTGTATAAACATAGTACAACATTTTTCAAAACATTGTTCGTAGTTTTATCAATACCTCAACCTATAGTCAAAATCACGACATTTAAACATTTTCTTGAGTTTTAGCTCATCTTAACACCGAATGATAATCGACAAATATTATGTAAAGGGCTCGCTGTGTAATTTAATAATACAAAAAAATATTAAAAGTAATAAAATAAATTTGAAAAACTATACCTTCACTATTTCACTATTATAATAAAAATATTGGACGAAACTTTTAGAGCATTTTTATTGCACCCGGATCCAATGGGAAAACAAGGGGCACACATCATTGCAAAACTATAATAACATCTTCCTAACGTCTCCTCGAAATTTAAAAATGGTATACTGTAAAAACTGTAAAAAAAACATATGTAATTTAACATAATTATGGTATATTATAATATCCTGCACACGTAGTTTATTTTGTAAAGTGGCGAGAACGTTTTGTGTAAAAAAAATATAAAAAACAAATAGTACATATATTATTTTTTTTTTTCCATACTTATCGTTTATTACGGTGTAATACACTTTTTTTTTACTATGTCATTTGTCAAACATGAAATTATGTACTTTTATACTATAAGGATTTGTATAAATTTCCATTTAATTATTATATTTTAGTGAAGTTCTGCAGCGGCCATATATAATATTATAACGATTGTTCAATTGGAAACTCATTCTGAATAATTCAAATTTAAAAGTGTAATATTTAATCATTTGTCCTTTACCGCAAAAATAACGAGAAACAAATCCGACTTGAACAATTTGTTTGTTGATGTTACCAATAAACACGAATTTGTGTGAATTCCCGTAATCTTTTTCGTTTTGTATATCTAAACTGTATTTTATCAAATTAAATATATACATAAATCGTTTTACATTTTGTTTTTAAGGGGTACGCGCAATTGTTTTTTTTTCTTCACAATTTGACATAATTTGTGGCATAAAAATAAAAAAATGATATTTTTACAGCTGTGCGTATCAATGTTATACGTAACTCTGTTACTTGTTAGTAACTTGTGGCGATTATCGATTACAATATCGTTACAATATGTTTTGTAACTTGTAATACACGTAATCTAACATAGAAAAATCGTTTTTGATTAACATCTCTAAACAAATCCATTGTTCCGTAGAATTTTTAATTGAAAATTGATAAACAAATAATAATTTCAATTTGTGATAAGTAAGGAATTGTATTTTAAACATTACTTGGGTTATTTGAAATAAATATTTATTTTAACTTATAATTTTTGTATAACTTAATGTATTTCACTAACCGCGAACATTTAATGTAGCTCAGTTATGAAACTATAAACTGGAACCAGTTACGGAAGACGTACTATAAATTGTCCATCGGTGTATATAATGCATTCAGTCACCGGACTAAATAATCCGTGAGCGAAACAAAAATAAATTAGTGATAAATAAAAAATTATTTATCACCGCAGGGGATAATATATATATATATATAATATAATACTTATCATTTTTGTATCAAAAAAAGTTGGCTAACGTGTTTATATATTTTTGTATATTATTAAAATAATAACTCGTCACCGCCGTGTTATTCTTCGTCCGCAGCTCTCCGAGAACCGAATGTAGGGTATAAAAAAAAAAAAAAAAAAAAACCAAAAAAAATTTATATATATAACTTTACTTATACTATACTACTATACTTTATAGTGTAGGTGACGAAACGCGAGGTGACGAGATAAATAATTATATTATTACGAAACACGTTCGTAAAATAAAAAAAATAAATAATAAAATAAAAAATATATAGTCTTTCGATGCCAAAATATCAGGTGAAAAATTACACCCGGTCGAAATGTTCCTGTCCGCGAGTCATTTAAAAATAACCGTAAATACTCGCTACTTAGGGATACCGTACGTAATAGCGTTATAATAATTATTATCCCGTGTCGTATACAAGAGTAAATATAAAACGAAAATAAATTTAAAAAAAAAAAAAAAAAAAATAGAATAAAAAAAATTACGATACGATAGCCCAACCTAATATAATATACGCGTCACAGCGAGACAAAAAACCAGCGAAATAAAACGCGTGCGTCGAGAAGAACGAGATTATTACCGTCGGGGCTCCCCTATATTTTATATTTTATATTTATATAAATATATTATTATACGAAGATTAATAATATTTCGTGAGCCCGCATGGGCGTGTGTAACGAGATCGGACCCGCATTGCGTCTCTTTCCGTATACAATAATATTGTATTAAGTAACTTCAGGTGAAAAAAAAAAAAAAATTTAATCTCGGTGATGTTGTCGAGAGAATTAACCGCTATACAATAAAACACGTACGCGTATACCGAATATTATTATAGTGGTACGTTAATAGCGTTTTCATTAAACGCGCTTAATTGGGACCACAAGGTAAATTGTGTGAGACCATAAGGGGGCGCGAATTATATATATATATATATACACACCTAACGTTAAAGTTGGTTTTTTTTTTTTTTTTTTAATTGTAATTAATGAATTTATGACACACGAGTTGAAAATAGACCGTGCCACGAATTACGTACGACTACTACTGTTATACACCTCTAAATGTTCTCCTATAGGGTTTTCGGTATACGCGCGTCGTCAAAACGCCTATGGTAATAATAAAAATAATTGTCAAACGTCTCACGAAAATTAGTTATTATCGACACGCAACAATGTATAAAATACTTCGGACTTGCTATAGATACATTTTATTGTATACGCAAGCATAGATGACAACTGCGTAAAAAAAAAAACAAAAAAAAAAAAAAAAAACCATTGTTAATCAAATCGGTAATTGTTATTTAAAAGTGTATAAAAAGTAGCCTGGGATAAAACCATGTTGTTTTAATATTGTTACCTTAAAAAGAGGCTGCGTTTCGAAACGGGAAACATTCTAACATACCCGCAATTGAATTGAATTTTTGTACAATCTGTGTTCTCGTAGAAATTTATTTATTTTTTTTTTAAATAAAATACAAGATAAATAAGTTGGCTTTTAAATATCGGTATGTGTTTTATGTCGATTTTGAAAAGTATATAAAAAAAAAAAGTTAATATATTTGATTATTGTTTTTTTACGATTTGTAAATTTGACGCCCCTTAAATTTCGTCTTCTTGTTGGTAAACCTGGTGACGACACTGAAATTTATGCATATTTTTTGTTGGCGGTATGCTGCAGTAGATGGAAGAGTGGGGATTGGAAAGAATAACGGTGACATACGGAGGAAAGTTAGTATCTTTAAATAACACTATTTTCATTCTTAATAAAATAAAATTAAGCTTCACTAAAGAAATAAAAAAAAAAAACAATAATAATATATTATTTTCAGGCGTATTTGTAATTCCGGATTCGATTAAATGATGACGTATTATAAAACAGACACTGGGTAGAGTATAATCACAGCGAAAAATAATGTATATTTGATTTAACCGTTCATTAAAAGTGTTAGTATAACGCACTTGAGTGAAAAATGTAACGGTTGCAGGGAAAAAAAAAAAAAAAAACTTAATGTCCTAAAACGCCTCGGTTTGGTGATTTTAGATAATGTAAACAGAGTAGTAAATATAACAACGGCGGCGGTCTTTTAATCAATAATCGAGACTCAATTGGATTACCTGGTTTACAGCAGTATTTTTTTTTCCTGCTCTAAAAAACCAGAATAGATTTTCAAAAAAAAAAAAAAAACCCGGTGAATTTCCCAAGAGTAGTAGTAGTAGTAGTAGTAGTAGTTGTCCCGTGATTTATTTACGGGTATATATCCACGGCTAGCCATTTCCCTCAGTTTTCCGCAAAAGGCAACTATTAATCTCTAGACGGTTTTTTCTCCCTTTCTTTCCTCTCCGCTCTCGACGTCCTGCTACACCTTACACCGCCGCCGCTCGTCGCCGTAGTCGTCACGGTGTTAAAAAAAAAAATAAAACTTTTGTGCCCCGGTATACAAGTATTGTTACTTAGAGTCTCTTTTGTGGTAAACATAAAACTGATGAGTTCTTATTATTCGAAAATGTTCGATACCGCTGCGCCACTCTCGAAACGGCTCTCTAAATTATCGCGGTCTTACAGAACAGTGAACACGGCCCGTCAAAGGTGCGAGCCGTTGGCTTTAAATCACTCGGACCCCGGTGCGGCGGCGATCGAACGGCCGTAAGAATCGAAATAACGAGAAAAAAACACCCGATATTATATACATATATAATAAATATATGTATTGTTGGCAGTCTACAGTATTTAAATACTTTCTTCGTATTTTAAATACTTTGAAAATGACTTTTTTTTTTTTTTTGTCGTATTTTTATTCCAGAATATATAAACGCGTTACGCGGTTATAGAACAATATCTTCGTATTTTACGAATTTCGATTTTAATCGTTTCAAAATATATATATATATCAAGTATTTTGTATAATTTACACAATTACATATTTGTATTAACATATATGTTTAAAAGAATGTTAACTACACAAAGTATTCGAAAAACATATTCCAAATACATTTGAAATATATTTGTAATATGACCGCAGCATATCAGGTTAGGTTAGATTATTATTATAATCAGTGTTGAAAATATCAAAAATCTATCTAGATAACGATGAAAGATGAACAGAAGTAAAATTATCTAGACAGAAAAAACAGATAAATTGTTATGTAAACAACAATGGTTTGAAATGGTAATGAAATGTTATTAGACATCAACAACATGTAAATTGTCAAAATAAAAAAGTGTTATAATATTATATTTGTCAATAACGATTATTGTAAAATATAATAAATATTTATTAACGTATAGCTACTGCACACTGCCACACATATTATATAAAAATAAAACAAAACAAATTTCGTTCGATTTAAGTGAACAAATATATACCGTAATCCGCAGGCGAAATCCGCCTAAACGCGCTATAAATTAATTTATAAACGTAACTGATGATTTTTTTTTTTTTTTTTTTGATTTTATTTCGAAAACACCACAGTGATATCACCGAGCGATTTGTCTTGACGATCGTGAAATTTGTATCTATACATAAGACACGTCGTATTTAGCCGACAACCCGGCAATATATTTATTTATCTGAGTATAAGATAATTCAATCATTTTCTCTAGATAAGAATTCGCGCGACGCCGGTTATTATGCGCATAAAATTAACGCCCCCGGTTATGTATATTATACATATACATATGTATATATATATATTATAAAATATACTTAAAACTTCTATACTCGTATACGCACAGTATTACGCTGTTATATATATATATTTATAATATTATGTATAATATATTAATGCGTGGGCATCGGCGGCGGGCACTCGAGACGAGCTTTCCCGCGACGATTAATACGCCTTGTCGGTCCGACCGGCGCAACCTCAATTTGTCACCGGCCGGAATATCAGCTACGGCGGATCTCGCGATACGTGCCTTCCGGTACACGACCGAAAACGACGATAGAGGGAGCGAGGGAGAAAAAGAGAGAGAGACAGATGAACGGCCGTTCGTTTTATTATAAATCGCCCGAGAAAAATATTACCGAACATTATATATACATGATATTGTACAATATAATATCGTTGTCGGCTTGAAGCGAAAACTCACGCCGGCCGCGAAAACCAAAATGTCAGGGAAATCGAGTTTACGACAATTTCAAAATTCCCAGCGTTTTATTATTTACATTTTGTATACCTGTTGCGTCTTCGATTTGTAAATGGTTTTTATAGTCGCTATATAACGGCGCGTTAGGCGGGCTGCACGCTGAAGAAATTGGTTTAAGAAACCAATTTCATGAAACCAATTTCATGAAACTAATTTCATATTTGCGTACACGGGTGAAACAAAAAAAATGTATAGTTTCGACAATGTCGTCTGATGATGAGGATGTGTTAATGTTGTATTGGTGGCTTCGTATCAAAAAAAGGAAACGTAGGTATTGGATTCATCCACTTTTAAAAGATAAACAGTATAGTAGCTATGTAGTTGCAAAGGAATTAACCGCCAATGAGGATAAATTCCAAAATTTCTACAGAATGTCTCAAGTTGCTTTTCATCATTTAGTGTAGTTAGTTGGGCACTGAAGAACAACTACTCCGAACGACGTACGTTGTACTATTAAAATAGTAATATGGTAGATCGTCACAAACGATATTTTGTATAAAATAAAAAAAACAATGATAATATTGGTCAAAACGTCGATAACGTTTCCATTTATGGGATTTTATTATGGAGATTATTATGTCGTATATAAACACTATTAAATTAGTACGATAGTATTCACTATTATTACTATGCTGTATATACTACAGTGTATAGTGTATATATATATATAATACTAAAATATGATAAATATAACATAAATAACATAAACATACAAAATTTATAATAATATAATATTAATTATATTATTATTATTTATTTATAATTTATACGAAACTTTATTGTTGAAATCAAAATTAAAAGTTTCATGAAACCGTGGTTGCGCAACTATGAGAAATTTTTGTTTCATGAAACTCAGTGTGCGTATCTATTTGATTTTCAATTGAATTGATTTCATGAAACTAACGTTTCACATTTCATGAAATTAGTTTCTTAAAACTAGTATCTTCAGTGTGCAGCCCGCCTTATATGGGAGTTTGTCTATAACTGGGAATTTAACAGTCGGTGAGTTTTTTGAATATCGGGGGAAAATGTCAATTTTCAATCTCTCTTCCAAAATTGTAGAGCAAACGGTTTTCCGCTAGACGACGCTAAAAACTGTAATTCGTTAAATTTGTAGACAGACAGACTTGTAAAGTAATTTGAACTAAAACTTATATGAACGACTCATAATATTCAGAAATACTTTCAATAAGTATCTGTATTCATACTCAAATATTTTTTTTAGTGAAGTACTTAAATATATAAAATAATATCTGTATTTGTATTATTCAAAATACTTTTAAAAAATTTCTTTTACAAGTTTGGTTGCAGCGTATGGGTTTATACGTTTAAGGCGCCTGCGCGTTATTTCCCTTCATTTTTCAATTCGTTTTTAACCCCAAACTTTGTAATAATACTTTAATTTGTTTAGAATATATTGCTTAAATGTTAAAACGCGTTTTTATATATAAAAATTGGTTGTTTTACATAATATTGTGGTGGTATTAATATTTTTTTTTAAGAAAGATAAAACGGTAGGGTTATAGGCACAATAATGTTTTTACTGTACCATTAATATTATTATTATTACTATGGCATACGACTCTGCGTTATTAATGTCTTAGATAATTGACACGCTGCTTCTCGGGAATAGTATTATCCACGTTTAGAACAAATTAAAAAATATCATTCTCTACAATCATCCGCAGCGGTTATCGTGAAAATATTATATTATACGATCCAAATAAAATGTATATATTTTAATATATGAGGTCGCGTATCGGATTTCACTCGAACCGTCATCGTCATCGCCGTCATAATGATAATGACTATCATCGGCATTGTGCACATATATTTTAAAATCGTCTTTTTTTTATTATTTGGTTTTTTTTTTTTTTTTTAAATTTTTTATAGGTACTTCAATTGATAATAACAATTTATTATTATCGCCGTCGAACAATACCACGCTAATATAAAGTCCCCGGTACTGTAACTTGTTTTATATAACAGCGAATATTATACACGGTACACTCGAACATGTAATAATTTCTCCAGAGGCACTTTTGTGTAGATACATATATATATATTTCAATATGAAACGTACTAACTCTATATGGTAATTATTATTAACAGTTACAATTTCCAATTGTCAATTATAAGCTACCGTTGTTTGCCAATAACTGCTTTAACGCAAAAATATAAAATATATTTTACAGGTATAATTATTGTCCGAGAAATATTCCCAACATTTCTTACATAATATATTATTATTGTATTTATAAATGCATATATAGTACACGATCGTCGTCATATTATAACCATATTCGCAGTGTCTGCTCGGCCCAGTGTTTTTTTTTTTTTTTTTTTCTAATATGAAATAATTCTCGTTTGTTTGAATATATTTGTAAGTAAAAAATAAAAATAAAAAAAACGTAACAGCTGTGCCCGGGTAAAAAAAAAAAAAAAATATTATAAACACCTACACACTTACAAAATGTCTAATTTTATTTTATTATTATTTTTTTCCCTGTAAAACATTGGGAAAACGTCTTGAAAATAAAAACGCTTGTGCCGCAACGACTAAGAGTGCCTATAAACGCGAGCATAAACTCATCCCCAATCCGATTTGTTATACTAATTAATAATTTCGATTTACAATTATTTTAGTGTCAAAATATATATATATATATATATATATATATATATATAGTTTTTTTAAAGGTAGAATATCCGACGATCACGGACAGGCCACTGGTTTAGGCAGAGAGTTGGGAAGGTAGGTGAAGAGGTATAGAGGAGAATTTTTAATTTTTTTTTTATTTTTTTTTTTTATCTGTACGCAACGATAAATTACCGCTGACGAAAAACTATTCTGAGCAAAGTCTCGTTAAAAATGTGTTCATAAATTAAAATTATATTAATTTGTAACTACAAAATAAATTACAACTCTCCGTGTTTGTTCGTCTCAAATTGTCGAGCATTATTTTTGAGCCAAAAATGCATGTAAATCGGAAAATAGTATGCGAATCGCTGTGTTTTTACGACTTTCATAAAAATTCACATTGTATAAACAGTTTAAACACATGATACTTGTATATATATTATTGTTATTATTATCTATTGGGTCTATTAGACCCAATAGACATATTGTATACACCGTTATCTAGATAAAAATGATTATCTTTTTATTTTACATAAATAAAACTGTTTGACGAGCAGATAATCAGATAATTGACTAGATTTGTTTCGTTTTCCAATAAAAGTAGACATTTATTAATATAATCTATATCGTATATATAATGTAACCTAATCTATACTGTACGTTTTTATGTGTTTGTGTGCGCAATAAATAAATAAATTACGATGGCACATACGAAAATATGATATTATACGGTTTCACAGGTTTTACGTATTGTAACAGTCGTTAAAAACCATCAGTTTTCGTCTAGATAACAACGAGTTATCTCTCTTATTATCTCTTATCTAGATAAATATTGTTTGGTCTTCTATAGTTTATTGTGCGTAGCCAGTTATACTGCGCTGGGTAATCTAAACAAAGGGCGAACCAATATCGTATCGAAAATTCGGTAAACGTTATAACTTATAAGTATTGTGTGTTTTTATTTTACGATATTTCTCATTTGCAGCCATATACGAGTGGCAGAGCCTAAACGTGTCAATATTCCGTTTAACTGCAGCGGCCACGGCGGGGAGTGACCCGCCGATATTTATAGGTTTTAAATAAGAGGGAGCCGAGGCGCGGGCCGTTTACGATCCAGGTGCGTCCGAATATATCGATGTGTTTTTGTTCGTGGAGAAACACGCGGTATGCGCACAAAATCGTAATAACTCGTTTGGTAATATATTCAAATGCCTACGCAGTAGTATTTTTTTTTTTTTTTTTTATTTCGGTTGCACTCTTACATTAAAAATAATATATCGGAGCCGGTATAATAATCGGCCCCGCGGTGTGCGTTCCGGGCTGTTCGCATTGCGACGGCCGCCATACCGCGTACGGCGGCGGCGGCGGCGGTGGCGGCGGGTCCGTCGGGTATCCGGGATTTATTTTTAGCCCGTCTTAAAAACCGCCACATGGGAACACCTGAAAATCTGTTATACGAGATACACCGTCGGGGATCCACATCCTGCGCGGAGTTTCGCCTTTTTTTTTTTTTTTTTTTTTTTTTTTTTTTTTTTTTTTTTTTTTTTTTTTCTCCTATCCCCGACTCCAGACACGCACTGGATTTAATTTTACCAGCCATAATACGGCTATACCGTCGAGTTTCTTTTCTACCGCTATTATATAATATATTCAAATACAGTAAAACTCGGTTAATTCGCAGATGAAGGGCACCGGCAAATGTTTTACTCAAAACATAAATTATTAACGGTATTTGGCAAACCAGTGTGATAAAACCGCTTTGGTACTGTATCACAGTATGGTTTTATTTAAACGCATCATTTGAAATTATGTTAATAAAACCGCGACTCCGAGTTATCCACGAAATATCCGAGATAAACGCGATTTCGTTCCGTTGTTTAAATACGAAATTCTATGGACCGGGGAGGAAAAAGTTCGAGGTTTCGACGATTTCGTCTGTATAAGCAGCAACCAATTTATAATAATAATAATTTTAAAACAGAACGCAGTGCCGTAAAATTTTAAAATATTTAGATAAAGATACGAGATAACCGATAGAGTAAATATCTAGATGCAAATAATAATAAAAACAAAAAGATAATTTATTTCATTACCTATATCATAAAATGAAACATCGGGTTATCAGGTGCGCGTCTAGATTTCAAAAACGTTGATATAGCTCATATGTAATAATTAATTTATTAACTATACATGTATCTACTGTTTCTGATAAATATATGAATTACAATTAAAATTTATCTAGACGAATTTATTTAGCTATATATCCCGGATAAGACTGAAAGATATACAAACATGCCCATATAGATAGATATAAAACACAACACTGTAGTTGTCTAGGGGTTATATTCGCTTCTCACTAGGAAATTAACGAACCCTGTCGCACTCGATAGGCAGTGGTGGACTGGCCCGTAGTACTTGAGGTGCGACCGCACCCCGGGTTTTATAATTATAATTATGTAGATCAATTTATCAACCATTAAATATTTAACTATTTATATTTATCATCGTATACCTATGTATTAACGGCACGTCTATTATAAGCAATTTAAGTTTCCAAATGACCTTATGTCTAGTTCGTTTAGTTCGGCCATAATTTGTACGTTCTACGACCGATTGTACACAAAGACGGGAAGAAACTGCGTTTCAATGTGCGGTCATCTAAGTTGCGCAGTCTTTTACCGCTTTGACCTGCCCTGCTTAACCTAATCTGCCCTGCGTTAGACTGCGTCTCAATGTGCGCCCGGCCTAAGAATTGTCCGAGCCCTGCCTGGTCCTTGTCGTCTCAGGCCGCCACCGTTAATAAGTATAACACCTACTGCGCCTATACGTCTGTAAATAATTTGTCTTTATGTATATTTTTAGTAACGTCGAAAGTTTTAATTAGATTAGAAAAAAAAAATAAAAAATCTTTCGGGGAGGTGGACGGGAAACAAAATACCGACGGCGTCGTAATAACGCGTAAATAATAATCGTTTTAAGTTTTTTTTTATTTCGTATAGACCGCGGTCGTCTCATTCCCGTGTTGTACGTATATTTTAAATACAATCGGCATTATTAATATTATTTATTTATTTATTTATATATATGTTTTACGATTTTAATTGCACGCTAATATATGTATTAATGTTGGACGTCGTCGTCTACCTCGCGCACTTCAACAACAACCGCGCACCGCCGTAAAAGTGCCGCGCACGCACACACGCGTCCCGCAGTGATATCAGAATGTGTTCCGCGTTCAAACGTACCGTGATGATCCCAGACGATTTTGTTTACGTTTCGTCCCGGCTGCGGGATAATATACAAGGCTAATGAACGTATACACTACTCGAAACCCCTCGAGATGACAAAAAACGATTATTAAATACGTTTCGTACGCTAACGTACGTTTCGGCTGTAATAGTGTGCCGGATATTATTTTCGTTCCAAACGAAAACGTACGTTTATTATAATACGTATACATTACCGGGGCCTATTTTACGTGATATTTCGTATTACACAATTAATTCAGTTTACGCCATAGATTCGCGGACACGAAATACGATTTGCTCCCGTACCCCGTTAAATACAATTGTTTCATGATTTTTTTTTTCTACCATTTATTACAATTAAAAAAAAAAAAAAAAAAAAAAAATCTTCACGTTTAAATAAAACTGTCATACTCTCAGCCATTAGCAGTAGTCCACTAATACATTTTATAATTCCGTATAAGACGCAAAAACAGGCCCAAAATTATTCTATAGAAACTTTATATTTGCGCTTATAACGTATAAGTACATTGCACGTGCGGAGATTTTTTTTTTTTTTTTACATAATATCACGCATTTAACCTTTAACGAACAAAATTATATTATTATTATACATCCATAAGTGTCGCGACATGATAACATATTCGTGTTAATAATACGTAAAATAATTTAAAAATATATAGCAACATAGATTTTTCTTTTTTCTGCCAGTAATAAACAAAACCGAATGGATTTAAACTTATTTGCGTATAAATTATAATATGATACAATAATAATACTCGTTTATCTGTATTTATTTATTGAAATGCGAAATATTAGAAAAAGAAGAAAATAAGCCATTTCAAATAGTGCAACTCGGAATTGAAACGATCTCTCGTTCTGTACAGTTTTTTTTAGTTTTTTTTCGCGCACAATTGGTAAATTCAAATTAACCCCCCCCCCCATTTTTATAGTATTGATTATTTGCGTTTGTCTTTCGTATTATTTTATATTAGTCGCGTTTATACGTACAAAATTACAACTTTTCGAACGCGTGCGTTGTTCAGCGTATACAAAAAGCGATGACCGGGAAAATAAAATAATAATCGCAACTTTGTAAATATAACTACGTCACTGTTATACAGGCGACATTTTCGGAGCAGCGTTTTTCCGAGACGAAAAATAAAAAAAAAAATGAAAAACCTTTCTAATTACGATTTAGGTATAATAAATATAAAAATGTTATTCTATTAAATTAATATTATTTAGAGTTACGAGAAAAGCGCCTCTATATACACTAAATAAGATTATATACGAACGACTCGATTATATAATAATAAAAACAAAAATAAAACACGACGAAATTAATTGCGATTCTTCGAGACGTACCCCTCTCTCCAAGACGATTCAATTAACGTAACAAGTTTTCAAACTGCATTACTTGTATATATATATATATAGTATTATAAATGTAGGTGTGGTAGGTACGAAATATATAATGATTTATTACGAAATGGTTTTCACAAAACGAAAACTAATTGCGTGGACCGTAATAATTAATTGATTAACTATTTTTTCGTCACAGTTGCGCACGACGGCGGCGTCTATACGAAAGTTAGATTAGCAGTTTATTTATATGGTAAAACAACAACGAAGACATGATAAAGAAGTATTAGGGGACATACAAAAAATTGACAATGGTTCAACAATATTTTGTATGTGTTGTCAAAACTGCGTTTTATGTTGTTACAGTGTTTTAACAAAATATAACTAGTAATAAGCGCCCAATGTACACAAATCTATATCTTGCATAAAAATATTTCCTAACATTGCCTTAAACTCAAGTAACGTGTGAAAGATCATTTTTTCAGCCTAAGAATATTAAAACAAGACTTTGCAGTTAGTTGACGGATTGAAAAATTGAAGTTTTTATGATGATGTGTGTCGAAAAAGGAATTTTGGCTACGCTAGATCATCATGAAATAATTAATCTAGTTTCTCAACAAATTGTTGTATACAAATCTAATATTTCAACTAATTTTAATTTTAAAAATTCTAACTTTTAATTATGATGATTTTTAGGATTTTTATTAGTTTGACCAATAAAGACAATAATGTCTAATATTTTGTTTACAGCTACCTATTTTTATAGTTTATAAAACTAAATTATTTAAATTACCTGTCATTTTATCAAAAAAAAATCATAACATAATTACTATTACGAATGTATAGTTTTATAATGAATTACCGTGTAAAAAATCACGAATTTTAGTTAGTTTATACGTTGGTCAATACAAACGGGGGTCACTATGAATATAATTTCCCGGGCCGAATTTTGATGCCAATCCATCCCTGGTTAGCGCTAAATAATATGCCTACCGGTTTTGATAATATCCAGTGGCGGAATTTTATACGCTGGACAATGGCTATCAATTTGGCCACCTCCTCTCAGATACACCATCAGTATCACAAATCTTTGAGTCTCCTAAAAAAGCGTCGATTGGATTGTCAATAACGTTATCGTATTATCCGGGTTGCACAAATCATAGATGGATCATTCCTACCGCCATAGGTGTTGTGCGAGTGAAGAGTATATATATATATATATATATATATATATATATATATATCTAGTAGCTACGTTACCAGACCGGTTAAACGCGGTACGGATGATAAACAAATATTGATAATTGTTGGAATATTTCGAATTATTTTTAATGGGCTCTTATATGCGCTACACATATACGCAACGAGTTTTACGACTCGTGTAAAAACAAAAAAAAACGATTATTGGATATACATAGAATATAAATACATTACCGCGCTTACTACCGCCTTAATTTTTTGCTCAGTTACGCCACTGATATTATCAATGCCGGTGGGCACTGAACGTACGTCCTACCCCCCCCCCGCCCGGCCGGGTTTTTTGTTATTTAGTTTATAATAATTAATTCGTATAACTTAATGTCAATAATGTTGCCGGGTAAAACTATTATTATTATTTTAATCGTCGAAATTCTTTAAAAACAAAATATATATATATATACATAAGTGCTCACTCTCCCTCGAAATCGTTTTACCGGTCACGGTGCCGGACATTATATACGTACGTCCTCTCGGGTATGGGCGGTACGAAGAGTGGGTGGGGGCAGGGAAAACATTTGTATTTTTCCGGATCGTCGGAATAAAATAACGTAATTGTAACGCGTGAACTACGTTTTCGATGTATAATAACCGGCAATTATAATACCGAGGAGACTGTGTGTCGTGCGTCTCCCGTACATATTATACCTATACACCGTGTACGGGGTATAAACCTTCGTATACCGCACCGGTCACGTACACGTGTTGTCGATTGCGCGCGCGCGCACGCGCGTGTTTGTGTGTGTACGACTGTTTTATATAATATATATATATATATATGCAGAATACACATACAATAATACATATATATATATATATATATATATATATATATATATATATATACTCGTTTGGCGCGGAACGGGGGAGCCGAGCGAGTAACAGACGGCGGCGCCACGGGATCGGCGGCCGCGGGACGAAGAGGAGAAATCGGCGCCGGGCGCGAATATGAAGGCGGCGAGGCGGCTGGGCGGCGGCGGCGGTGTTTACCTGGCGGCCGTAATATACCTTTCCCGCCGTCGCCGCGCCGACCGGAGCGTCGGAAGCCGATGCCAAGGGTGGCAGTGGCGGCGGAGGCGGAGGCGGCGACGGCGGCGGCGGCGGCCTGTGGCAGCAGCACTCAAGGGGACGCCGTACAGGTCGAATCGATACCGAGGCCGGACCTTACCGGTGTATATATATACCAATATATATATATATATGTATATACATCTAGTGTACGACGTGTAGGTGTATATAGAGGGAGGACACGCGGCCGCCCGCCTCAGGTGTGCCCGTGAATTCATCATCGCCGCCGCCGCATAGCCTATGCGCCGCCATTACGCCGTACCGCGACGACGACGGCGACGGCGACGACGACGAACCCACTCCACTCATACTGTATACGGTGCGATCATAATAATAATAATAATAATAATAACGATAATTCGACTGCAGCGAACCGAATATTCGTGTTGACGACGACAACGATTTATTAGACGTTTCCCGTTGTTGTACGATATATCTGTGTATATTGTTATTTGTCGGTTTGGCGGCTATAACGGTCTAGAAAAAAAAAAATATGTATATACGATAATAATATTATTGCTTTTGTCGCGTTGTCCATTTTTATTTAATATATATATATATATATATTTTTTTTCTACTATCTAAATAAAGACGAGTCGACGATAAGTAATGCGGATATAGTATTTTACGTCGCGTCCGCGGAAACTTTGGAAAACGTCACGTATTAGGGTACGATCATTAGTATAAGCGACAAAACAAAAAGTTTTGATTATTACGCGATAAAAATGTATGAAATTTTCGCAGAATATTAACGATAGCCGTTTTTAGACGCGGCAAAATCGTCCAAACATTCCGTCGCGTTTATTAGTTGCCGTATAAAATTCGAATTTTTTTATGAAAATCGTATAAATCGCGAATTTCCGTGAATTACGATAGGCAATAATGTCGCGTGGGATTCGGTGGTGTTTGTTTTGGAGGTTTTTATTGACGATCTTATATAAAAGAATACCCGACGACAATAATGCGAAAATAATCTACGAATCATTTCGCAAAACTTATCAGAAACTTTGGATAACGTACGTAATTATTGTGTTAGGTAATTATTAGTAAGTGAAAAATGGAAAGAAAGTTTTGAATATTATATCGTATACGCGACGAGTATTTCGTCCCGTTAATATATACGAGTTATAATATAAAAAAAGAAAAAAATATAACGATTGAGGATAATGATAATAATATCACGATGGACCCGATAAAGTTTTTCGGGGTTTACTTAACGTGCCGTGGCCATCGTAACAATAATACCGTAGTAAAAAAAAAAAAAAAAAAATGAAATACGATTCGCCACCCTCGTCTCATCGCTATGATAACGATGTACTATATTGATGTAAATTTGACTTTACCTTTGAAATATTAACTGACAAGCGAGCTTTTTTTACGGAGTCAAAAATATTTTTATCCCCATAATGAATCTAGACAAACAATTACTTAAAAAACTACTTAAAAACATAAAAAGAGCCTAACATATTTTTTTTTTTTTGGGGGGGGGGGAATTATATAACTGTTATTTCTTATTGAATTTATTTATACAAAACTAAAATCGATAAATTTACCCGTTTTTCCTCCTCCTGAAAACGACCTCCTCGATACACCGACTCGATCCAAAATACTACCCGAAACTTTTCGTGAAATATTTTATCGTGAAGCAATTTTATATAAAAAGTCTATTGGTCGAAACCGTGTTCGCAGTCGGACACAATTTCTTTTAAAGACCGCACATATTGTAATTATATCGCTCACAGCTCAGAATTAAACATTTTAAAAAATGAATATGTTGTCAATAAAAAAACCAATCCTATTTTCAACCGTTTACAGTATAATATAGTATAATACATTAAAATAAATGTATTTGCCCTGTGGAAAGTACAACTTGAGCCTGAATAGAGCGAATAAACAACCCCGGGAGTTGTTCGAGAACACCTATTATGTTCGAGCACCAATACTCTAAAGACGTGTAAAACTACAAATGATAATTACGAATTTAGAATTATGTGTTTACTTTCAGTATTACGTAAAAATTCCCCGTTTTTCCCAGTTATAATTGAACAGGACTAGTGATAGGCGGTGCACGGTGGGTGTCCAAATAAAGGGTAAAAACCTATTTTGAAGTCGGCAAATGTTTAATCACACCTCTCCATCGATTTGTGTTAGTTCTGTTAAGGAAACTATACAAGGCAAATAAAAAATTGATCTCCTCGGTTTACCAACTAGATTCAAAATACAACAAAATACTCTAGTTGTCGTCTCTTGATTAAAGCAAAATGTCTGTTAGAAAAGTTATTTGCAGACAGAAAAAAAAAACACATCATAGTTATACTAATGAAATTCCTAATGTTAAATCATTCGGAATCTAAAAAATGGTAGGTATTGGATATTTTGCAAAGAAGAATTGGATAAATATTCTGTATACGACTTGAGAAGAACTTTAACGGCCCCCCAAATAAAAAAAAAAATTTAAAAAAATATACGAAATAGATTATTAAATCGTATAAAGTATTATAAGTACTTCGTCCTTTGTTATTCCGCTCGGGATCTTAAACAAATACAAATACAAATAAATTAATGTCTTGAAAATTTCTCGAAGATTTTCGGATATAAAACAGATGTTTGAATAAAATCGAATGTGTATATATATATGTACGCGTGTTAAAAAAACAAATAAAACTATGATTAAAACACGCTGCCCCTTTAAGTATTCACGTGATTTTTTTTTTTTTTATTCGTAGTAACGTAATGATATATTAGGTCATTTATATTTAAATCTCTCCTATAATAATGTTGTTATTATTCGGTTTTTTGTTTTTGTGCCCACGGTGTCCGCGCGAACGTCGCTGGACTATGGGCCAAAATTAGATATGTATGGAATAAACAAAAAACAAAATCTTGGAAAATTTAATTTAATAAAGTTGTAAAGCGAAAAACAACCATTAAATTAAAGTATATAAATGTGTATTAAATTTTATTAAGTTGCATTTGTCAACTCGTACGGTTTTGATAACTCGGACGGAAACGTAGTTTCCCCTCTCCGATTATCAAATGAATGAAACCGCGGAGTAGTATTTTGATAAAAAAAAAAAAAAATTTTATTTAAAAAGTTTTCAAAGGTATATATACGTATTTTAGATAATTTGTGCCAAAAATTTAATTCGAATCACTATTAATAATAATATACTAATGAACGACAAAACCTAATTTTAAAATATTCTCATATAGATGTTGTGTTCAGCATCGTATTATTATCAAACAAAATAAATAATAACAATTTAAATAAATCTCAACTTGACATATATTTCCTTTATATATAGAAGTATAGTTAAAATCGTCGCCTTAAAAAAACTAAAAAAATATATAGGTTTACGAAAGAGGAAAAAAAAAACGTTAAAACTTGACTATTCATAATTTGACTAATATGCATAATAAAAGGATATATTTCAATGGTGGGGTTTTTTTTTTTTTTTTTTATGGAGCTCCGCCAAACGCGTTTAAAAACATTAAAGATCGTTTTTAGAATGAAAAAAAAAAAGACACGTTAAAAATATTGTTCGTCGACCAACACGGTAGAAAAATTAATACCGATGAGGACACAAAGCAGCGATGATATCTGATGCGGGACACTATAAAATATTATTACGATTAACGATGAGAACTTCTAGTAGTAAATTTCAACAATATATGTATCCGAAAATACGTTAAAAAAAAAAAAAAAATATATTAAATTTTATTTTAATAAATAAATAACAACACCATAATTTTTTTATGGCGTTTTAAACTAATTGTTGTAAACTACTTCGCTTTACGCGAAACAAACACGAGAAATAAAAACGAGAGTTACCAAGCAGTGGCGCAACCAAGGCGGAGGTTTTTACGGGGTATTCTACGTAATACGTTGTTTCGTATGACCTGAGTAAAATAAAAACAAATTTAAATATATCAGCGTTAATTATTCGTCCATTTTCCTCGTCTAGATAAATGATTTGTTTGAAAAAATTCATAACCAACCACCAGGAAATAAATCCCGGTCGATACCACTGATATACTGATTTAAGCGATAATAGGCACAGGCGGACCGGCTAGGGCGGTGAAAATGCGGACGGGTTGAATTATTTCAGACCTACGAACTAGGTTCAGTAAAGGTATAATAAAAAGAACGGCAAACAACAAGTTAAATTTAAAAAAAAATATACTCAAAACTAGTCACCATATGTTATATAGTAATATACGGCCTCGATATTCATTAACGTTTCGAGCCAAATTTTCCGTTTCCCACGAGGCCGATTTATATTCCCGGTCCTTTACCGGGGCATTTGCCGTCTCTGTCTGTATGTCTAACGGACGGATATAGCAAAAACACGCTTGATTTAAGAGTAAAATCACCAACATTATACAATTTAAAGGACGACGGTATTTCGGAATGAAAAAAACCAAGTTAATTTTTCTTTAAAGTTTTATATATTTCTAAACGATTTCTCATCGACCGTTATAATTATATACGGGATAATGAGAGCGGTAAAAAAGAAACCTAAAATTTAGTTTCTGTCGTTAAGTTTTTAAAATATTTAAATTAAGCGAGTTCAACGAGAACGAACAGTTCAAATCGTACACTTATTGCCGTTAACTGACATTGGTTATGCGTTTTGATTGAATATAAAAGACGAGAGAGAAAAACAAAACATATAGGAAAAATAGATAAATCGATATAATTACGTTACACATTTTAAAATATAAAATTATAATGCCGGCAATACGGGCTATTACCCTCCAGCCTATTATGCCCAACCACCTTAAAATACACACTTAAACACTAAAAACACGCAAAAAAAAAAATTATAAAAAGAAATATTAAATTTATTAAACAATTAGCCGTTAAAAGTTAAATTCTATTTCTATTGATATTGATTTTAATAATATTTATTTTACTTGTCGTCTCTCGTCTTTACCAATCTTGATTTGTTCGCATACTGTTACAACCCATAAAACCCACGGTCATAAAACGAATAAACACAAACCGAAACAAATGCTAAAGATTACGCGAAAATGTCCCGGGAAAGATAGAAATGATAATGATAATGTCGTCTCCGATCCATGCGAAATACGCGCCTAAAGTCCAAACATAATAATCTACTACTATACGCCAAAATACGCAAAATATGCAAAAAAAAAAAAAAACCATGCACATTGGTCTTACTTCGTCGTTTTATTGGTGACATTGTTACGAAACGGATTTGTACTTCAGTCGTAGCAAAATAAACACGCAAATGCCTATGGACTTACGGAGCCCTGATGATAATATTAATTACGACCCGGGCGATCGCGGGCGCCCGCCCGGTCCGCCGCAACCGGCCAAATCGAATATTATTTTTAGCGCGCGTACCGCTCTCTCGCGACGGCCGCGCTCGCCACCGTACGAAATAATATTAATAATAATAATATATATATATATAAAATATATATAAATGTACGACACACACGTACACGGACGACGCGGTCGACACCGTCTAATAAAATATATCGCCCGGTAATTAATAGAAGGCGTCACACGTGAAGGATTTAACCTGTCCGCTCGGCGCGCGGGACGCGTCACTCGGGTACATACGAAACGGCGGCGGCGGCGGGACGGTGGACGGGGGTGGTCTATTAAAACCGCGCGGACAACGGCGGCGGCGGCGGTGGCGGCGGCGGTAAACGGGATTAAAACCACGCCATTTTCCACGTGCGCCGGAGAGAGAGAAAGATAAAAAGAAAGAGACAGAGCGTATGAGACGGCGGGAGGGTGAAAGGCAGAGCGAGAGGGGATTGGGGGGGAAAGCGCATGTGCGTCTATTTATAATGTTATAACGAGATTTACACGACAATAATCGCGGCGGTTCGTAGTTTTAAGCGAAAAAAATAATAATAATTATGTATCCGCATACTCGGTATCGTTCGAAACTGTGGGACCGGCAAACGCAAATATCGTCTCATTATATTCCCGATTCATCTATACCAGCGGTTCCCACTCGTGGCCCCCGAACACCGTGGTACTGGCCCGTGAACCATATAATATTAAATATTATTACATTTTTTTTTTTTTTTATTATATACCTAATAATATTTATCGCTCTACAGTCTACAGTGTCCAATCTCATGTAGTTCGTTTGTTGTTAATAGATTTTAATAGTGTTTTTTTCTTAATAAACAATTGATTTTTTCATTATTTTACTTCTAATAACTGCTGTATGTATATATATATATATGTGCTTACGTATATAGGTGGGTATCAAAGAATTTTTTTTAAAAATGTGTGGTCCAAACAACTAAAAAGGTTGGATTAACCGCTGATCTATAACGATTTAAATCAAAAACATTTTATTTTTTTACCTTAATAAATAAGTGAGAATTTTTTTTTTTTTTTTTTACGACTCTACTCGACGACAATACATTTCCAACGATACGTCCGTTTCTCGTAATAGTTTATGGTTTATAGGCCGAATTGTTGATTCGACGAAAAAAGCGCTCGCGTATTAATATATATGTATACAATATATACGATTTTTTTTTTTTTTTATACCGTTATAAACCGTCAAGGCCCTTTGCTGCCATTACCGAATCCTTCCACTGTTCCGTGTTATACACACGGTTTAGCCCCCTAAAAATGTCCAATTTTGTCTTTTTCGACCACATGTAAAATCACCTCGGGTTGCTTTGGTCTACCGAGCGGTCTTTTATTATTTATGCCGTTTGCGAGTACTGACGATCCGATGGGAGGGTGTCCCCCTACCCCACTTGACCTTTAATTTTCTAACAACTCGTTTATATTTAATGAATTTCCTGTAATTGTTGTCTGTTTTTATTGATATTGGCTTTTTATCAACGGTTTATCATTGTTGGCCGCCTGTAAATACGTGTCAATTACCCCGGTAGGGGTGCTCATTGAAATGGCAAAAAACCCAGAAGAATTGATTCGGTTCTCTTATATGAATATTTTACAAAATATCGTATTATGTTTTATTGTTTGTACAATTATATAGTAACCGTTGTATTATTGTTTGATGTGTTTTTATATAGGTTAGGTTAACTGGAAATATTTTTGTTTAATGATTTTATACTTATTACTAGTTAAAATCGAAATTCTCGTATGGAAATACTGAGCACGTCACTGGTTTTTACTGTACTATTGCAGGCCATCCAGACATGGCTAGCCCACTCCAAATCTTGCACCTCTTAAAATTGAATTAAACTTCACAAAACAAAATTATAATAATAATAATAATAATAATAAACGTAAATCGGGTGAGCGAAAAACATCCAATCGAGCCACGGGTGTTAACGCGTTTTTTTTTTTTAATTTATTTATTGTAGCGTGAAACGATAAAATGTTAAAAAATAATCAAATATAAACTCGTTTTTTTTTTTGTTAATCCAGATTAGTGTTTTCAAAAAAAAAAAAAACATTTCCCCGATAAAGTTCAAACTTAAATAAGTTTAAGTAATGTATAGGTGTACTTACTCAGATTCAATCAATCATTTACATAAAAAATAAGTCAACTTACAAAAAAAAGAAACGAGCTTCTAAATATTTCGAAACATTGCAAATTGTCTTTCGGCAAATTATTAATACATTTGTAAGTGGATTTTACACGCGTTTTGTAGAGAAAAAAAACTACAAATGAAATAATTCGATTTAAAAAAATAACGCTTCTTTTTAATCAATGAATCTGTACGCTCGACAATGTAATTTGTCGAAAATCGAAAAGTCGAACAATAAATTATTTCTCCCTTATCATTTCGTCCCTCCGTTGCAGTATACGTATTTACAAAATGATATGAAATTATAGTAGTGTCTTATTTTTAAAGTTGTATATATCAATACGAAATCTTTTACAAAATTAATTGTTCGTTTCGACTAACATTTTATTAAAAATGAAAAAAAAAAAAGAAATTCACGGCGGGATATACGATGAAAATGCGATTTTCATTACGATCTAGTCGAATGCTGAATTATTGATTTTTAATGAAACGTGTACCGTTTTCGAGTGTAGCGAAGAACCTATTATAAAGTTTTTAATAAGACGTGTTATTTTATCGAAATTCTCAACAAATTGTCTACAGAATGTAAAAAAAAAAAAAAACCGACAAATAACAAACGACGGTCCGTTGGGTTTTTTTATTGGGATTTCTAGATAAAGCCATAACGGGACTATATGATTGGAAATAATTTGTGGTGAGCCGACATGAATTTTGTTCCGATATTTGAAATGGAAAACGAATATTGGATATTAACCGATAATATTCAGTCACAAACGTTAGATTTTTTAAACACTTTTTTTCGTATACCAGAGACGTTATTGACGTTTTTTCTCCGATAATATGGAGTTTGAACCCCCCCCCCCACCGATACTCGTCACCAGAAGTAACAGAAATAATATCGTTTTAATCCGTGCGGAATAGCGGTAAAAACAGACGGGATACAATCATATATACGATAATAAGTAGGTAAAAACCTACAGTTTTAGAATTTCCAAACGGAACAAAAAAAAAACCCCCCGTTATTTTTTTACGGCGGGACCGAATAAATTTACCCAAAAGTAAACGTATTATTATAATAAAATATATATATACGATCTTTAATCGATCTATGGCACTCGTATATGTTGTGAATCGGGCGCGCGTTTGACGAGACGGAAAATCGCCAAAAGGGGGCGGGTAGAAGGTGAGTACGGGGGATAAGGGATAAACGAGGAAAAAAAAAACCCCGAGGTGCCCGTGCATCGCACACCGCGTGGGACGCGGCGTATCGATTTTTGACAAATCCAAATCTCATTATCATATATATATATATATATATATAGTATATACACGTAGGTATATAATAATAATAGTATAAATATATATAAGCGTGTGCAGCCGGGACGATGGGGCGCGCGTCGGGAAGGGACGACGGTTTTTGGGCGCAACCCTTCGGTATTATTATTATTATTATTATTATTATTATTGTGCGCGCGTGTGCGCGGGGCGTCGGTACAACGACAACAGTTATTGCTGTATATTATACACGCCGGCTGGACCCATTGTGTGCGCGCGGCGCGGTCGGACGGCGCGGTCGGACGGCACACACCTGGACGCAATTGTCACCCGGCAACGACGGCGGCGGCGGTGGCGGCGGTGACGACGACGACGACGACGACGACGACGACGCCACACACGTGTGACGCTCCGCCGCCGCCGCCACCGCCGCCGGACACCCCCGAAAAGCGAGCGGGGGCCCTGGCCGTGTGTATATATAGTAACAATGGCCACATACTGTACAGGGGTGGACTTTACAATAAATTACACGTCGCCAGCTCTCTCTCGCTCTCTCTCTCTTATATATACACGCGCGCACCGCTTGGGCCTGCAATTGAACCGCTTTGTATATTATAATAATAATAATATGTAAATCTCCGAGCGCGCGCGTGATATTTTTATTTATAATTTTTTTTTTTTTTTTTTAACGTACCTAATCGCAATTCAAAACCGTCGAGGCGGCGTAAAACGAACGAGAAATATAAAAATCGCTAATTATTAGTAACAGCGACGGGGGGGGATGGGGGAGAGGCGTCGGAATAATAATATTATAATATAATTCAATATATATGGTGGTCGACTTTTTACATATCGTACTTTTGTTTCTCTTATTTTATTCGTTCGTACGATCCGAACGCAAGTAATAATATTGCCCGAGGCGATAAAATTAAGTTTAAACGTCGAGGTAATTAACGAGCTACTTTTTTACACGATTAACCTTTTAACTTTACAATGTAGTTTTCTTTTTTTCTACACGGCGTATTATAACTTTGAGTTAATTTCGAGTTTTATTTCTTATTTGATAAATCTACAGTTTTAGCGAAATTGCGATTAATATTTTCCGTTTGAAGAAATTACACTAATGCGATTATTAGTGACTACTTTTTTCTGAATGTGTGAATCATTTGTATTTATATAGCTAAACGACCTTAAAAGCGAAGCTTTGACAAAAAAACATCTGTAGAATGTGTATATCTACATTTTAAATTTTACAAAATAAAAGTTAACTTTTTACTTAATTTTGTCTGTATTAACTTAACTTCACGAGTTAAAAAAATTAATATTATTATTATTATTATTCAAATGATCGCCCATCATTGATATTGACAATAGAGAATACCGTAGGAAATGACGAACTTAAATTGAATATGTATATATATAAGTACTTTTAAAATGAAGAAATCGAATTTTATACAATAGACATAATAATATATCTATACGTAAAATAATATTAAAAAATATTTAAATCTCGAGCAAATGTGGTTCGGAATATTCAAAACAAATATTTAAGCATTTTTTCCACTCTTGCTGCTCCAGTATAATATGGAAAGAATTCGTGGAGCGAATATAAAATGCAAATATATATTATATTGCGAACATTTTATTGTTCACTATTATTATTCTA